>CANNZV010000894.1:0-176766 GCA_947561585.1 Caprella mutica
CACGCTACCTTATGTCTCCCCACGCTACCTCATGTCCCCACGCTACCTTATGTCCCCACGCTACCTTATGTCCCCACGCTACCTTATGTCCCTACGCTACCTTATGTCCCCACGCTACCTCATGTCCCCACGCTACCTTATGTCCCCACGCTACCTTATGTCCCCACGCTACCTCATGTCCCCACGCTACCTTATGTCTCTCCACGCTACCTTATGTCTCCCCACGCTACCTTATGTCTCCCCACGCTACCTTATGCCCCCCCCCCCCCCGCTACCTTATGTCCCCACGCTACCTTATGTCTCCCCACGCTACCTCATGTCCCCATGCTACCTCATGTCCCCACGCTACCTTATGTCTCCCCACGCTACCTTATGTTTCCCACGCTACCTCACGTCCCCACGCTACCTTATATCCTCACGCTACTTTATGTCTCTCCACGCTACCTTATGTCTCCCCACGCTACCTTATGTCCCCACGCTACCTTATGTCCCCACGCTACCTTATGTCTCCCCACGCTACCTTATGTCCCCACGCTACCTTATGTCCCCACGCTACCTCATGTCCCCACGCTACCTTATGCCCCCCCACGCTACCTTATGTCTCCCCACGCTACCTCACGTCCCCACGCTACCTTATGTCCCCACGCTACTTTATGTCTCTCCACGCTACCTTATGTCTCCCCACGCTACCTTATGTCCCCACGCTACCTTATGTCCCCACGCTACCTTATGTCTCCCCACGCTACCTCATGTCCCCACGCTACCTCATGTCCCCACGCTACCTTATGTCCCTACGCTACCTTATGTCCCAACGCTACCTTATGTCCCCACGCTACCTCATGTCCCCACGCTACCTTATGTCTCCCCACGCTACCTTATGTCCCCACGCTACCTTATGTCCCCACGCTACCTTATGTCTCCCCACGCTACCTCATGTCCCCACGCTACCTCATGTCCCCACGCTACCTTATGTCCCTACGCTACCTTATGTCCCCACGCTACCTCATGTCCCCACGCTACCTTATGTCTCCCCACGCTACCTCATGTCCCCACGCTACCTTATGTCCCCACGCTACCTTATGTCCCCACGCTACCTTATGTCCCTACGCTACCTTATGTCCCCACGCTACCTCATGTCTCCACGCTACCTTATGTCTCCCCACGCTACCTCATGTCCCCACGCTACCTTATGTCCCCACGCTACCTTATGTCTCCCCACGCTACCTCATGTCCCCACGCTACCTTATGTCCCCACGCTACCTTATGTCCCCACGCTACCTTATGTCCCCACGCTACCTTATGTCCCCACGCTACCTTATGTCCCCACGCTACCTCATGTCCCCACGCTACCTTATGTCTCCCCACGCTACCTCATGTCCCCACGCTACCTTATTTCCCCACGCTACCTTATGTCCCCACGCTACCTCATGTCCCCACGCTACCTTATGTCTCCCCACGCTAGCTCATGTCCCCACGCTACCTTATGTCTCCCCACGCTACCTCATGTTTCCACGCTACCTTATGTCCCCACGCTACCTTATGTCCCCACGCTACCTTATGTCCCCACGCTACCTTATCTCCCCACGCTACCTTATGTCTCCCCACGCTACCTCACCCCACGCTACCTCATGTCCCCACGCTACCTTATGTCCCCACGCTACCTTATGTCCCCACGCTACCTTATGTCCCTACGCTACCTTATGTCCCCACGCTACCTCATGTCTCCACGCTACCTTATTTCTCCCCACGCTACCTCATGTCCCCACGCTACCTTATGTCCCCACGCTACCTTATGTCTCCCCACGCTACCTCATGTCCCCCACGCTACCTTATGTCCCCCACGCTACCTTATGTCCCCACGCTACCTTATGTCCCCCACGCTACCTTATGTCCCCACGCTACCTTATGTCTCCCCACGCTACCTCATGTCCCCAAGCTACCTTATGTCCCCACGCTACCTCATGTCCCCACGCTACCTTATGTCTCCCCACGCTACCTCATGTCCCCACGCTACCTTATGTCTCCCCACGCTACCTTATGTCTCCCCACGCTACTTTATGTCTCTCCACGCTACCTTGTGTCTCCCCACGCTACCTTATGTCCCCACGCTACCTTATGTCCCCACGCTACCTTATGTCTCCCCACGCTACCTCATGTCCCCACGCTACCTCATGTCCCCACGCTACCTTATGTCCCTACGCTACCTTATGTCCCCACGCTACCTTATGTCCCCACGCTACCTCATGTCCCCACGCTACCTTATGTCTCCCCACGCTACCTTATGTCCCCACGCTACCTTATGTCCCCATGCTACCTTATGTCTCCCCACGCTACCTCATGTCCCCACGCTACCTCATGTCCCCACGCTACCTTATGTCCCTACGCTACCTTATGTCCCCACGCTACCTCATGTCCCCACGCTACCTTATGTCTCCCCACGCTACCTCATGTCCCCACGCTACCTTATGTCCCCACGCTACCTTATGTCCCCACGCTACCTTATGTCCCTACGCTACCTTATGTCCCCACGCTACCTCATGTCCCCACGCTACCTTATGTCTCCCCACGCTACCTCATGTCCCCACGCTACCTTAAGTCCCCACGCTACCTTATGTCTCCCCACGCTACCTCATGTCCCCACGCTACCTTATGTCCCCACGCTACCTCATGTCCCCACGCTACCTTATGTCCCCACGCTACCTTATGTCCCCACGCTACCTTATGTCCCCACGCTACCTCATGTCCCCACGCTACCTCATGTCCCCACGCTACCTTATGTCTCCCCACGCAACCTCATGTCCCCACGCTACCTTATGTCTCCCCACGCTACCTCATGTCCCCAAGCTACCTTATGTCCCCACGCTACCTTATGTCCCCACGCTACCTTATGTCCCCACGCTACCTTATCTCCCCACGCTACCTTATGTCCCCACGCTACCTCATGTCCCTACGCTACCTTATGTCTCCCCACGCTACCTCATGTCCCCACGCTACCTTATGTCCCCACGCTACCTTATGTCCCCACGCTACCTCATGTCCCCACGCTACCTTATGTCTCCCCACGCTACCTCATGTCCCCACGCTACCTTATGTCCCCACGCTACCTTATGTCTCCCCACGCTACCTCATGTCCCCACGCTACCTTATGTCCCCACGCTACCTTATGTCCCCACGCTACCTTATGTCCCCACGCTACCTTATGTCCCCACGCTACCTTATGTCTCCCCACGCTACCTCATGTCCCCAAGCTACCTTATGTCCCCACGCTACCTCATGTCCCCACGCTACCTTATGTCTCCCCACGCTACCTCATGTCCCCACGCTACCTTATGTCTCCCCACGCTACCTTATGTCTCCCCACGCTACCTCATGTCCCCACGCTACCTTATGTCCCCACGCTACCTTATGTCCCCACGCTACCTCATGTCCCCACGCTACCTTATGTCTCCCCACGCTACCTCATGTCCCCACGCTACCTTATGTCCCCACGCTACCTTATGTCTCCCCACGCTACCTCATGTCCCCACGCTACCTTATGTCCCCACGCTACCTTATGTCCCCACGCTACCTTATGTCCCCACGCTACCTCATGTCCCCACGCTACCTTATGTCTCCCCACGCTACCTCATGTCCCCACGCTACCTTATGTCCCCACGCTACCTTATGTCTCCCCACGCTACCTCATGTCCCCACGCTACCTTATGTCCCCACGCTACCTCATGTCCCCACGCTACCTTATGTCTCCCCACGCTAACTCATGTCCCCACGCTACCTTATGTCCCCACGCTACCTCATGTCCCCACGCTACCTCATGTCCCCACGCTACCTTATGTCTCCCCACGCTACCTCATGTCCCCACGCTACCTTATGTCTCCCCACGCTACCTCATGTCCCCACGCTACCTTATGTCCCCACGCTACCTTATGTCCCCACGCTACCTTATGTCCCCACGCTACCTTATCTCCCCACGCTACCTTATGTCCCCACGCTACCTCATGTCCCTACGCTACCTTATGTCTCCCCACGCTACCTCATGTCCCCACGCTACCTTATGTCCCCACGCTACCTTATGTCCCCACGCTACCTCATGTCCCCACGCTACCTTATGTCTCCCCACGCTACCTCATGTCCCCACGCTACCTTATGTCCCCACGCTACCTTATGTCTCCCCACGCTACCTCATGTCCCCACGCTACCTTATGTCCCCATGCTACCTTATGTCCCCACGCTACCTTATGTCCCCACGCTACCTTATGTCCCCACGCTACCTTATGTCTCCCCACGCTACCTCATGTCCCCAAGCTACCTTATGTCCCCACGCTACCTCATGTCCCCACGCTACCTTATGTCTCCCCACGCTACCTCATGTCCCCACGCTACCTTATGTCTCCCCACGCTACCTTATGTCTCCCCACGCTACCTCATGTCCCCACGCTACCTTATGTCCCCACGCTACCTTATGTCCCCACGCTACCTCATGTCCCCACGCTACCTTATGTCTCCCCACGCTACCTCATGTCCCCACGCTACCTTATGTCCCCACGCTACCTTATGTCTCCCCACGCTACCTCATGTCCCCACGCTACCTTATGTCCCCACGCTACCTTATGTCCCCACGCTACCTTATGTCCCCACGCTACCTTATGTCCCCACGCTACCTCATGTCCCCACGCTACCTTATGTCTCCCCACGCTACCTCATGTCCCCACGCTACCTTATGTCCCCACGCTACCTTATGTCCCCACGCTACCTTATGTCCCCACGCTACCTCATGTCCCCACGCTACCTTATGTCTCCCCACGCTACCTCATGTCCCCACGCTACCTTATGTCCCCACGCTACCTTATGTCTCCCCACGCTACCTCATGTCCCCACGCTACCTTATGTCCCCACGCTACCTTATGTCCCCACGCTACCTTATCTCCCCACGCTACCTTATGTCCCCACGCTACCTCATGTCCCCACGCTACCTTATGTCTCCCCACGCTACCTCATGTCCCCACGCTACCTTATGTCCCCACGCTACCTTATGTCCCCACGCTACCTCATGTCCCCACGCTACCTTATGTCTCCCCACGCTACCTCATGTCCCCACGCTACCTTATGTCCCCACGCTACCTTATGTCTCCCCACGCTACCTCATGTCCCCACGCTACCTAATGTCCCCACGCTACCTTATGTCCCCACGCTACCTTATGTCCCCACGCTACCTTATGTCCCCACGCTACCTTATGTCCCCACGCTACCTCATGTCCCCACGCTACCTTATGTCTCCCCACGCTACCTCATGTCCCCACGCTACCTTATGTCCCCACGCTACCTCATGTCCCCACGCTACCTTATGTCCCCACGCTACCTTATGTATCAGAGTTATCCGATGGTTTCCATCATATAAGAATTATCTGTATAATGCATATTATTTATTTTTATTATCATCAATGATAACTGCAGGTATCATGGATAGAAAATGGAATTAAAAACCATAAGCCTTATATAAATTTCAAAGTAAAAACCATATTCCTTATTCAAATTTCAAAGTTAAAACAATATTTCTTATTCAAATTTCAAGGTAAAAACCATATTCCTAATTCAAATGTCAATTTATTTTCTTAATAAAAGTTTTCAGAGCTGATTGTGACCTGTTTGAGGACATTTCTTTCCATTTATTTACATTAGCATTTATTTGTCTTCCACAGACTCTCATCAGAATTCGACATGAATCCCATGATGCTGACACGCCAACAAATTTATATAATGTGCATGAAGAATCCAAAGAATTATAGAAAATGCACCGAAAGAAACTTCTTGAAGAGTTTGTGCGAGTCACAGTCGTCAAGTTCGTGAGGATAAGCTTTAGTCTCATGGAGGACCTTCTGGCAGACGATGAGGTTAACAGCAACCTGCACGTTATTTTACTCTCCATAGACCCGCGTTCTGTGATGTTGTCAAGATGGAACAAGAAGAAAATTGGCTGGTGTACCGGAGAGTGTGGTATTGTTGACAGACATTGTAAAGATATGGCTGAAGATTTGAATGCTGGGCAAAATATGAGGGAAAAATTCCATGGCAAAGTTCATCTTCTACGGTTTGAGGATATTGCTTTGAATCCTATGACTACATTTGAGACTATTTTCAAAGACCTAAACTTTGATTTTAATGATAATGTGAGGAATTTCATCAACTATTATACAAAAACAGAATCCACAATTGTTGAAACTACACGTCGTGTATCTAATGCCCGAGTTATTCCTTGGACAGTTGAAAGCGACTTTGAAACTATTGAAAATGTACAATTTGCCTGCTCTTCAGTGATGGAAAGGTATGGCTATAAACTCACCGATAGGTTGAACAACATAAATGTGACTGACGTCATAAAGCCTTTTCCACTTACATGATTTATGACTACAAAATGTTAGGTGGTAAGTTGTACTGTTTAGTTTCTTATACTTGTGATTGATAACTAATTAAAGGTATTAGGAATTTTCACCGCAAGAAAATGTGCCATAGGAAATTTCGCCGCAAAATTGTTTTTACTCTCGGTTTATGAACCCCAAACAAATAAAGTTATAACCACAATAAATGATTAAATGTTATGATCCTTTCCCAACCCCCGTTACCAAGGATACTTATAATGGGTTAGCAGGACTCATAACTTATAACAAAGACACTTTCATGAAAAGAAAAAGTAGACTATTTATATTTGAAATGTGCCTTTATAGTCTGATTTCAATGTTATATTAATTTAATTTAGTTGGGGTTTAACGTCTGCTTCGTAACCAAAGGCCATATCGCTGACGTCAAAAGGAAATTAAATACAAAGGACTGGAAGAAGCAGTCAGAAAGGAAAGTGGCTTCGTGAGCAAAGTCACCTACTACCGTCGGTGACAAGCTCTTGAATACAGAAATGCTACAATTCAAGAATGCAGTTACTTAATTACTAAGGAATGTGACAAAAAGAAACACAAGCACCGGTGATGGAATAGAAGAAAAAAATTTGAGCTTTAGACTGAACATAAAATAATTTTTAGTATGAAAATAAATTTATAAATAAATACATCTAATAAAGTATTCACTTCTCCGCTAATTTACTTACTTGTCCACACTACCAACTCTACACAGCAACTAACTATATAAGGGTTTAGATAGTCGAAGAGCAAAGATCATTATGTAAGGAGAACAAAAAAAATTCTAAGGACAAAGTGTTAGGTTTGATTGTCAATGCAATTCTGTTTTTTCTTTGTATGAAATTGTTATTGTTTGCTGTTAAACTATTGGAAAGCATTCTTGATAACGGGGGTTGGAAAAGGACTCTAACAATTATTGTATTGATCACTTAATTTGCTTGAAATTTCTAAAGTCAAAAATTAAAATAAATTCTTACGGCGAAAATTCCCGTGGCCGGTAAATTAATATTTAATAGTAAATAATCAGTATCTTGTTGAAAAAACTTTTTTTTATATATGTTGCCCTAATAGCCTTGGAAGTAATATAAGGCCGAATATAAAAGTGTAGACTGCAGTTCACTTTCATTTTTTTAGATATAAAATATATACCTAAAAAATCCGAGGTTAGCATACAAATGTTCGGAATAAATGTTTGGTTCGGAACAAATGTTCGGACCAAACTTTTCAAATTGGGTTCGCTATACGGAGGTTCGGAACCCAAAATCGACGAAGATTCGGGTTCGGATTCGGAACCTAAAAAAAGGTTCGCGCGCCCAGCTCTGACAATGGCAATGTCAGTCCGCCCACATGGACACAATGTACAATTTATAGCGATTTTTAATTCAAATGGGTTAAACAATAACAACAGATATCAATATTCAGGAACTTGAAGACAATTACTTTTGGAACTGGAAGAATGAATTTGAAAATTGGAACAATAAACCACTCAATTCAGACAGGAAAAGACTTGTAGACGTTATACTTGTAGCTTTTCTAATTATTTATCATTTTCAAAATTTACTCAGACCAATTTTCAAATATCTGCGGGCATTATAATTTAAAAAAAAATCTGGAAAAGTGAAATGAGTAAACTTTGAAAAAATCATTACAGACAAATTTGTCATTGACTGTTCAATGTTCATCGATTCGAAGATACATTTTTAAACACAACTTTACTTTGCACAGTACCCAACACTACTCAAATATCCTCATTTAGCAATGGCAATGTAAATCACAGCTATATCATTAGTAGAGGCTATAAATTAGGGCATAAAAGGAACATTATTGTGACATACTAGCGGTAAAAAACATGTCCTATCTTACTTGAAGAAATCACTCACTGTACCATCATTCTCTCGATGATATCGTACATTAGACGAGATTTATTGCGTCCTTATGTTATTAAACTGTGAAGTGAATTATATTCTTTATTCCTATGTTCGGTTCTCAATTTAATAAAAAGTTTAAATGAATACTGAATACTGAAATATATAATTTAGTTCCAATCAAATTAACTACATGCATCGTGTGTTGTCACTTTATTTTTGTATATTTTATTAAATTCTGTTATATTTACATAATCCAAAACTTAATTTGTCTTATGTAATCCCATATTATTTCTTTTAGATTTATATAGTTCATTTATTTATACATTTTAAAGTATTTCTTGTAGATTTTGAATTTTTTATTTAATGTTCAGAAAAGAGCAACAAATTCAAATAAGTAAATCTTCAATGTAATAAGTTTATATAATTTAATACATAGTTTAGGAATAATTTTTAATAATCACAGCTTATTTCATAAATTCTAATTTCAATATATATATATAACTATACATCTAACTTAAAACATAAAGTTATGAGCAATAAATAAATTTTCTGTGTGAAATAGTTCCTTTACATTTATTCCTGGTGATACATTCATGCTCATATTTATTTTATCCTTCTAAAGAAAGTACAAACATTTCTTCTGTCGAACAAATCTCAGTTGAGATATTTTGTAGAGGAACGTTTAAGAGAAATACCGATGAAACATTTTAGAGAAATACCGATGAAACATTTGGGTGAATTACAGATGAAACATTTTAGAGAAATACCGATGAAACATTTGGGTGAATTACAGATGAAACATTTTAGAGAAATACCGATGAAACATTTGGGTGAATTACAGATGAAACATTTTAGAGAAATACCGATGAAACATTTGGGTGAATTACAGATGAAACATTTTGGAGAAATACCGATGAAACATTTTAGAGAAATACCGATGAAACATTTGGGTGAATTACAGATGAAACATTTTAGAGAAATACCGATGAAACATTTGGGTGAATTACAGATGAAACATTTTAGAGAAATACCGATGAAACATTTGGGTGAATTACAGATGAAACATTTGGGTGAATTACAGATGAAACATTTTAGAGAAATACCGATGAAACATTTGGGTGAATTACAGATGAAACATTTTAGAGAAATACCGATGACAAATTTTAGAGAAATACCGATGAAACATTTTAGAGAAATTCCGAGGAAACATTTTAGAGAAAAAATGAAGAAACATTTTAGAGAAATACTGAAGAAACATTCAAGAGAAGAACCGAAGAAACATTTTGGAAAAATACCGATGAAACATTTTAGAGAAATACCGAAGAAACTTTTAGAGAAAAACTGAAGAAACATTCAAGAGAAATATCGAAGAAACATTGTAGAGAAATACTGAAGAAACATTTAAGAGATATACCGAAGAAACATTTTAGAGAAATACCAATGAAACAGTTTACTCCCACCATTCCAAATTCTTCGAAAATGTCTTCTCATTCCCAATAAACTGAACTAACAAAAGGAATCTGCAATATTGGAATAGAGGAAATCTCTGGAATAAAATTCCCTGAACCAATCCAAACTATTGGAATAAGACTTTATCATAAAAAAAATATTGATCGCTAAATGTGAAGAAATTAAATTTTCAAAATCATTTTTTCACAAAAAACCAATTGTAGTGTTACTTAAATAGAACAATTACATAATTTTGTACATTTGTTATTTTTATTATAAATATACTGACAGTTTGATAGAACGTGTATATAATGAAAATTTGTTGAACATGTATTTAGTAAGTAGTATTTTTCTGATGGAACTGAAGTTGTATGGTTAAACACGTTAAACTTTATTTGACAATTTTATATAAGTGAATAATTATTTACTAATTTTTCGTTTCACATGAGAAAATTCATGCTGTGTATCTGCCGACCTTACTTTATGTGTAACGTAATAGTCACATTAATGTTTTAACTAAATATAATCTCAGAGGAAGTTCACACTCATCTGATTTTTGGGAGGTAAAAGCCAAGGCGAAATTAATGAACTGCTGTTTTAGAGGAAACTAATTACTGAAAAACTGAAATGAAACAAAATAAAAACATTGGGTAATTACAGTGTGAAATTAATTCCAACATGATTTTATTGAGCCATTTTTTAATTAAAAGAGATGGTCTTGTAATAAAAGAAATTATAATTATATTTGGATAAGGCCTATCCAGATTTCAGAGAGTGATAATAATATTTGACTTACCAGTTATCTTCATATTCAGTCTATAGAAAGTGCTAATAATATTTGACTTACCAGTTAGCTTCATATTTATTTATAATCTATGCTATAATTAATCACATTTATTTCCTCTTTCTACTTATTTTGGTGCGAAATTGATTTTTATAAAGAATCGAGCTATTGAATTACTCTGTATATTTTTATGGTACATTACAGTATTGTATTTGTGTTATAGCTTTGCTGATAAATATTCACTTTTCTTACCTTTGAAGAAAATTAAAGCGATAGGATCATAATTATGTATAATGATTTTAATAATTGTTTAAAACTGTTCTTAGATTCAAGTGTGTTAAACATCCGTTTATCCTTTTGAAAAAAATATACATAGGGAGGAAAATAGTAGGCCATTCATCTTCCTATCCTCACCAACTAAAGCCGAATTAATGTTTAAAAATATTAAGTACCGAGAGAATGTCTACATTAGTGAAAAAAAAAAAATTATAACTTCTTCAAACATAATATTAATAATTCACACGATATAATTTTTCTTATCATACTTCATTATAACGCTATTTAATCATTTTTACAAACAAACAACAAAGTATAGAATACATTTTCAAAACAATAATTTTTTCTTCGATCAAACTACTCCCAGTCGATTAAATAACGAAGAAATCAGCGCAAGAATATGTTCCATATCTCAACAAATAGATACATATCTTGTTTCTGAAGATCTGAAATGTGATTTATTAGGCAAGAGAAAGAAGATCTTTGTATTACGAGGTGAATGGAGAGGTAATTGCTGAAAAAGACACTTGGAGAAAGGTGATAACACCAATGATGTGGATAATAGGCAGCAATGTGATGACACCAATGATGTGGATTATACGCAGGAAGGTGATGACCACAATAATTTGGATTAGAGACAAGAGGGTGTTGACACCAATGATCTGTGAATCATCAAAAAATTCTATACAATAGCTTGTAAGATACGCTCCAGTTATTCCAAATTCTCCACAGTAGCTTTCAAGCGTGCAAAACTCATCACAAAATTAGCTGATTATAACACATCACATTGTCATATCAGTCTGGTGCTTATTATCAAGAAATCTGCCAGGGTTATATTATTATAAGCAAAGTAATTATTATTAATAAATGCAAAGTCATAAATAATATTATTTTAAGTAATTGATATTTTTATAAGTAATATTTATTCCCTTGTATGTTGTATTATGGAGATTAGTTTACACTTTTACAGTTACTTTGTATTTTAATAGTGTTTATTTTGTAAATACCAATGATTATAAAAATAAATTGAAGGAATATTTCCTATCAAAATTCAATAACATACCTAATAAATATAATTACAGAAAATAAAGTTATAAATAGTAATTGATAAATATAGATCATCACTAAGGCAATAATTAAGTAGAACAATTTTAAAAATACTTGGAATGACAATCTAAATTTGAATTCATTTTCACCAAATAGACTTTACTCATTACTTAATACATATCCATGTGAACCAATCAAAAGAGAAGAAAATGAAGAGTAATCCAGCCAATTTGTGTGAAGTTTGCTCGCTGAAATTAATAAGAAATTGTAGGATAATAGGATAATACATAATAGTCGTAAGAATTTACTTTTGAATTATTAGATAATATATTTTGTACTCACTATTACTATAAGAAAAAAAAATTCTTTGACTATACAAATTTTTTTTTTAAATGTGTTGTAGGAATGATTGTGAAATATTAACATAATCTTTTTAATTTTTATATATTTCCGGTACAAACCTTGATAATAAATGGCTGTGTTTACGGAGTAGCTTTTTTACATTCAAGAGCTTGTCACAGACTGGTAGTGGGCTACTTTGTTCATGTAGCCAGTTCTTCAACTCCATTGTATTAATTTACATTTTTATGTCAGCGATATCGCTTTTTGTTACGAAGCAGACCTTAATCACCCAACTAGATAATTAACTGTTAATACTGTTGAAATCTATACTATTTTATGCTGTTTAGTAATTCAAATGATATAATTCCTTTATTTTTCTGACCTATTGTCCCTCTCGCTCTTCATTTCATCAATTTTGGTTGTTTTGTAGTTTCGCTTGGAAGGTGATACTGGTTGTAGAGTGATATAGGTCGCACCTAGTTTTCTAAACTGTTGTATCACTCAATTTGTTTTGATTAAGTTTTATCATGCTGGTGTGTTAAACTGTGATCTTGTTACTCTGTTTTTTGTTATCTGATTGTTGGGAATTTCGGTTGAGTCTTCTAATCTATTCTAGAATAAACGCCTCCATGCAATCCCATTGAAGAGGTTATTGATTGTTCCAGGTTTGGTGGTATTTTTCGTTATTAAGAAAGCTGCTTGTGAATTAAGACTGCTCTTTTTGGCTTTGCAGAAGTTTCACACTAAACTATATCTGTGAACTGCCCAAAGGAGCTTGTTCAAGCCAAACGGAGTTTGCTGCTGCTGCCTGTCGGAGGTAGGCCAGTTGCTGGCAAATCATGTCTATTAGCTCTGAAAGCAGATCACAATATGTTAGTAGAGCAATGCCATGTGTGGTTGCTGAAAATGGAAATTAAGTATTATAGTTAATTTTGCCTAAGTTAAACTGGAGTTATTTTTCTCTCTACAGTTGGTGTAGCAGAGAGCAACTCTTCCTAAAAATACCTTGGTCTAGATTCGACTTGTTCAGTACTATACTTTGTACTGAATGAAATTTAATCTTATCTCAAGGTGAAATATATTTATATCAATAATCTTAATTATCTCGTTTTTTATTGACTGATTTCATGATGTTGTTTTTAAGAAAACATATGAAAATCGAAAATTTATGGTACATTTATATTTTCATAATTTTAACTTATTAGAAAGGAATGAAAATGAAAATATCATTTAATTAGCCATGACATTTATATTTATCTTTTTTTATTTACACAATAATGTATAATAATTCCAATTTATTGAATATTATTTTCATTTCAATATTATTAAATTTGTGCGGTTTTTCCAAGCTTCCGAGGTAACCACAAATTTATTTTTTCATAATACATGAATAATTTACCAATGACTGAGGTAAATTGTAGAAAATACATTTATTTCCGCATAATATTATCCTAAATCAAAAACCTACATCTGATAGTTGAACCAATTTCAGTGATGCACCTGAGCTTCGCACGCCGAGTTTTGGAAGAGCACTGAAATATTTTTTGATATCCATGACCTCCATTGCTTCCTCTACTATCTTTCTTTGAATAATTTTCATTCAGGATATTGTGGATTGGGAACTGAGGCAAAATTCGATCATAAAATCTTAACTTAATTTTTTAAACTCTTTAAAACTCTTCAGATTTTCGAAGAATAGGAACCAAAAAATTTCAGTTTATCATAAGAAATTCAATTTATAAGATACAACACATCCGCATTATTTAAGTTTTATAAATGATGATACTACAGAAAAAGGTTATGTACTTTTAGTTGAATTTTTAGTTCATATTTGTATATATATAACTGAAGAGTCAATAATTTTATTTGTTTCCAATGGGCTAAGAGAGTAGGATTTAAAATATCTATCGTTAATAACAAATTTTATATTGAAATAAGAATATTTATATGAATGGATAATATCATGAAATAAGATAATTAACGAATATGTTTTATTTTGTTATGAAAATAATGTTAATTATGTTTTAACGTGTTCTTCTTTGTACGATATTCGCGTAATTTTACTTTCCAACCTCGTGGTCCGTGTTCTCTAATTCTCTCTAAAGAAGCCGTGTCTGTCGATTGGTCCATCCGTTACAAAATGGTTTAAACAGACAACAATTGAACAGCCCCTCGTAGAGTTGTTGGAAAATCAAATAAAGGTCACCAAGAGGAGAAAAAATAATAATTTGTCGCAGTATCATTGCAATGGGTCGCATTATTATTGAAAAAAATAAAAATTACAGTTTTTGAGTTTTGAGAGCAATAAAATATTGCAAACAACAGACATTGTGTTAATTCATTGAGAAATTATGTTAAAACAATGTGTTAATTAAATTTTCAACAATGGGCAACAGTTACTGTAATAGTGGCTATAATATTAGAGTTAAGAGAGTTTATAAATTTATTGACAGAGGTTGTAAAGAGTTCATCATAAACTAACACTGTATATTATAAACATTTTCTAATTTAGGTAATTATATAATTTATTAAACTAGTATATGAAGCAATAATTAAACTACTTCATTGAAAGAACGAAACATATACAAATATTAACTTTCACAAGCGAACCACAATACACGTGTCCTTTTGAATTAGTATTCGTTTCACCCCTGCTAACATATTTAGCCTAATTTCTAGGCTAAATGTGTTAATCGTCACTCTTTCATATTTTATCCCTCATCGTCTGTTTCCGATCGATGATTATAATCGATGATAGAAATATTATCTACCTACAACGATGAATGGTGCCACGAAAATACAGTAATAATTTATTATAAATTAAAAACCTTTCTAATCTATCTTCCGAACTTATAATGTTTTGCAATAAAACTCTGACAATATTTACCGTGAGAGACAATAATTATATGATCTGCTGATTATAAATTTTCCGACTGGTTCGTTTCCCAACCTGCAAATGGTTTCCTCATTAGGTTTGTTAAGTCGACCAGAATATTCCTACTGTGAGCTTTATGACCATCATTAGTGTTCTGGATGCTAGAGAATTTGCAGACAATGCTAGAATATGAATAAGGGGAGTTTGAAATAGTCTACTGGAAAGACTAGTAATAGAATCATTGAATAAATCTTATGCAACAGCAGCATATTGATAATGAATATTATACATAACTGTGTAATAACTACTGTCACCTGTTTTATGAGAATCTATATATTCATTCTAAAACTGATTGAAGTAGATTGGAGCTTTTGGGATCTAATTTTTGGGAATAATGTCTGCTATCAAAACCATAATCGAACGATAATTCTTTTGCATACGCTTTACTGAAGCCGTTGGTGAGCCATAGAAACAACAAATTATTCGAATGCTATTAAAAACCTTTGATAGAACATTTGTTGAACATTCTTAATAAATTAATTTTGATATTTCATGATAAAGAGGATTTTTCTTCACATCATTTAGAAAGTTTTGTAAAATGTTTATTCTTCATAACCTTTTTCAGTTTATTATAGAAATTGCTACCTATCGTTTACACTCATTCTCTCTATCGCCAGAGTTGCAATAGATCTCTCTGGTACAGTAATTAGGTAAGTATGAGGTATTTCTAACCTCTATTTACTTTACCTTCATTTGCAATGATGTAGTTAATGTAAAATAAAGTGCAATTCTCAAACACGAGTAATGGAACGTAAATAAACATTAATAAACTCGCTACTAACGGGGGTAATTCATGTGTTTGTTTATACTTAGATGTCAATAAATGCACGGTAAGCATGTTTTCTGTTCATTTGAAAAAATAGTTATATTAAGTGTTTTAATTTATAAAAATTAAATAATGAATCAAAGGAACAATAATCAATCAATGATACTCTAAATAAAAATCTTTATTTTATAAACAAATATTCTTAAACTTTTGTCATTTCCAATTATGATTATTAATAATTATTACTAGTTTCATATTATGAATACTTCATTTTAGTTATTACCATCTAATGTCATATAAGGGTATGCTGTTGAGAAAAACTAATATAAAACGACTATTTAATTTTTTTTAAAGGCCTCCATGCCAGAAGAAGCAAACCTTCTTTAAATAATTAAAAAAAAATTAATTATTGTCCAACCATTGTCGTTCTTGGGACGTAAGTGCTTACCGGAAACCTTGACGTCACTACTAGATGAATTAAATTCATCTGAAGACGTCTGTGCTTTAAGAAAACATTGATGTCAATAAAAGAAAGATTGCAACTATCCTGAGGGTGCCTGCACACCAAAAGCAGTTGAGCAGGCAGGCAGGCAGGCGGGCAGGAAGTTGAACAGTGTGCCCTTCACACCGCGAGCAGTTGATGAAGCAGTTTTTATGTGGCGGTCGCTCTCTTTCTATTCATAAAAGCTAGTTAGAAATATAAATATTATCTATATAATTGATGATTTTCTTTTCTGTAAATTTGTTATGTAAAATGTAACATTCTTTATATTTGAATTGATTTATATTTTTGAATAGATTTATTGTCATATTATTTTGTTATTAAAATATTGATAAAAAGAGTATTCTAAAGTTTAAACTATTGCATACGGTTGTAAATATAAATATTGATAGATAAATAAAAATACAAGGTATTTGTATCTTAAAAATTCTTATTAATAAGAGTATCTAGATACTTTTTGGCAGTGAATCTAGATACATTCGACAATTCCAATGACCAGCTTCACTTAATAATAATATAAGTTAATTTCAATGAGACATTCTAACAAAAAAAAGTTGAAGAAAAATACATTATACCGTAATAAAATTTAATTGATCTTAATACATTTATCATTGTGAAATATTTACAAAAGTAAAATATAAAACTGATTCAATCATACAGAAGTAAATAAAAATGATTTAGAGAACGAATATTTAATGGGCATATATAATTCATATCAAAATCTTATGATTTCATATCAATATATATGTCCAATTTTGCTCCATTGGTTTGATATATAATTCCTGTCGCTATGTTTAGCTTCAGACGCATGCCAGATAGCTTCGCATTCAAATACTTCAGATGTAGCTGTTCAATATCCATAGCGAATGTTCACAACCTCTCTCTTCGACGCCTCTTTATACACTAATTGACACTAATCGCACATCTGGCAGCCTGCACAGCAGCGGTTAGGAGCAGGAATCGATCGCATCTCACGCCAACAGCTAGCAGCTTTGCTAACCGCGTCTGACCGCTCAACTGCCAGCTTTTGGTGCGAACGCTCCAATGCATTACCGTGTTTCTCAAATACTGCCTGCCTGCTC
Source organism: Caprella mutica (assembly GCA_947561585.1). Lineage (NCBI taxonomy): Eukaryota > Metazoa > Arthropoda > Malacostraca > Amphipoda > Caprellidae > Caprella > Caprella mutica. Next base: position 17,456 of record CANNZV010000894.1, read on the forward strand.
AACAGCTTTTGGTGTGAAGGCAGCCTGAAGACGTCTTGTTTCTGTCAAACTCTAATTTAGCCGGGTTTCCACTGAGGCAACACAGGAAACATGTAGCATGCGACTTCACGGTCATTCAACAAGAATGTAGCCTGCGACTTTCAACAAAGAGACACGAAGCATTCAGCAAGGCAACACCTTCGTTGCTTGTAGTATGCTGCATGCTCTGTTGCCTGTTGCTTGCTGCAACATGGAATAGAGGGTTCAGAAAAATACGAATGTGAAGATAGTGAAATATTATTGGATGAATAAGAGATTTTCATTTGCACAAGGTCTTTTTATTTTGTTTGATATTTAATGTTATAACTTAAATATATCATTAACAATATGGATTCTTCGCATAATGAATATCACATAATTTTATTTATAAGAGCTTTCTCTATATAATGATATAAATATATAAAAACAAAGATTTGATCAAATTGTTTATTTCATTAAAAAAATCTGTGTTATTTATTCTTCATACTGTAACTATGAATAACCTCTAACGTTTTTTTTATTCGCAAATACTGTAGTATGTCATTGACCATTTTCTAATCCAAATTTTTGAACAAAGAAAATGCGACATTGTTTGGCATAACTAATGTAATATTTTGTCATCAATACTATAAAAATTCTCTATGTTGCCGGCAACAAAAATCCTTCCCACCAGTGGTCGGAAGCCATTCAACGCTAGGCAACAACCTAAATCTTGCCGTATGCGGCAGACAATAGGGGAACGTGAAACCACGTGCAGTATCCTACGCAGCTGCATGCTACACGTTGCCTTATGTTGAACTGGTTGAAATAGATTTTGACCGTGCGGCAATGTAGCATGCTGCGTGTTGCCAAAATGTTGCCTCAGTGGAAACCCGGCTTAACTGGTGTAAATAGGAGGACTGCATGGTCTGCTCTTTTCACATGGAATTATTTATTATAACTTGACCAATTGGTTTCTTCTTATAATCTCAATAAACTAATGAGTAACACGATATTTTCATTCAAGACTGACCAGTAAAAATTATAATAAATACATAACGATTACTTAGCATAAAAAATATTATCACACAGTTAATTTGTGCAAAATATATTTTGTTTTAGTAGCTTTCATCGATAACAAAAACAATTAAGGTTGGATATTCCTAACCTTTTCATTCATTATTTGTTCAGTTCGGATCGAGAGAAAAAAGTAAACAAATTTGTGAAAGGGGATGCGATTTAAGAGCCAAGTGTTACTTCATTGTTTCATCCAGTTTGCAAAATTATTTGGGCGATATTATAGCGCGATATTTGTAAAAGAAATTGGACAATGTTGCCCCAAAAACACTTTCCTACATGATTGTGGGACGTGAGAATAGACAATAAATAATATAAGTGCAAGAAATTTATGATACATTACGATTGTACATTTGTTGGGTTATTTTTCTTCGTACATAGATAATATTTTTATCATCTATGATAATCGCCGAATGATAGACGATAGACTTAATTAATTGATTTAAGTGTTAATTAAAAAACTAATAGAGTTTTTAATTAATTAATCGAGGATATTTCAAACCTGTGCGAATAGAATTTTACTTTTCCAAAAAAATATTATTTTTATTTCACCTCACACATCAGTCACTTCATAGTCACAATTAGTTTCCATTATTTTTCTGTCACTCAAACAGCTTTTTCTCATATAAAACAGTTTCAATTTCATCGAATTAATTTGCATGATATCGCCAAAAAGCTAAATTAGAAAATTTTCGTTTTTTCTCTCATCCAATGGTGATCCTTTGAACATTTCCAATAGATATTAGAAAGGTTTTAAGTCCACTCTATCTAGAAAGAAATAGCAGTTTGTTTTATGATTGGTTGAAAATTCATTGTTGCATTGGAGCTAGAAGTAATACATCAGGTAACAATGATTGAATACTTTTTATAGAGCACTTAGAGTGATTAAGTAGTTTCAAATGCAAAATATCTGTCATTTCAAATTGACATCAGATTGATATTGCTTCAGTAGAAACTCTGTGTATTTGATTAGTTTGATAAGAAACAAGGTTAGATATTAAAACCATAAATAACAGTTAGTAAAAATCATTCTAGAATATTTGCTGCAATTAATTTTCTCTATCTTATATTTAACTCTTAACCCTAATGAGTCTTACGTGTGTTTTCTGAGCGCATCCTTTGTAAATTACTTTATATCTTTCATGTTACTCCTTTAAATTTATGGGCCTTTATTGACCAAATATATCTTTCATTTAAAAGTTAAAAAATATTTACGTATCTGCGTAAATCCACATAAATCACGAAAAATTAGGAAATTAATTGTAATGTGGTGACTTTTGACAACTTATAAATACAGCTAGCTTCCTGCTTAACACACCACAATCCACGTTTTTATGGAGAACACACGCATGCACGATCTGTGATTGGGGCACATTCCACCCAATCACAGCTCTGATCTCTCAGTTGCTAATATATTATATACCTATGTATTTATTATTCCATATATATTCAATATTTCTACTTGAAATATGGTACACATTTGTTTAGTATATATACTAACAACTTGTAAAAAATACAGTACCGTAGGTTTATATATAAGACATGAGTTTTTTAAACACATAGTCAAACCTTCCCGTGCATTGTCATAGTCAAACTCATTAGGATTAAGAATATAAAATATAAAAGAGAACAAAAAATGAATGAATCAATTTAGTGATGGTGACAGGTTATAATAATCTGTCGTCTCATTCTCAATTTTTATGATGAATGAAATCACTTTGATAATCCTAAGTGACAAACTAGTTCCCCAAATGTACTTGGGTTAGATCTCAACAAACTATACACAAATACTAACTGAAATACCAGCTCAAAAACTTCTCTCAAGTTAAATCGTCTGAAATGTCAGTATAGTCACAGCGAAATAGCAAATAGCCATTGCTTTATCCAAAATGTGCGGCAATTTGTTCGGTGGGAGTATTTACGGTCTATCTGGGCTATAAAGAATCAACTTTGGCCATGAAATATTGACCATGGCCTTTGAGTTTTCATTAAGAAAGTTAGTTCATTTATAAACTGAGATGAGAATTTGTGTACAAAATTGAAGTATGAAATATTGTCAGAAGTGAATGCAATAATATATCAACAAAATGTTAATCCTGCAGACATTTATTGTTTTATCTGAAAAATTGCTAAATGCCAATAATAGTTCCAAAATTATTTGGCACACAACAATCATGTGTAATTTACGCTAAAAATAATAATCGTCGGCTTTTGATAATTGGTCGTGTATTATAATCGATAATAAAAAGATACTATATAGAACGATGAATGATTTGACGAATATTTATCGGAATTTAATCATAATTTGGAAACTTAATCGTCTATGGTCTTTTATCAATCATTCCTGATATTAATTCCCCATAAAAGGCCACATATTATGATATTTTAAGTTGAAATACAATCACTATTTACCACAATGGACAACAATAGAAGATCTGCTAATTATCCGGCTGAATTATTATTGGACATAAAGAAGCCACTATTGACATTGTTGTTGGGACAAAAATTAATTACATATGACATAACAAGGTTCGAAACTTGGAAGACATAAGGTTCAAAACTTCAAAGACATAACAAGGTCCAACCAAATACTTAATATTTCAACAGTATGAAATCCAGTAGTAAATGAAGTAATTTACCAGCAAGAAACAAAGACTGCAACTAGGTTTTAATATCCTACAGGTGTGAATGAATGGTATGAATATCTTAGTTGCATTTGGAATCTGCGATATGGAGCCTGTAATTTATCACGAATAAAACAATCTGAATTTAAAATTTAATGTCAACTCAATTGCTGGGAGAGATTGATGTTGCTAAACACATCAAGGGGAAAATATTCAAATTTAAATTCATTGAACATAATAAGTGGGATAAAATTGAACAGAAAAATGTGCTGATTGTAGTTCAGAATGTATCACGGGAAGAGTATATAATATATGCGTATTTCTTATATATTTCAGTTATATATAAAGTTAGGCAATAATCAAAAACTTACTGAATTGAAGGAATTTGTCATGTAAACAAAATTTAATTTATACACTTTCAGATAAGTATCACTATTAAGCTTTCAATATCCTTGAATACAGGTTATATCAATATACCACCGTTTTCAGCTGATACGGTTCTTATAGAGAGCTTCAGTTTTTCAAGGAGGTAATAGCAGTACATCAATGACAGCCATGTCTTCCCTAATGATATTCCCTATCCGTCACATCGTACCGTCAGGAGGCATCAAATTAAGGCCCTGCAATCGATTAACTTTCCACACAAAGCAATTATGGAAAGATTTACTGTAAGGAGACCGTTATGAGGATTTATTGTAATTAGTTTGGGGAAAAGAAACATTGGGTCATTATTTCAGACCTTTAACCTAGTGATGAAATAAACACTTTTAAACTTATACAGGAGCGTTCATTTTGACTTATGAGATATTATATTAAAGAGCACTTGGAGCCACTATTCCAAATTCTGCATTGTTTACTTACTTATGTTAAATATATTTCCAATATGAAAATATCTAAACATTATTCAATAATTATGATGTAATATTTGCTATACAGTATATACCAAATTCAAAGTCATTTGAAATACCATCTAAAGAAATGTATCTTTTTATATCCATATTCTCGTATATTCAATATGTAGGCCTAGCAAAACAAAATTATGCCTATGAACTGGGACGCATTTTATCTTAAGAAATTATTCTTTGATTAGAACCCTTGAACAGGCTATCACATATAGTGTTATTTCCACCTCTAGTCTTTCTCTCCTATAATAGCAATACTTACAGAATTGTTTATTTTTGATTTCTGCTAATAAGTAATAACCGATTATTTACTCGCTTTCATTTCCTGTGTAATTGATGAACAATATTAAATCAGTTTCTATAATCATGAAGCTGTACAAAACGAATATATTTAATTTCAATCCCTTTTTGAATCCTAAAGCTAGTATTAGTTCTCAAGCCCCGAAAAGCTACATACTACATACCATCTATATTATTACCCAATCTCCAAGTTCTATGAGTGTCAGAGTTAATTAAAATATGCTATACACAATTGAATTCAATAATCAAATATAATTTCACGAGCAATACTCTCATATTGCTTTATAGGATGTTGTAGATGGCAATTTTGCCTCTTGTTCCATGTCATTGAGAGGAGAGCAGCACTTGCCATGGTAATTTAGTATTAAATAACGTACCATCTGCGTTCATCAGGCCTCTTACTCTTGATATTCACATGTTTGTAACATGCTCATCGTGCCATTTTCTGGTCAATTTGGCGGTCGTGAAGAGGATATTTTTTGGAGTTTAGCAACTGAAACAAAACCTGTTCGTTAAGTAAGCAGAATGTGGTGGATTATATTTAAAGTCGGAAAAGACGTTGGACTGTTGGAGCATATGTTCTCTCCATCAGTTGAATTAGCATATCTACTTGAACGTATGTCTTACTCTGGTGTATCCACTTTAAGATCACATAAATTAGATATTTTCGTAGAACTTAGAGTTGAAATAAAGTCTCAATTCCGTACATTTTTAACTTACATGTATGTATAATATACAAAATATCCCAGTTGCAGTTTACTTCAAACTTTTGAAACTTATCTCAATAAAAGAAACAGTCTTTCTTCAGTAAGTGAGATGTAAGGAAATACGTCACTGTTCGGGAATTGTACCTGCATATTATGTATAAACTCATTATAAGGATTGAATTCCCAGGAAATGAACAACAGGTACTGAACCTGAACTTGTGTATTAAGTTACTCTTGTAGGATGATTATAATGTTTATGTGAGTAATGTAAGGCTGTATGCTTCTACGAAAATAAGAATATTACCTTGTGTAACAATTTACCCTAACATTCCAGAGAAAAATGCCACGATATTTTCTTCGGCTTCTTTTAATGAGATGGGAAAGAGTGAGCTACTTTCTAGGTTTTATCTGTACTATGAGTTAATATTATGAATAAATATAGTGAATGTATAAGTTGATTTTATTTATATTGAGCTGTGAAATGTCAAGACTTGTATTGTGACTTTTTTTTATTTATATAATGCGGACATAACTTGATTATTGATAGAAATATTAACAGTACAAATATTAATCTCAGGATACAATTATACTAGGAATGACATTGTACTAATAATGCTAGAACGTTACATAATATTGTTGCAGCATTTCTGTAATACTGTTACAATATTGCCGTTGTACTGTACAAACGCTGTCCTAATATTTTTAATATATTGTGACAATATCACCCCCAGGAAACATTGCTATCTGAGTTCTGAGGATGACAGAATCTTATACATATTTGAAATCTAATTTTCTATCCATCACTTTGAATGGTTCCGTGAAATAAAATTGAGACATGAGTACTGAAATAATTTCTACTCAATAAATGCACTGATGTTTTTGTATGTACCATTTGTGCAGATATCTATCGTATATAGTAATTGTCCTTATTTCTATTATGTAGTCCTTCATAAAAAATAAATTGATTCATATAAATTCTACAACATTGACACAAGATATTTACTTTGTACAACATAATTACACTTACATAATCGTATGTAAATATTCATAATATTTTCTTAAGATAGAAGGTATTAAACGTTTCCTATAACATCTTCATTTTCTTTTTCAATCATTGAGTAAATTAGCGACACTCCTGTTATTTCAACCACAGTCTTGTCTTGTATATGTGGATAGATTTGACATACACATAAATGTCTGTGCGCCCAAAAACTTTATTTTTCTTCCTTCTAAGATTTAAAAAATATAGTAAACAGCGCCTAAGGTTATCGAGTTATTGTATCTGCCGCATAAGTGTCTATCGATACAGTGCTGACAGCATAATGCTCTTATGGATAAGGTTGTTAAAGTTTTAAAGATAACTTTGCTCTAATAGGTCGGCAAGAAGGAGGAATCAACAGGGGGCGGAGCACTAAACTGTTAGTACGTGTACTGCCAACTGTTGGCTCTTCCTCCTTGCATATAGTTATAAGTACATTTACAAAAATAAAACTGTCATCATATAAATGGCAGTAATACAGTTTGTTGTACAGACATTTCATGATTATTTTATGACTTGGCTGGGAAGTTCTAGGGCGGCATGTCGTCGATTCACTCATTGGTCAATCTCCACAGCCAATCAATGAATTAGTAATCTTTAAAACATTATCCTAAAAAATGATCAGCAAGCAACAGTATTTTTAACGCTATATTCTCAGTGGTAACAACTTTTGATTTTTAACCTTAGAGGTGCCACTCATAAATGCGCCTTATTTGAATGATTAAATAATAAGAATACAAATAGGTTACTTTTATAATTATCAATAGATTGAAACAAAACCAATGTGAATATTTTTTAAAGTTTAAAAATAATAATTCTAAATTCTTTCTTATGAAAGAGAAATCTCTAAACTTCTTCCAATTATTTCAAAATTCAAGTGTATGCTAAAATTTCTTCTGATCTTTTCTAAAGTATAATCGAAATCTTTTTAGCTAATGGTTCCTGCATTTACAATTCATGCCACAATTTTCGCATCAATGCTTCATTGCGCTACCATCACTCCGTTATAAAAATGCATGAACATCTGTATTATGGTTCATACAATGTCCACCAAAAATAAAGTACCGCTATACCACATCGTTACGGCAAATTCATGTCCAATAAAATGTTTGTCGTCAATCAGTGTCTTGGAAGTCGTTTAAATCTCACTTACGATCTCCCTGACAGTTAGTTATAATTATCTTAACGCTCAAGAGACGCATTACAACTCCCAACAAAAAGTTATGTTTAGTACTCATAAATTTTCTAGGTAAGCCTATATAATGTTTACTATAAAACAACCAGTACTGAGCTCAATTGTACACAAAATGATCTAACGAGTATTACTCTTTTTTGAAATATATATCTTTTTTTATCTCCTCATGTGAATTATATTTTACTTCAATCGTTATTATCTCATTGTAAAATGATCAAATATATCAAGTGAGAAATCCTACCCCGGTCATTTGTTATATGTCTGGCATTACATATTTCAACTGCTCGTTATTCTTAAAGATTTATCAACTCGATGAATTGACGGAGAGAATTATTGAAGCGATGAAAAACTTGACATGATCTGAGGCACTGTGAGATATTGTTTCTGGATGTTATTTCTTTATATTTTGAATGTATATTTGCTTTTAAATAAGAAAAAAATTGCATAGATAGAACTGTTGGCAAAACCATAGTCGATAAATTTAGAATTATTTTTTGGCATTACAATTGAATTTCTATGATTAAATGGTATATTTGTAGACATCCCATAAGATCTTATAATGCTTCTGAAGAGCTTACAAACAATCATGGGTAAATTGTAAATGAAAATGAGGACTTCTAAAAATCACACTTTCATTCCTGATTTCGAATAAAAAACGAGTTTCTAACTGAATGGAAATAATGAATAAATCATACATTGAAAAACCCGTTGCATTTGGCAGCCATTTCTAAAATATTGATGCATCGAATGATCTTTATTGAGAGCCATGGCGGATAATAAATAATAGCCAGATCTATTACTGTCCATTACGGTGGTATATATTGGAACATTCAGTTTATATATTATGAATATCGAGGTTATTGTCTGCATTTTTGTCAAGAGTTTCCGGCGAAAAACAATAGAATATAAGCATTTCAAATTTCTGATAGCTTCCGATATTCATTTTGTCGAATCTTATTTCATCATAGATAAATGATTTATTCAACATTTTTACAGCATTATCATCGAAAATATTTGCCGATCGGAAGCTAGCGATTTGTGATTGTAATATTTGACTGCAAAACACAATTAATTATTGGTAACCATCTCAACATTTCCCATTGCTATTCACACCGAATTCATCTCCATGAATTAGTTGTTCCTCTGTAAAATATACCTTCCTTGTTGACTTTGATCTCTGTGATGTCTCCTTTAAAGACCCTAATAACGTGAATATGTAATCGATGTTAGAAATTTAGTGAAAGGCTAATGATTTTTTTCTACATACATAAAGGTAAAGTATAAAGGCTTTATATGTCATCGATTATGCAAGCAGAGATCAATGAGATGAATTTATAGATTATTAAACTGCATATTGTATGAATGTTCAGCACTGAAGTGCTACAAGATAAAAAGTTCAAGTTTGTATATTGAAGACATATTTACAATAAAATGAATTAATTAGTAGACAAATAAAATGTTCCTTCAATTATTTTTTAAAAAAATATTGTCTTTTTAGACAAAAAAAAAAAAAAAAAATATTTCACATAAGACAATAATTGATATTTAATTCTGGACACACAGATTTATGTTGGTGCTGAGCAAAATATAATTGAAAGATTTTGACTCATCTTGATGTCATTAATTTTTCTGTACTTCTACTACTGAGAAATCATCAGTTATAAAACGTACACATAGGTTCAAACACATCAAACCATGTTCACACACGTCCAAACATTTTTGGACACGTCCTAACATGTTCAGACACGTCACAGCATGAATTCTATATAGCAGCGGTTTAAAACGAATCTATAGTGTTTAATCCTCTCAGTTTATTATATTTTTAGGATCTATGATTATGAAAGCATATTGTTACAACCCTAATTATTATCGGGATTCTTCACAGGAAAATTTTCCTAATTTAGTATTAGTAGTGTCCATTACCAACTAATAATATATATATAAGTTTACTGAGTGAAATAATATAGACTTTTATCAACAATTGATTGAAATTCAATAATGTTGTTTATTGATAACGCTGATTTAACATATTTTAACAGTAAAATACTAATAACAGGTATCATGAAATGTAACTGGTCACTACAACGAAATAAAACTTTGAAAATTTATAATGAAAAATGTACAAGGTGTTTAAAAAAAATTAAAATATGCTTATAATTTGAGCGACTAATTTCAAGTCCTGTAGCTTGCCGTATATTAAATTAAAAATATTTACTTAATAATGATAGCGGTGATGAAGGAAGAAATGTAAAATTTATTATGGAAATGCTCAATTGTATGATAGAATTATAGTATAGGATGAAAATAAATCGTATAAAAAAACAATATGTAATTTATTATATCACTAATTGGAATAAGTAATTTTATAGAATAACAATAAATGATGTATGAAGATATTAGTATCTTGTAAATAATGCATATTTATCACTGTCTTTTTAATTAGGAAGCCTGATAATTATTATTTAGTTGGAAATTGTCCAGGTGCCTATTGTCCGAGGGTGGCAATTCTCTGCGGATGGTAACTTTCCGCGGGTGGTAATTGTCCGGTCACGGCGATTCACCCATAGCATCGCACGTGCATAAATGTACATGTTTGTTCTTATGTATGTAATGATGAAGAATACTGTGTGAGTCACTGTGTAATTGTGAGTCTCTTAGCCAGTCGTTATAATACAATATGCTTTGAAATGTTGGTATCTGTCATTATCCTGTTGGTACTTTAATAGCGGAACTCATCCTTTAGGAATAGGATTTACCACATTATACAATCTTTATATATCTGGAACATCACGTTACCTACTTCGGATATATGAAAAGATACAAGCAATAAGAAAGAGAACATTAATATGCTATGTTGTATCACTAATTTATCACGCATCATTAATAAACAAAAATAATCATTTACCTTTACATAGGCAATGAATACAATCCAAATCCTTAAAATTATCACTATAAAATATAATTTCATCATCACTAAATAGATTATAAATATCTCGTTAAACATTTGATTATTAAATCCAAATTACTCATCCGTTCTTATATAAAAAATTGAAAATTTTACGCTTCATTAGAAATAAGTACACACAGTGGATGGTAAATGGGAAAAATATTAAATATAATTACCATCTGTGACTCCAAAATCTGCTTCTTCACCACAATCAGGAATATCTTCCCCTCATTTACGGCTCATGAGGGACTGCTGTGAGAAACATTCATGATAATTCCTGTCCACCTTCATAAAGATTTCATCATTATGGTTAACATTACCAGATTTGAATAAAACTATAGGTTGTTATTGAAATATGCAGCACAATAATAAAATGTTTCTTGTTCTCTATTTAATTTAATTGTTTTATTGTTCATATGTGTTGATGATTTCCAACTAGAATTTAAGCTGATATTTAATTCGCTTCTGGTAATTGAAACTACCTAACTGAGATACATTATTCAAACATTTTCAATTTAATTTATCGTTTATCATGATATTATTAAGCAAATTCGGTACTAATTCAATTACTCTATAACTTTGAGGCTTATCACATTATTAACCAGGAGATTCGTATTAAATATCTATGAAATAGTGAAGTTCTAACTTAAGGGGAGCTTTTCAAAACAGCGGTCAAAATAATATTTGTGCGTTTTTTTTTGTCTGATATTAATCTATAGATATATCTCTACAAGACAGTGGAAACAGAATTCCAAAATTTCCACTATAAGTCGTACAAGCATACTACGCTCCTGAAAACTTTCAAGTTTTCAGATTAATAACTTTCCAATCTAATGACTAATTACTATGCAATGGAGTGGAGGGAAGAGGGGTCGCCAAGTTCAAAAATCCCCCTTCTTTACAATGAAGTTGTGTAACCGATAATGTCACAATGGTGTGCTGTTATCAGCAGGCAAATCTCATTTTCAAACTATAGAACCATAAGGGTACGTTCACACTACAAGCGGAGCGGAGCGCAATTAATAGTATTGTTTTATTGCAGCGCCGCTCCGCTCGCAGTGTGAACAGCCAAGCATCTCTGCATACGAATACTAAACAACATTAGTGGCGCTCCGCTTAAGACTTAAGAGCCATTTTCTCCTATTTCATATTTTGCACATTTTGCAAATTGAAATCGCATCTCCTTCTAGAGTTTTCAACCTATTTTGTTATTAAACGTGCAAAATGAAGGTAAGTTCCAATGCTACAATCCTTATGTTTATTAATTTCAAGATTTGATCAAACAAAAAATTCTATGAAATTTTTGTTGTATACAATTTCGAAAAATCAATCAATTTTCACTTTTTTGGTATTTTTCTAAAAACCGGTAATGATTTCCAGATGAAAGTGGCCCAGGGAATGCTTTCATACCTCTCAGCTATTCTATGGAGCATAAAACAGAAATTTTGGTCAAAAATTGTTAGAGGAGATACATTTTGAGAATTAAAAAAAATACAAAAATAACCCACAATAATTCTCAATTACTCTCAATATGTCCAAAAATTTGGACAAATCATACGAACAAAAATGTCTTAGAATTGTTTTTAAATATACCTTTAAAGTTTCAGAAACATCAAAACAGTAAGCAACGAATTAACCTCATTTTTGAAAAGCTTCCCTTAAAAACTTTTTCTGAAGAAAGTAATTTTCTTAGCTCCGGAAAAGAAACTACGTTGTAAATAATTAGTACTATAATCATATTTGAATGAAAATGTCTTAAAATGCAATTTTCTCCCCTAATATTTATATTTAGGTATCCGGAAAAAATCCCCCGGCGGAAAAGATCCCCCCGGATAAAATCCCCCCAGAAAACATATTTGTGTCCTTATTCTCAATTGATTGTTATATATCCCAAGTTCTAATCATTGACCATCAGTCTCAAGCTAAATGCATAATAAGAAACATTAAATTTATGAGATGTATAGTCACTGTAGCTGTAGACTCGTAAGATTGTAGAAGATAAAAGAGCGGTAATATCTAAATAAGTTAAATTTTGGATATAATATTATACAAAATTTGGTGTATGTTCAATACTTTAATCAATTTATTGTTGCATCGTTCATTTAAGTTGTAATACATATGAATGACATCGTTTGAATATTTCTGTGCCTTATTTGTCTATTGAGAGTTATGCATGTATATCGCTAGTTTTAATCATCAACCATCACTCTATAGTTCAACAGTTAACTAGTTTCTTTCTACGGTGTATATATAATATATATTATGTCACGTTTATGTATGGTTAATTAGATGTCACAATCCCCAAATGTATAATTGCCTTTAATTTAATTTTAAATGGGTAAATCTTATACATCAATTTTTGCAATAAAACAATCATTTCAAAATTCTTAGTGCTGGTAACACTCCTCTGAAGAATCGCAAATATCAAGATTTTTTGATTAGACTGCTCAACGTTGAAGAAAAATATGACGAATATATTTCATTTATAAAGCTATATTAAGGCCATAACATATACTTTAAAATAACAGTTTAATACAGCCTATTTACAATTTTCAGATTATGTAACATTATAGTTAGCTACAGTCCAGAAACAATATATTTGTCTATTCAAACTGTTGTAATTAATTTGATACTACAAGTACAAGCTTTTCTTTCTGATATTGTCTTTTTTCCTCTTTTGTTGGTATTTTTGGGAAAAAATGGATGAAAATATTTATTACATATTCTATTTTTGACGTGAAGATATTTTTTCTTCGTTGATACTTTCCGGGGGATTTCTTCCGGGGGGATTTTTTCCGGGGGGATCTTTTCCTCGGGGATTTATTCCTCCGGAGTATTTTTTCCTAGACCTAATATTTAGCAGCGATATATAATCCAATAATAACAAAATACATACCATTTCGGATCGAGTAAATCAAAATGGTATGTGAATTACACACAAAAAATATATATTCAATAGGTTATAATATAAATTAAATCATACAATTACATAACAATTTATTCACTGTGGAGAGAACTGAAAAAAAACTAGTTAAACTTTTATACTCGGAAAGGACAGTTATAATAGTTAACGAAACTAAGTCACTAAACAATCAATATAAAATAATGAGCTAAAGTATGAAAAAAAATTAATATGACAGATAAGAAGAGGTGAAAAAGTAAAATCATATATAAAATTCAATACAAAAATTAATTTAAAAAATCTTTTCTTAATTCCTTACTGAATCCCTTACTAAATTGATTACTAAATTCCATACAAAAATTCCATACAAAAATTTCTTGCTAAGATTATTAAGTGTATAATAATAACAAGTATTATCATTTCAAGTAATTTGGGAATCACTCCAATTATCTTCATTTATTCTTTAGTGGAAGGATGTATTGAAGAGGAATATTTTAATGGGAAATATTTCATTCATTTTAATATTAGATCGATTTATTTTATCTGATATAATCCGGAGTAGTTTTGATGAGAGTTGGAAGAATATAATATTCAATAGCAATACATCCCGACAAGAGATAATCCGTATTATCAATATCCATTTATATGGATATCATTTACCCGAAAAGTTATCTTATAGACATGGAAGATTAATGTTGGACCACTCTTAATCTCACATGTCTAACCTGAACTTTCTCGCTTGGTAACTAGTGTCATAGATCACTAATTTGGTTAGATAAATAATTTTATATTTTAGGACTAAATATGAAGGTAATTAGTAAGTCAAATTTTATTAGCACTCTGTGTAGACTGAATTTGAATATTATTAGTAATTCAACTATTATTAACACTCCCTGTAGTCTGTAAATCAAGCTTATAATCAATTAGGCTGACTATAGTTCTATAAATCATCCCAAGGAATGTGTTTGTTCTGCAGACAGTCAAAAGGACAGGCAGTAGCCACGCAAATTATCGTCAACCTTATCACCATCATACAAGGGTATGCGTTACTTTGTTGCTTCACATTGATAAAGTAGACGCTGTGAATAATGGTGAACATTTGCCATTCCACAAAATTGATACACTACAAATACCGTTACTTTTAACGGCACGCATATGCTAGTCAATATATATATTTTTTTGTAGGTAAATGCATCAACCATATGCTAAGGTTTAGTCACATATCCGTAATATTTTCCCTAACAAAAAGGAAATATTTTACTCTGTATATGTCTCTGGAAATTCCAAAGGTGAATGCGATAAATTATCATTTCCTTTGTTGCATCCAAGTGCAAGAGTGACAACAGCAATTTGTCAACATCATCGTGCAGGAAAATTAAGATGTTTATGGCGATAACTTAGCTAGCAAATAACACTACAATTGAACCTTACTACTTAATTTCTTTATTCTCAAATATTTTTTTTTACTTGCATGAATGCATGTTGATTTACTAGATTTAGATTTCTAATAGCTGTGAAATTTCACATTATTTTTTATGTATTCAATTAATTCGGTTTCATTTAATTGTTCTAAATAAGTACTCACGATAATATCAGAATTGAAACTAGTAAGCACAGGTAGCGAACCATAGTTCTGTTAGGAATCGAAGACTGAGCTCCAGACAGTGACCAAAGGGTTTGGTTGACTCCTGTATTCAGGTTGTTAATGGTCACAGAAAGGGTTCCTACCTCACTTCCATACATGTTGTACCTGGATTGTCTACATAGTCTTTAGTCTATAGTCACATCTTTTTAAATGGTCGATTGTGATAAAAATTCAACGTGTTTCATTGTTGAACATAATAATATGATATACATATAATCGTCAGGACTTTCTACTGGAATGAATAAGGAATGATTTATGATAAATTACGTTTTGGATTTTTTTTTTTTCAATCATTTATTATCGTAGATCATCATCAATTATAATTTTCGGATCTCCTGTAGATAAGGCACCCCAAAATTCCACCGGTGGAATTTTGGGTGCTCAAAGGAGGATGATCAAATATATTATTACAATTACATTTATTAGGGACAATTATGAAAGTGTTTAATTCCATTCATTTATTATTTCGAATTTATTTCAATGTGGTATCATGATTACAAATGATAGCGATAAAATTATCAAATTAAACAAATTTTATGACCAAATTAATCACATTTTAAAAAAAGGTAATTTTTGTCCATCTTTTGAGTAAAGATATTATTAAGCAACATTTAAGAAGAGATTATAGTTAATGTTAAAGTTAAATTTTGTTCGTGATGAGTAAAAGTTTTGAGACGATGAATATAAGAAACGGTATAGGTTAAAATCTCTGTAAAATAATAAACTTTCACAATTCTAGTGAGTTCAAATTCATACATCTATGACGTTCCTATAAAGATAATACAGCTTTCTCTATTGCGGATTTGAATACACTCAGTCTCAATTTTCGCCTTTATACTAGTCCAATACTTGTCAATTGATTTATATCAACATGTCTTGTAAATTTGAATGTGAAGAAACTGAATCAATCAAGATGGTACCATCTGGATCATTCTTCTAACACAAATGGTTTCGCATAAAATATCAATACATTGCATTTCTGTTAATACATTTGTCAATAAATTATTATTAAAAACACAGTTATATGCAATCTATTCAACACACGTCACACATACATTGAGAATAATTAATATTTATCAATCGAAACATCAATCTTCAAATTGTTCCTAATATCAGTATATACAGGGTTACGACAAAAAAGTGAAAACTCTCGAAGAACAGATTTTGTGTATACCCGGTCCTGTAGCTATTAAGCAACTGTGTTTACAAGAGGTGTTCGACAGGGCTCTGTAGATTTTCAACTTTATTATGTAAATCTTCAACTGTGTTCTGTGGCTATTCAATAGGCTCTAAAGTGATTTGGAGACCTGTGCTCTTTTGATTTGCTCTAGCAATTCGATAAGAGTCCCATGGTCTATCTCAGAATTTACAAATTTTCAGAACAATTTTAAAGGTGTTCAAATCCATTTATTTATTATTTTAAATTTATTTCAATTTGATATCATGATTACGAATGATAGCGATAAAAATTATCAAATTTAACAAATTTAACTGTAGGTCAGATCTCTTTCTAAGGAAGTCGTTAATTTTTTACACATTACCTCATGCAATGCAAATCATCAGGGTTTAATTTAAATTAATTATATAAAATATCTGAAAACGAAGATATTTTCAATGAAGAAGTAAGTCTTGAATTAACTTTCAATAAACAATAAAATATGAAAATCTGTTAAGTTCTTCCTTATATGTAATATTTTGTGCTGCCAAAATGTTCTGTATTCCCATATTTTGTTCTATCATCCCCTTTATATATCCCATATAAGAGATAACCCAAGTAAGAAGGATTTCTTTTACTTCCCAGGAATAATTCCTTCCTATTTTCCGAGCTACCTAACTTTGTATTTAGTTCATATATATCACATCACACCCAATCTATCTGGCAATTTCCAGGAGTTTCTAAGGCTAACTTGTGCAATTTCTCTGCTTAATTTGCAACGAGTCGAAGAACTTACAGATAAATGATACCAACTAATCTAATGCGATAGGAGAGACTCGACTGCAAATAGGGTAAGGAACGATTTAGTGGACTCTCTCGCTTTTTCGGACATATTAGAAAAACTATATAATTAAAATCACCAGTTTATAGCTTTTAATAGTACATATTTTTGAAAATTTGTTTGCATAAGGTTTAAAATATTAAAACTATCAGTTTCGTCGACAAAGTTATGTTCATTCCACGGTTTGAATTACGCAGAGTCATTTCCTCAGCTAAGTGAAAATGAGGTATTAATTCAGAACGTATTTTTATAAATAAAGCACATATTAATCTATAAGGGACTGTTAATTTTAGGATTTGGAGTACCGAATATAAGAACACTACATTCAATATGTTATCGAATTAGCTCGACTTTGGCAAGAACTCATCATAAGGTTTTGTGTTTACTGTTGTTTATTGAGAAACTGTTATATACATATAGTACAATTTTAAAAAATATTTCATATGAAAATTTCTCAAAAAAAATTGTAACTAAAATGTATATACAGTTGATTCTAAAAAAGTCTAAATAGAATCTATGAAATATAAACAGTACATAAGAAATATTAAAATCCTACCCAAGTTACTGGTCTTGAAATTTCTCTATATTGGTTAAAACAGTAATATTTATATTTCTTTTTGAAAACATAATTTAAAGTATGTTTTGTCGAGAATTGTGTGGCTTCATTAAAAATGATTGTAAATTTCAAAACAAATATTGAAGATTTATTCTTTCTAATAATTCAGGTTTCAAAATGTAGATTGTTTTAGTTTTTCATGTTATTAATAAATGAAATGTGACAGATCTTCATGAATTACCTTGTATAATAAAAAAAATGGGTAGATAGCTTACAAAGGTATTAAAAAGACGATTGGTTATCAAAAATTATCATTCTATTCACGGTTTTAACCTCCTTGTTCTTTACAAAATAAAAATTATCTTTCTATTCGAAAGTTCGAATACAAAAATACCGTCACTGCTGAGATTATAGTGATCCTTTTGAAATTATAAACTTTCTGTTAAGTGTGAATCTGTATAGTATGCCATTATTATTATGAGGAATGAAAATGATTATAAGTATTCGTTATAATTTTGGATTATTTACAAAATTTGTTCATTTAATTCAAAATATGTTTAAATGATTATGAATAATTTCCAGATAGAAGATAATTCTTTTCAGTGATAAAAATTCCTTTACTTTCATACCGAAGGTTGCTTCTGAATTATTATCACCTTTTATATAATAGCAACCTTTTTGCTAAAGTTTTTTAGTACGAAATCTCGCACACTCAAAATCTGAAATTCAATTCCTGTACCATCTCTAAAAAATATAACTTAACTGCAACATTAAAGGGATTTGGTGGACGGCTTCAATTTCACTGATGGTACTTCATCACATTCTTCTGTTCATATTTATTTCATTTATATGTTCACACCATCGCGTACTAACCTCGTTAAACCTTGGAGACTGGAGAGTTATATTTTGAGTCTTATATGCTAATATATATTAATTTACACCCTCAGTTGTTTTATATAAAGCGTGAACATTGGAACATAACTTTTACAATAATAAATAATTTCGAAGTTTAAAATATAGTATAATGCATTAAATAATAATTAGTCTTCAAAAACTGTTTTTTTTTTCTAATCATAATAATACATTTATTATACATATTCAGTGAACAAATGTTGCTTCACGGAGTCATCTGAAATTTAAAGATTTCAATCATAGTAAACAGAATAGTATAGTACCCCAGTTACATGTATTATTCAAATTTATTCTGGGTAGGCTGTGACGTCATGTATGTAAACAAGAGGTCACGTCATAGTAAACAGAATTGCTGTGGGTCACGTGGAATAGAGAATTAAGATGGCGGCCAACGCGACCGATCTGACTAATGATCTAATTATCTTGAATAAATCGTCTTCTTCATGACTAAAAATTTGTTACAATTTTGGGTGTAAACAGACCAGTAGCAATTTCGTCAACAGTCATTTTTTAATTTTCGTCCGTATGACTATAAAGATTGGATAATAGCATGCGGTAATGTGGAATTTAAAAAAAATCACCGAAAACGTTATTTAACAAAAGTTGGGTGTGTTGCAGTCATCTTTTGTGTTTTTACTGTACGTACAAACGTAGGCACCATTGTTACCGGGACACGCGTAATATCCCCCCTATAGCTCTGGGATACTATATATTCTCTGTACTGTGTTTCAATCCTCTTATTGGCATGTAATGCACATTTTGATGATAAATAGGTGATTTGGAATGTTCATTAATATCTGTAGATTTTAATCGAAATGAAAGGGAGATAATTTATTCTATTCGGATAATGATGAATAACTGTTAGTTTATTTATTTGCAAAAGAAAACTATTTGTTTGCAAACTTTCATTAAAATAATAGTGGATAACAAATATTTCTGTGATATTTTCTTCAGTTCTGTGATAGAAGTTACCAAACCATAATAAAATCTGTCTCATATTATTCCAATATTACGTGATTCTTTCAAATGTTACGTATTTATAAATGAAATTGTTTGCACTCTTTTTCACTAATCTTATAAACCATCAATATTGTGTTATTTCTAATGGTAGTCACTCTAAATCATTTAATTCAAAAGAACTCCGAAACAGACATTCAAAATTTCAAACTCTTTTATTTGTATTCCAAGTCTCGTAAGACAAAGTGTTTTGTGAAAGCTGATCGCTCTGTTCTTGAGTAATTTGAGTATTCTTTATGTGAAGGAAACTTCAGACATAGGAGACTTCAGACTCGGTTGTGCCTATTTTCAACTAGAAGTGGCGAACTGTAGTCAACTTTTCTCATGTGTAATTTTCATATCACTATTTTGATTGTGGTATTATTGAACATAGCTTTAATCAATATATATGTTGTCTCCAAGGTTTCTAAAGAAATAAACTTTAATTGAGATAAAAATTTCAATTTAGATCATTTTTTCCTTTTAGTTCAAAAACAAAGTCAAAATTCCCGGATTGCAAAGGACGGTTCTATAGTGATTGGTTTATACATTCCAATATTCCAAAACAATTCCAAGTCTCACCATGAGTACCTCAGTCGGCTACTCTACATTCGCTGAGAAGAGATCGTATCTTGAACTGCTCTGCCATGGTGATGGAAAAAAACTCAACATCTCCAAATCCAATGCATAAATTCTGGCTACGTACCAAGAAACTGCAAATTACATCTTGTTTTGGCAGATTGTAAATGAGAAAAGGAGAATTCTCACAAAGATGAACAAAAGTCAAATATGTCTGTGGAACTTACGGTCTTCGAAATGATATCTTATCAGTAGTATTTCGTATGAAAAAAGAAGAGATGTGGGATACATATAAAATTAATTAACCACTATAACAACAAAATGTACTAGCTCATGAATAGAATCGATATGTTAAGTTTTATCATGTGTGATCAAATTTCTGGAACAAAATTTCTGAATGCCTCAAGTCAATTAAGATCGAGGAGGGAAAACTGGTAAATGATATATAGTATTTAAAGGATTGGAAGGATATAATAAATTACTGGAAATTTAAGAGATAATCTATCATAATTATGGTTACGAGAATTACTAAAATGAATTCTAAAATGATTGACTTCAATCAGGCCATGGCAAGGAAGATTATAAGTTCTAATATGTTATATTTGAAGTTGAGTTAGTTGCAGCAAGCTCTCATAAGTAGCTTGAGATCCTATTTGAAACAGCTGAACAAAGTTCTAGAATAGAAATCAATTTCGTCAGAAGTTTCATTAACTTCACATAATAGGATCTAAGTTGCGCTTTGGTTATTGATTCACTTTCTTTAGCTTTGAGCCCCGATAAACACTTTAGCGTCATTACCACTAATTCTTTGATTCGACAAAAAATTTTGATCAATTTTCAATTGATTCATTCAAACTCAATTCAGAAGCTCTTAATTTCAAATATTTACTATGTATGTTTTGAAAATTCACTTACATTTTATTTGTTAAACTACTGTCTGAAGGAAAGATATAATCTCAATGATAATATTCCACAACTTAAAATTCAATTGGTGGTCTTGACTATCGTGAATCTTTAACTATTGTGTTCAATTGAGATGAATCTTTATTACAACACTAACATTCTCAAAAAGTCATTATTTTTTCACTGCATTTGTACAATTATATGTCGATGTTTCAAAATCAGTAGATGCATTTCCTAAATATCAACGGATCTCTTCTGTGTTTGGACACATTTGATACCGATCAGCTATAATGAATTCACTCTTTGGAGAACATTTCAAAAGCATCCAGAAAGTCCCTCAGATTTCCATAGCCGACAATAGTAGATATAAAGGGAGAGCAAATTGCCTGGGCTACTTACCTTAAGTGCTTTCATGAGTTTTTATGATAATAAAATTTGCATTGTACAAAATTCAATTGATAATAATTAGGGAGACCAGAAAATCGTTTCAAGACGTTAGCTATATTCTCAAATGGAACTATACTGAATGCTATGAAATTTAGAATATTTTAATTTTTCAAAATATGTTTTTGAAACATGTTTCGCATTCTAATGTTTCGCATTCTAATAAATCTATACTTCAAATTTTCACTTTCTATATATTTCAGAAAAACAGACAATTAATGAACAATTTATTCCTTTCACAATAATTGAAAGTACATCTCTATCTTTTCTTGATCTCTTCAAATCGACTGCATGACGTTGATATTCATTCGTCCAATATTTTGTTATTTTATCCGCTACAGTTTAGAAGGAATTATCATCTTGTCACATTGTAGGATTTTGTAGCGAATTCTTCTAGATCCTATTTAGCTGATTTCATCTGGGAAGCAATCATCGAAAGAGTATTTACCAGGATTAGGGGATGGAGAAATGCAATTGAAGATTTGTCCGAATCCAAGGTGTTCGAGAACAGGATCTAGTGCAGTGATCCTAGAGGGAGAAATAGATTTTTTGGTATTGACTACTAAATCTAATCTGACAGAATACGTTGCTAATTCTATATCCGAATGTTGTACAAGATTTCGATTTATTCAGATGATCTCAAAATTTTCAGGATGAGTCAATCTTCAAAAGGAGTTATTGTATTCTTAATGACTATTTATTATTATTCAACACTATCTTATAATCATCATAAACATTGAAAAATTATTGTAAATCTCCGTATATTATTATGATGATGAAATTTAATAAAATAATAATGAATACTTAAATCCCTTATACAATGTTTAGATTCCCATTTTAATTTCCTATGGCCAATGGGCATATTAAAATTGTCCCCATATATTTAAAATACAGTAGATGAAATAAGTGATATGTTTTTAATATTTATCTATGAATGTGAAATAAATATTGGGAAAAATCATATCTTTGTGATTATTAATGTAATATCTATAGCGTGAGATAACAATTTTGTAATTCAATATCAAAAACAGGTTTCGATATTTGTAATTTAAATTGTTATAAAAAAAAAGTATTTCCTTAATATAATTTACATGTAAATACAATTATATACATTAATTGTAATACATTGTGATAATTACTACATGTAACTTTTTTGTGGTCATCAATAATTTAAAGGTAGTTCCGAATTATTTTCAATTCTGTCATGGTTTGACTTTTTTAATTCAAAATTTCAAACTCTCGAAAAGTCTCTCGAAAAGTCTCGAAAATTTATTTGTTCAGATTTTGGCTTGAATTTGTATTCGATTGGATTCATTTTATTTTTAAGTATTTAATCGGATATACATATATGAAAAATTGTATTTTAATTATTAATTAATTTAAATATTTCAATATAACATCTTTTGATTAGAAGCATTAGGAATACTTATTTAATTAATTGTAACAAGAGATTTATACATTTCTATTGATTTTTTTTTATTCACTGAAAAGTAATTGACAATTATTTTACATTCTATAACATATATATTCAATTTTATGAATTTTTCTGGGAAAAAAATTACTACAAAAATAACAATAAAATATATTTCACTCAGAACATAATTTATATAAAGTCAGGACATTTTATTCGAATCTCGATGATTGAATAATAATATGTCTACAAAGTACAGTTTCTTATAGACTCTCTTCAGTCGAACACTTCGATTATTTATAATAGATACCATGAGTTCCAATTTCTTATCAACTTTCCAGTGACGACATTTAGAAATTTCAGATACACTGTTCTCTCTCAAAGAAAATTGTATTCTAGGAAGTTCTCCTAAGTTCCAAGTGAAGAAAGCTGTTAGAATTTTACGCTTTGAACTTTTCAATTGTTTCACTTCCTCACTTTCTGGTGTTACTAATTGCTTCAGAATTACTAACACTATTCAATTGGAATCAAATTGAAAGATAATTTGCTCACTCTTATTTTGAATTTCATGGCAAACTACATCATTTAAAGAGTGACCTAAATTTTTCTGTAATTAAAATTTACAAAATTTGACAATAATTTGTGTTAAAAAAAGAATGAGAGTTGAGGATAATGGAATTAGGGTGTAAATTACAAGTTCCCAGAGAATGGAGCTCCCGTGTTGTCATAACAGATCTACATAGTGGGGTTTTTGAGATCAATAACTTCTCTCTAAAATTTCAAAGAACTCAGATCACAAAACTAATAATCCGTAGATCCTTAATTAATATCGACCATGGTACATATTGATCGAATCTTATCATAAAATAAAGTAAAATGGTATAGATTTTCGTCTGATCATTTAGTCATTAAAAATGGAAGAAATTTTACCCTCGGTTATGATCAAACTATCGGGAATATTATTTATTGGGACTAACAACATTTCTGTGTTTGTATAATATGTGAACTTTTAATAATAAGAGCACTGCATTTGTCTCTCAATGCAGAGATATTGTGTCCCTAGAGAAATAATTCAGATGTTGAGTTGCTATTAGAGAGAGTCTGGGTAGTGATTTAAGAGATAATGAGCCGTACTGAAGTAGTAAGTTGCAGAGTGACCTGCATTGCAACTCAGTATAATGTGCTGCATTGCAACTCACTCTACCGTCAGTTGCATTATTAACTTGTGAATGTTTAGAGAATTAAATAATTATCGCAATTCATGCTCAACTAAATGTAAAATTATATTCATATTTTAAACCTAATGAGTTTGACGTGTGATTTCTAAGCACATTCTTTTTAAATTTCTTTATTTCGTTCATGTCATTCCTTTAGATTTATCAGCCTTTCTAGACGTTGTTCCTACATAAATGAGAAATATATTTTTATATTTTAAAATTTTAAGAAATGTGCGTATCGGCTTAAATCAGCGTAAATCACATAAATTAAGAAATTAATTTTAATGTAGTGACGTGTGGCAACGTAAAAATTCAGTTAGGTTTCCCCTTAAATTACTGCAGTTCACGTCTTCATGGAAAGCCAACACATGCGAAAGCTGCGATAGGATCACATTCCACCCAATCACAGCTCTGCTCTCTCAGTTGTCAATGTCTTATATATTCATGTATTTATTTCTCCTTATACATATGTTCAAAGTTTTTATTTGAAATTGTGTACACATTAGTTTAGTATATATGCTAACAACTTGTAAAAAAATACAGTACCGTAGGCTTATTAATAAGACATGTGTTTTTTAAACACATAGTCAAACCTTCCGATACATTTTGAACGTCAAACTCATTAGGGTTAACGAAGGCTATTTTTCTTTCTCTTCAGTATGGAAGATCAGGGTAATAGCTAACTGAATATAAAAAATGACAGTAGTTCTCTATTCCCGTACAATTTCGTATTCTCGAATAAATACGTATTTCTGTACAGTTACGTATTCCGGAACAGTTACGTATTGACGTACATTTACATATTGCCGTATATAGTTACGTATTCCCGTACTGTTACGCAGTCCCATGCAGTTACGTATTCCCGGGGAGTTAGGCATTTTACATGAAATGGTGAATTCGTGTAAAATTTCGTTCATAAGAAAAGTGTTAAAATGATTAAATATTAACCTTATACTAACCAAAGCCTCAAACTTTTCTCAATAATTATCTTAGTCGCTGGTGCTCCATAACCAGTTCCAACTAAAAAAATTATAAAATCTCAACGAATTGACTTTTCGATATTTATTCTAAAAACATTCATTTTATATTTACTGGTTTATTTTCTTACAATATTGCTAATATTGTTAGAATATTGTTAATAATGTTACAATATTACCAATGTTGTTACAATATAGGACCAATATTGCACAAGAGATATCGTTACTTGAAACCCAAGTTGATAGATCTCTGTATTTGTGCAAAAGTAAAAGGGGAGAAAGTTTGAATGTTTCAGCAGAAACTCAGCAGAATTAGAATCTTTAAGCGGTCACACGGGGGCAATAATTCCCTTCAGAAGTTCACTGATTTCGCTAGAAATGTTTTGCTGTGATCCGTTACTTCAGTGACGTTAAATAATGCCCTGTGTTTCTAAATCTAATTTTATGAAGTTATCAAATTTGTCGTATAGTTTTGAACGTCTAGACATTAAGATAAAACATATTTTTATATATTTATATATAATGACCAAATATAACCCAGGTAGCAATATTTCTTGGACCAATATTAAGACATTTTTGGGAACAGCATTGGCAATATTGGGACAACATTGGGACATTATACCTTGGAATATCTCTACAAATAATATATTTTATCAAACGCACAATTTTCATGATATGAAAAGTTAAACTGTTCCAATCAATCGTAAGATTTTGTCTACGATTGTAACCATCTGTTCGTAATACACTCATATATTTAAGAAGAATGAATTGAGTCATTGAAGAATATTTTAGACTTTCTTCTTTCATCGGACATTAGATGATATGTTTCGATAAAATACGATCAATAACAGACTATATGGCGATAAAAAAGTTTTTCACTGGATACTACACAGACGTCAGACGCGTTTCATATCTTCAACAACAATTGAAATTTACGTAGCGACATCACGAACATTGTACTTCGTGATCTGAATTTGATATAATCTCAGGGTATACAAAATACGTCTAAAAATATACTCCTATCTAAGAAAAAATAATTATTTGTGTGCAATTTTTTTAATTTTTAACGTTTAAATTTTAGAAACTAAAATCAATGTGATAAATAACTCAGAAAGTAACCAACTTAGGAAAAATCGGTAAAAACAATTTATTAATTTACTTTACAAAATTTTAACTAAAATAAACTTTAAAATATGAAGTAAATTTATGAATATAGACACCTTGTTAACTGTCGATTAAAGTAAGTTCCTAGTTATCGGGCAACTGGTTACCAGTTAACGGACAGTTCCATATTTTCGATCACATAAGAAAAATGTATGATACAATTATATTGTAACTCTTGGTATCCATGATTTCTGCAGGCATCATGGATACCAATTAGATATATAATAACAATTTATTTATTTTTTCTAATGTGATCGAAAATATGGAACTGTTCGTTAACTGGTAACTTACTCTAATCATATACAACATGTGATACATTCTATATATATATATAATAATGTATATCTTAATAAATAATAAATTGTTGCCGTTTCCCTCATTTTGTAGATTGGTAAGACTCGTGTCACATTAGTAGAGGAAAGAGAGAGAATGTCTGCGGGTGAAGTAAATACAAGAAAAATATGCAATCTCCAGTTGTCGGTGTTCGTACCGAGGAGGAAAATGTAGATGAAGTAATTAGTGCGGGAGGAAAGTGATTTAAAAATGCGTTATTTATGATATTTGTTTGTAAAATACAATTTCATGATTTTATGTTTGAATTATTTCAATTAATAGTAAGCAACTACAAATCTCTTCAATTATTCAGAATTCAACAAAGTAATGGGCTTAGTCTTATATAATTTCAAAAGTATTATCAATATATATGTATATACTCATTGTGAGTTAACAAAATAGTTTTTATACATATATATTTATATATCTTAATATTAAGGTATTTTATTGTTTTAAGATTCTTCAGAGACTTAAAAAGAGGAAGCAAATCACAAACAATTATTTCAACATTATAAATTTTCATGACACCAACATAACTGATTTAAGATTCATATCTGTTGAAATATAAAACACAATAATTAGTCATATCATCATAACTAATCACTATTTTGTAAATGAAAATATTAGAAAAAAAATCTGCTGAATGTATAATTGGGTTAAATACCAATTGATTCGGGTTCAAACCTCGTGAACACCTTTGAAGTTAAATATCAATTCGGATAGGATCAATTAAAGAATTGGTTAGTTTGATAAGATTGTTTTAATTTTCTGTAATGGTAATACGATATATGAGGAAAAGAACCTCATTACTCGCAGCTTGCACTACAATAATTACAAGCTACTTAAACCAAATTGTTCCTCGAAAGTGCTATCAATGGTAACAAAATAAATTCTCGAGACAATGTTGCCCCAATGAATAATGCAATATTACCCTAATGAATTTTACAATGATTTTTTCTATTTTACCTAAGATAATATTCATTGTTGCCCCAAAAATGTTTGTAATATTGCCCAATAAATTTGTCAAATAAATTTTGCAATCAGAAGAAAAATCATACCTAATCAATATAAAATCCATGTGTGCTACCCATCAAACACAATGAAGATGAAAAACTTGTAAAAATGTGCCCGGATATTCCAAATTGTTCCACTAAGTTCAGCAACGAAAAGTTACGAAATTAACTGGAGATGAGAGTAGAAAGTTTCAGGTCAAATATTCAACTCAAACAAAATTTCGAGGAGACTTCCCAAAGACTTTAAAAGACTGGCGAAACGAAGCAATTGGAACCCAGTTATTGTAAGTACAGCCAAACAATCGAAATATAACAAAATCAACAAACTGGAATTAATTAATAATAATTCCATAACTATATACCCTAAAAAAATAATTGAACGTTTGTGTTAAGAATAACAGAAATAGAAACTATCGTGAAGTTCAATGCCTTCGTAGAAAATAATGTCCTATACATTAATATGGTTAATGTGATTATTTATTTCATTTATTTTAATATAACAACTATACACAATCATGTCTGAAGTCATTTATACTTTTAATTGTGTTTTTTTAGAAACATTACTTTCTGGAACATCATAGTTTTTTTTATTTTGATTTTGTTTAAGACAATATTTTTTCCATTAAAAATAATTATTCTAATTAATGGGTCTAGGACATTTCGTCCACGGACATTTCGTCCACGGACATTTCGTCCACGGATATCTCGTCCACGGACATTTCGTCCACGAATTGCTTTATTTTGCATTTCAAAAGTGCAAATGGGATATATTTCATTTTATTTTTTACTATTACATTAATAGGCAGGTATAAATATATAATAATACTATAGTGATTTAAGCCGAAACATTTCATACATAAAAATGTTTATCCATCGATTACAGTTATGAAATTAGATATGCTAAACGTGATAACTGTATCATTAAATTATTTATCTCCTTTAATATTTTGCATTAATTAATGAGTTTTGAGTATCCAAGATATAGAACTGAAATAACAGGGTACTAACAAAACTAAAGGTGGAAACGTAAGAAAGAGAATAAAATAATTACAAGAGAGGTAAATACTTATTATTTTCATTATGAGTCTGAAAGTATGGAACAGTCCGAAAACACGGATGTATTTACGTTTATATAATTTAACGTAACACTAAAAAGTACCAATATATAGCAATTTATTTTATATCAAATTTAATTATCAATCAATTGTTTAGTAGTATCTTATACATGTATGTAGTCACTGTTGATAAAATTCTGTCATAAAAAAACAATTTCTGAACCAATATTGCTTTTAATAAACTAATCTGAGTACTAATATTGATGTATATTGTAGCTATTGTTAAAATACACCGCAAAAATTGTAGTTATTGTAAATATAGAAAAAAATCCGTTTTCTATCTTTATGTACTATAATATCTACGAGACATGCATCGCTAT
The DNA here is from genome assembly GCA_947561585.1 of Caprella mutica. Taxonomy (NCBI): domain Eukaryota; kingdom Metazoa; phylum Arthropoda; class Malacostraca; order Amphipoda; family Caprellidae; genus Caprella; species Caprella mutica. The sequence goes on from CANNZV010000894.1 coordinate 46,728, forward strand.
TATTACAGTTTTAATGAGACATAGGTACAATAAAAGCGAGGCCTACATGTAATTATAAAATAAAGTATTCAGTTTAATTATTTTCCTGTTGCTGGCCAGTAAGAGCAGGAGAAGAAGATTGCGATAAGAATTAAGACAAAGACCATCAAAAAAGGGTGTTTTATACGTTTATACTGCAGAATATATATAAATAATATATAATACACAATATGTACACTACACATTATAATTTTAAAATCAAAATAAAGCATTTCGTGGACGAATTGTCCGTGGATGAAATGTCTGTGGACGAGATGTCCGTTGGACGAATTGTCCGTTGACGAAATGTCCGTGCACGCTAATTAATATACGAAAAACGAACACTTTTTTCAAAATTCAAGCTCCTGAAAAATAGAATTCAAATTAAATATTACTAAAAATTGATTTGTTACTTCATTTCGATAATTAGTTTATTCATTCCGATGGTATCATTGGCTTAACGAATTATGAAACTCTATAAGTACGATTCCACCAAAACCGTGTGCAGGACAAAATGTTACGGACTTTTAGCTTCTTGTGTTTGTTATTGAAGGTAATATTATGGATAATTCAAAATAAGAGGGTTGATGATACTAAATAATATTTTTCTGTTTATATTTACTTGGTACATAGATTTATTTTAATAACAATTGTTTAATAATGTGTCCTTTAATACCATTTGCTAAATAATATTGTCAACATGTTTCTATTTTTCTTCTTGAAAACATTATTTGAATTTCATCAGCAAACTATAAAGGGCGGAATAATTTGACAATGGAAGCGCTGAATTCCCTCCAACAATATTGAGATTCAAATTGAACTTTTCTTGCATTCCCCGTAAAAATCTATTTCTTTTATTACAAAAAGTTATCATGTCGCCATGTTTCACAGCGAAAAAAAGGACAAGAAGAAAAATTTCCATGAAAGTCAATGCAGGAATTCCTCGAAGGAATATTTACCGAATGATATTTTTCATGTGGTCCTGAATAAAGTAACTTAATCACATGGGAGTGAAAAGGGAAATATTAAAGACTGCTGGATTATTGGATAGTGGTCAGGTTATATTGATTCAATGTTTGGAAAAAGACGTTTAATAGAAATCAAATTGTTCATTTCTGTTCATAGTTCAGTTGTTCATTTCTGTTCTTAGTTCAGTTGATCATTTCTGTTCTTCGTTCATTTGTTCATTTCTGTTCTTCGTTCATTTGTTCATTTCTGTTCTCAGTTCATTTGTTCATTTCTGTTCTTAGTTCAGTTAATCATTTCTGTTCTCAGTTCATTTGTTCATTTCTGTTCTCAGTTCAGTTGTTCATTTCTGTTCTTAGTTCAGTTGATCATTTCTGTTCTCAGTTCAGTTGTTCATTTCTGTTCTCAGATCAGTTGTTCATTTCTGTTCTCAGTTCAGTTGATCATATCTGTTCTCAGTTCAGTTGTTCATTTCTGTTCTTAGTTCAGTTGTTCATTTCTGTTCTTAGTTCATTTGTTCATTTCTGTTCTCAGATCAGTTGTTCATTTCTGTTCTCAGTTCAGTTGATCATATCTGTTCTCAGTTCAGTTGTTCATTTCTGTTCTCAGTTCAGTTGTTCATTTCTGTTCTCAGTTCAGTTGTTCATTTCTGTTCTTAGTTCGGTTGTTCATTTCTGTTCTTAGTTCAGTTGATCATATCTGTTCTCAGATCAGTTGTTCATTTCTGTTCTCAGTTCAGTTGATCATATCTGTTCTCAGTTCAGTTGTTCATTTCTGTTCTCAGTTCAGTTGATCATATCTGTTCTCAGTTCAGTTGTTCATTTCTGTTCTTAGTTCAGTTGTTCATTTCTGTTCTCAGTTCAGTTGTTCATTTCTGTTCTTAGTTCGGTTGTTCATTTCTGTTCTCAGTTCAGTTGTTCATTTCTGTTCTTAGTTCGGTTGTTCATTTCTGTTCTTAGTTCAGTTGTTCATTTCTGTTCTTAGTTCAGTTGTTCATTTCTGTTCTTAGTTCAGTTGTTCATTTCTGTTCTTAGTTCGGTTGTTCATTTCTGTTCTTAGTTCAGTTGTTCATTTCTGTTCTTAGTTCAGTTGTTCATTTCTGTTCTCAGTTCAGTTGTTCATTTCTGTTCTTAGTTCGGTTGTTCATTTCTGTTCTTAGTTCAGTTGTTCATTTCTGTTCTTAGTTCGGTTGTTCATTTCTGTTCTCAGTTCAGTTGTTCATTTCTGTTCTTAGTTCGGTTGATCATTTCTGTTCTCAGTTCAGTTGTTCATTTCCGTTCTAAGATCAGTTGTTCATTTCTGTTCTTAGTTCGGTTGTTCATTTCTGTTCTTAGTTCACTTGTTCATTGTTATTCAGTTCAAGAATATTTTCGCCTGTTGTCAGAACAATTGGAACTCTACTTTATTCTCTTACGTCTGGAAAAAAAAATCCACATTTCAATCATACCAGAAAAAAGCATAGCTATAATAAATTAGAATAATGATAAATATTATTAAATATTGATGATCGATATGTGTGTTTATTGTACAGTAAAAACTGCGTAATATTTCTAGAGATTACAAAATTAGTATAAGTTTCATGTTTAATTTTCTATTAATTCACTTCAGCTCATTAAATTATTAATAAAAAGCATTTGTTTATCACTAATATGTTATAATGGCTCTAGGACAACTGCCATGCGGACAACTGCCATGCGGATAACTGCCATGCGGACAACTGCCATAGCGGACAACTGCCATGCGACAAACTGCCATGCGGACAACTGCCATGCAATATATTATAATTTAGTTTGGGTGAATTGTAATGCACTTGTAAACCTATCATTCCTTGGAATTAATTTGATGCGGAGTATATTATTATTTTAACCTAAAATTTTAGTATAAAAATGTTAATTATATAGTAAGAAATTATGAATGAAGAATCATTGAAATTAATACTGAAGTAATACTAGATTTTTTCTTTGTTTCAATCATTTTCTTTCACATTTTACGCCTTAAATAATCAAATGGTTAACAAAAAGATTGAAATCTATAGATACAAAACTTTTCTTTCAAACATTTCAGAATACAAAGAATAGTACAAACATAAGCTTTACAGGTTAAAATTAGCAGTGAGTGTGGTGTTGCATCTTACCATTTTAGAGTTGCTTTCACACAACACTGGGCAAAGAGTGGGTATATCTGAGTTAACTAGAATGTTGATTTGTTATTAGTATAATAACAAATTTGATAAAACATATTTCAGTAATCATTAATCTCATATTTTGACACTTTTCAAATATTTATAAAACATGTTTCTGATCGGTGGTAGCTAGAAACTAAGAAACTATAGAAAAGCAAATTCAATTTTCAAAGTTACTGAGTAAAGTGTTTTTTGTAAGAATTTTTTTAAACATAGAAATAAGATAAATACTACTTCAGTTTCTAATCCTGAATCTAGCAGAAAAGTGTGTTTTTACAAATAAAAAATATTAATTAAACTATTCTTTGTATTATGTTTGAAAAGAAAGTTTTGCATCTATAGATTTTCCACTTCTTGTCAACCATTTGATTGTTTAAGGAGCTGAATGGGTTACATATGATTTAAAAAAATGAATTTAGTATAATTCAACTTTAAATTCTAAATCTACCGTCAATATTAATTTATATACTTCTTTATGTACAATTTCGGACTATACGATTAATATTATTATACTTAATTTTTAGGTTAAAATAATAATATACTTCACATCAAATTGATTCCATGAAATGTTAAGTTTACAAGTGCATTACAATTCACCCAAAATAAAATTATAATATATTGCATGGCAGTTGTCCGCATGGCAGTAATTGTCCGTACACCGTTTTTAATGTATTTTTAATAACCTGAGAGTTGTTCATAAATTTTATCAAAGAATAGTGATGTACTACCTACATATTTTCTGGTAAAAAAAACATTGTCAAAAGAACAATAAAAATCTAAGGCTGAGATTAAATTGGCTGAAAAAATAATATTGAAATAAATAATAATCATTGAAAATATCATAATATCTCCTTTCATATGCAAAAACTTTCAAGTTAATTGAAATACAACATACTTTTATTTATAAAACGTCTATAGAAATAATTCACAATACAAGGTAATAGGAATAATATTTATTGCTAGAGGATATATTCAATTTATATTTATAATGACTGTTAGCGTCATAATAGTATACAGAGACAAATACGTTACATTTTTTAAATATTTTTAATAATTAAAAACAATTATTATTAATATTCTAATATATTTCTTTATAATAGGACAAACTGTCTTTTGATATATTTAATGATTACCAATTAATAAGATTTTAGAAAGAAATCCTCGTATTTTACATTGATGATGAATATCTTATATAATTTGGAGCATGAAAATATTAGGAAGATGTACGATAAGTAAGATGTTGAATAATATGAAAGGGTGACAAAAACTCACACAACAAAATCCCTGGAGTAAAAAGCCCATGCTACAAAACCCACACCAACAAATGCCCACACCAACAAATGCCCACACCGACAAATGCCCACACCGACAAATGCCCACACCGACAAATGCCCACACCGTTAAAAGCCCACACCGACAAAAGCTTATCAATGGTATCAAAATATTGCATTGTCAAACGGATGCAACGAAAAGTAATTGTACAAGTAATTGTGCTTAACGTTTTCTGGTCTCAGGTAGTACATAGCCAACATCACATTTTCACCTTTGTGTGGTGAGGATATGATTATTGTAAGTGCGTTATTATACAGTTATGTGCCAACTGTTGCTCCACGGTTTGATGAAAAATTAGAATAAAAATTTAAAATACTCTGTATTCAGAACATCAACAACCATACTAATTGACTAATTATAAATGTTTATTGTACAAGGGGCATACCTAATTTAAAGCCAAATATGGTATTTAAGAAGTACTTGGCTATAGAATCTAAAAGTATAGCTAGCAAAGTCTATAGAGGCGGATGTCTTATCTTTCGATCAGTAATCCTACAAGACAACTGAACAAAATTTCTGCTGGTTTAAAAAAAAATTGAGTACATTAATTAAAGTGTTTTAAAACTAAGTTCTGCGATAACAGCATCCCTGAATTTGGTACATAATACAAATTTACAATGATTCGGTAGAATGCAGTAGTACTAATTTGGTTTTCGATGATGTGGACTTTTGTCGGTGTGGGATTTTTTCAATGTGGGATTTTGTCGGTGTAGTTTTTTGTCACATGGGCTTTTGACGCTAGGGATTTTGTTGTGTGGGTCCCGTTCCTGGTCCCGTATAATATAGGGTCGGATGGGGTATCACTGTGCATACCCTTTTAATGGGGTTTCACTCCGCACCCCTTATAATTTAAATACCACTTCTTTTTAACCTAAATCTGATTGCACCATCATTTCAAGCATCTTCTTTTCTCCCATAAACATCATGAAGCACCATTATCTTATTAGTATTTCTAGAACTAAGTCGCGATATATGTATTGCTCTCAGAACGATATGAAAAAAGTTTGCGCTTGTGATTTTTAAATCCCGCAAACTCTCCAATAACTCTTTTAGCAAGATTTATAGATTCATATTGTTTTATCATGTTAGCACAAACAATAACGGTTTCATTATGTCAAATTTTCAACTTCTCAGTTTTACCGGTTTTCCTGCCACAACCGTGCGCAGTGATACCCCAGATAACCATATTTGTATGTAAATAAATATAAAAAATATGAGTTTTTAGCTCTTAGTACAGGCATAAATATTGAATAAGGTGTTATACAATTATAAATTTGATTAACAATAAACTTACGATCGTAGTAGCTATGCAACTTGATGTGGGAGTATTAAGATAGAAAGAGTGAGTATTTAGGGGGGGGGGGAAGGGTGAGAGGTTTTTGATTTAAATATTGTTTGACAATAAACTTACAATCGTATTATATTACTTGACATAAGTAGTTAACTAGTTGCGTAAAATTTAAGTCTTAAATTTGTTGCAGATTCATTAAATATGTGTTTAAAAAGTAAGAGACAAGTAGATTGAGGACAAGGCATGTAGAGAGGGAAACACAAACGTTTAGATGACGGTTAGGAAGATTTATATGTGGGAGAGGGAGAAATAGATGGGGGAGAGAGGGAAAAAGATGGGGAAGAGAGGGATTTAGATGGAAAGAGAGGGAGATTTCGATGAGGAGAGAGTGTGATTAAAATGGTAGGAGAGGGGGATTTAGATGGGAGAGAGAGGGATTAAGATGGGAGGAGAGGGATATTTAGATGGGGAAAGAAGCGGGATTAGATAGGGGGGAGGAGGGGCATTAAAAAGGGGACAGGAGGTATTTAGGTGGGGAAGAGAAGTGCTGTATTTATGCAATGCGCAGTAATACCCCTTCATGTGCGCAGTGATACCCCGATGCACTCACTAAAAGTTACGCACAAAAATATGCCAATAAATATTGTATTTATTTAGCTATTATTTCGAAACTGGTTGAGAACCATTCTCATTCATGACCATTTCATCACGAGAAAAAGAGTTTCTCTAGTACCGTTAGTTTTCGAGTAAATACAGAGTTTGCGGGATTGTGCGCAGTGATACCCCGTCCGACCCTAATATGCGTTGTTATTTAATTCCATAACATGGTAAATGTAGAACTCGAGAAAAGTCTCACGATCTGTCATAGTTAAAATAATACACGAAAAGTTTTATCTATATCTCATTCAAACAGTTCTGTTAAAAATTCATTTTTTATCAAGAAAAAAGCATAAAAATCATTAAAAAAATGGTGTCGAAATAATTGAGAATATTCAGCGAAGATCCTGGAAAGAAATTGATTATGATAAGATAGGAAAAAAACGTCTTAAAATTCATTTACGTGCTAGTTTATTTTCTCTGTTAGTAATTTGTTCCGTGTCTGGAATCCATTGGAATGGGAATTAAGAAACTCATTCCAGTGAGAGAATTTCCTACTCGTTCTCACCAGAATAGAATAACTGCAGATCTGTTTGTAACATTACAATATGCAGTCCAGAACTTATTGTACTTTTACCTACTTCCTAAAATATATTCTTCAGAAGTTTGTCTATTTTTCTCTACAGAATAAAATGCTGTTTGTGAAGTTTATGTCCAAACTACGAAGTTATTAATCGTCTGCGCAAGTAAATTGAAAGTGGCTCTTGCGTAGAAAAACAAATTCAAATGTTTCTTTTGAGGTACAAACTTGTGAGGCAGAAAAAGCGAATTTATAAGTAGCTTAATAGTCTAAGAAAAATATTTTTATTGTAACTATAATAATACCTGTAGTTCATACATTTGAAATTTAATTATTTAAATGGATTTAGGATTATATTTAACTGGGGCAGTATGAATTAAAAATACTTATGTTCTGATCATAGAAAACCATTTTATACTTCCAAACGTAAAAACAACGATTTATCTATATATTATTATTAGTGTGATCCGTAGCCATGATACTGCGAGAAATTAAAATATACGTTTTTCCTTTCGAATCAACAGACAGACACAAACTGTCTTCTCATAGATGCAAAGATTAAACTGATTTAAGTCATTAAATTACGAGTTCTATTGATTATCTGTCAACAAGTCACGAGTTTCAAAGATCTTCTCCCCCAAACTTCAAAGTCTTTCAAAACTGTTCAGTTGCATTCATATCGCTTCACTTTTTGCAAAGTTGAAAACTCTAACAGTAGCAGAGACACAAAAGTGTCCTTAACCCTTTCATGCCTGAATTATGATCCAATGCATAATAAAATTATTTTATGTTAAAAATAAGTTATTTAGGGTTCATATAGTACAAAAAGTGCAATAGTTTAAAAAAATTTCTTATATTAAATTTTTTAGAAAGTGTTGCCTATAGTCTACATTCGGCAGAAGAAAACCTAGTTTACCTACTAATTTTGAACATTTTTGTTTGTCTGAAAACTACAAGTCATTTTGGTATTGTTCATAATATGATTTTTTATAAGTTAGATATAAATTTACATTGCATTTTTGCACTATATTTAAGTGAAACTTTGTACACAAAGATTACTCTTTTATTTAGTTTTGGAAAGGAATGGCAAACTAGCAATATTGCAAAATGAGCAGAATAAATTGGGTGAAAGAGTTTTTTGCTGTTTTATTTCAGTTTTTTTGATGTACTATGACTTCAATCAGAGTATCGTCAAGTATAACATTAAAATATATGTTTTCCACTCTTCATTGTTGGTGTGGTTGTTTACAAACCACCCCCACCTTGGGGGGGGGAGGGCGATTGAGCGCATCCGTGATATATCCACCTGATGCCCGTGAGGGGTTGTTGTGGGCCTGGATGAACACTATATCCCTCAAGAAGGTAATTACTTCATGTGGGCAGCTTCATAGGTGCTTCAGTGAAATATTGTATGAGGTCCTGTGTTGGTTTAGTGTTGGACATTGTGTGAGGATGTGGGAGATTGTCTCCAAATCTGCATAGCAATAGGTACTCACACAGATCCGAGCGCTCCCTCCCAATACAATGCGTGAATGAAGGGAGAGGAGGGTACGTGATGTTGAATAATAGCTTTGAATATGATTTCTTCTTCAAAATTATCATATAAATCTTCATCATCACCACCATTAGATGAATCACCAGTGGAAAAGGAACGCAGTATGATCTTTACAGTTTCTTATATTGTTAGAAAATTGCGAGTCTGATAGCGTACTAACTGCCTATTATATTGTATTCAGTTAAGTGTGAGTGTTTTGCAGTATTATGTCTACTTTATTCCGGTTGCTCAAATGACATGGTGAAACTTCAATATGAAACATTATTATTTATGGAAAATGTAACACAATCTTACAACTATCTCTAATAACAATACTATATAATGAAACGTGCTGTTATATTTATTAATATAAATCTACCCAACAGTTTGGTTAATAACATTAATCAAATAGCATAAACATCGTATGCATTTATTATTTACTTAATATACAAACAAATGCTAGTCCACAGTCAAGAATAACTTCTACTCTGCTTGCTCAGAATCAGGTGACTTTCTGCCGGTTGTAGAACATAGTCTACACGTTTTTAGGCCCCTCCCATTTCATATAATTCATGCATTAAACTTATATTTTTGAAAATAACATCTTTTTAATACTTTATGAGTACATAATGCGTATGATTTAATCCGATTTAATTAAAGTAATTACAATAAAAGTAAATAATAATTATTATCAAATGTTTTTATTATGAGTCCGAGAATATGAAACAGTCCAATAACACGGACGTTTATACGTTTAAATAATTAAACGTTAAATCGAAAAGAACCAATATCTAGCTAATTCATTTATATCACTTGTTTAGTAGTATATTATATGCATGCATTTTATTATGTATGCAACTTATGTAGTCACTGTTAAAAATATTCTGCTATGAAAAACAAATTCTGAAACAATATTGCATCTTATAACATACTATTATAACATCGAGACATGCCTTGCAATTATGAAAAAATATATAAGACTGGAGAGTAATAAATGCGGGACCTGATGGTATATCATTAAAAAAGTCTGCAGTTATATTATTTTACTGATGCCGGCCACCAGGAGAAAAAGATTGCAAAAAGAAATAAGGCAAAAATCATAAAATTCTAATTACCATCACCAATTGATCTTTTCTACTTTTTTGTTACAGAATATATCAAATAATATATAATATAAAGTACTTACACATTATAAATATAATTAAAAATTTAGCAATTCGTGGACGAATTGTCCGTGGACGAAATGTCCGTGGAAGAAATGTCCGTTGGACGAAATGTCCGTGGACGAAATGTCCGTGGACGAAATGTCCGTGGACGAAATGTCCGTGGACGAAATGTCCGTGGACGAAATGTCCGAGGACGAATTGTCCGTGGACGAAATGTCCGTGCATGATAATTACCATCAAAATGAACACCGTAACTATTTTGATCCACCAGATGAGGCTAAATATAAAATCACTGTTTCAAAATAAATGAATTTTGAAATATTAGGGTTGAGAATTATAAATTTATTTAGTGATTAAAAATGGGGCAAGAGTTATTAATATTATCAGTTATACAATTAGTGTACTGATTTAAAAGTGGTTGCTTAATTAATTATCTAGATCGAAATAAATTTCTACTCAATTCAGTCTTGAAGTTAGTTTAGTTTAGTTTAATTAGAATTTACTACCAACACTCATTTCTTATTCTAAATATGTTTCTAAATTATTTCCAAATATCGTGTGTTCTTCAGTTCAATTCCGGTAATATTTTTCGAAGGTTAACCGAAGTAACCTTCAAACTTTTCATGACTAATTTCTCTCCTAAATCATTATTGAAGGAATAATAAATTATTAGAGGAACTCTTTTCATTTTCTTACATTCTCTGGAGGAATAAAATTATTATGTAACTCCAATTAGCGCCTTCATTAAAATCTTATATTTATTATCACTTTGGGGTATTTCATATTTATGATAAATGTTTTCCTTTAGTTTTTAGTTATATTTTCATATATCATAGTGCAGAGTGTAACGGATATGATGCAAAAAAAAATTCCTATTTCCAATCCGGTAGTAGAAATAATACAGTAAGAAACATACTTTTCTCATAAATCTTAGGGAAAAAATATTTAATATACGATTTAGTCCAGGAAATATATTCAAGGATTATTCAACTTTCAGTGAAGTAATTTTTAAACCAATAATATCAAGGTATTACAATTCAGATTACTATTTAATACATTAATTTTCAAATCAATTTTTATAAATTAAATTGGTCCAAATTTTTATTTACAAAATTTTAATTTCAAAATTTTCCTTGCAAATAAATTATAAATTTCATACAGTCTACGCTCTATTTCTCCTTGCTTGATTTAACTCATCAGTTCATTATTTCATTCCCAGCTTACTAAATAGTAAGTCTTTTTCAAATCGTATTACCTAATTGGTTAAAGTCATCCAATGATGACGTAAAGCTCACAGAAATCCTCTTTATTTTTATTTGATTGGAGACAGGGACATGAACACTTTTTTGTTGAATAGAGAAATTTAATTACTAAAAACTTAGCATAATAACGAAGAGCCCAGAGAGAAAGTAAGGGTGGGGTAAAGGTGATTAAAATGAAACTGCATTTAATCTTCCATGGCAAACCCCTAAAATTCTTCTGGAATAAAAACTTTTTTGTAAAAGAGAGCGTTTCTTCTTTAAAAATAGACGGAGAGAATTCACAGAATTTCAGTCGGGCCTACAATACTTTATGTACAATGACCATATTCAATTATTCTTATCAAATCGCTCATTAAATACAATATCTTCATACCCAAATAACAACAGCAGAATTGATGAAGAGTATAGGTCTTAATTAGAATGTAGATAGATCCTTTATCCGATATAATTAGAGAAATTTTGTATGGTAGTTTCATTTATCCAAATCGTCCTTTAATTTCTTCATTCATTAGAGCTTCTCTATGATGAAATCCTCTATATTAAAAGTAGTTTCCTGAATAAGGAAGTAACCTCTACAGTGAACAAATTAGTCTGCCATAACATGGCCATCATTTTTCAAGAACTAATGGTCATTTTGGGTAGAACCATGTCATTATACAGTGTAGAGTTTCACTACTTTCTCTATACAGGATTAGATTATAGAGGAGTTCTACTTCATGTTGAAGCAAACAGAGAATTTTCAAGCGAATAGTCAGGTTAGCACATCGTTTCAAACTTCTAACCACATTACTGCAGCTTTATCGACTGAGTCTAAAGTCTAATCACGCGAGGTTAACTTTACCTATCATAGTTTAGGAAGCAAGTTAACGCTTCTCGAGTGAGGAATAAAGTAATGAAATTCAGCTTGTTTCGCCCCTCAAAACTGTGATACGACAACCAAGATTGAGCTGAAAAAATGCTTCCTAAGATATGAACCTCTGCTAATTCCAAAAAATCTTTGATAATTGCCTGAGTTTATATGAAGATGTTAAAGGATACATTGTATATGTTACTGTTAATTCAATTTTGTTCAGGTCATAAGAGTTTTTGATTCATGTTGTAATGTATGTTTTACAAAACTTATGCAATTTTAAAAGTTGCTAGTCAATGTTTTCGTGGAAAAACGATTAAAAACAAGGAAGATAACTCAAAAGTGAACTTCAAAACAATATTAATTACATTCAGAGTTTACTTGGTAAATAAACATAGAATTGGACTTATATTCTAATTGGATATATGACTAAATCCAGAATATTTGTATCTGTCAAAATAATTGATATATTACATTCGAATTTACTTTATAAAAATGTATAGCAAGGAAACATATAGATAATTATTAATAGATCCTTTACTTTGTTACACACGTTTATATCTTCACATTTATATCGAACGAGATTGCGTATTTCTTTTCTTTACCGGAATTTCCTGAGAGGAAATGTAGCATTTTTTGCTCGGAAATATTCACGTTCGGACAAAATTGAAAGCATGCTTTAGTCATCAGTTTTGAAGTAACCGAGAATAATTCATAAGATAAATTGAAAATTTCAGTCCTATCACACGAAATATACTTAAGATATGTTTCGATGAAAAGAATTTAAAAATAAAGTTGAATGATAAATTCATTAAAAAATTTGAAATATGGCGATGTATAATAATAAACGGATTCCAATATATATTAAAAAGCTGAATAGTTATTTACAATGAATTCAATTTATTGGTTATTTTTTAGTGCAGTTATTAGTAATTTCCTTCTGAAATTTTCCTGTGATCTTTTATTCGCATGAGGTAATTGATTTTTTTAAGTATTTCGTATTTCATCAGGGTGATTTAGGAAAAATTTAAATTATGAAATTGTAATAAATTCGCTGTGGTAAGTTTCTAAATTCTTGGAATAAAATGAGAAGTTAGAAGGAATTTTGTAATGTGCGAGTCTGAACTCACCTCAAGAGCTCCATGTCTCTCTATTGTTGTAGAAAATGTGCATCTGTCCGCAACTCCACTTCAATTTTACCTCTTGTGACAATTCTCCCAGGGAGCAGATTGAGTGGAATAGAACCTCGATTTCGAGAGTTTAGAGTGGAATAGAACCTATAGCAGGTACAGATTTCAAGAGTCTAGAGTGGAATAGAACCTATAGCAGGTGCAGATTTTGAGAGTCTAGAGTGGAATAGAACCTATAACAGGTGCAGATTTCGAGAGTCTAGAGTGGAATAGAACCTATAGCAGGTTCAAATTTCTAGAGTCTAGAGTGGAATAGAACCTATAACAGGTACAGATTTCGAGATTCTAGAGTGGAATAAAACCTATAGCAGGTGCAAATTCCTAGAGTCTTGAGTGGAATAGAACCTATAGCAGGAACAGATTTCGAGAGTTTAGAGTGGAATAGAACATGCAGAAGATACAGATTTCAAGTGTCTTGGGTGGAATCCTAGATTGTCAGGGCTTAAAATGTAGTAAAACCTTTATTTTTAGAGCATATTTTTGAATCGAACCTACAGAAAGTGAGAGGATTTTTTTTTTACATCAATTCTATTTCTGCCGCAAACTCCATGAAAAGGAAGTTTTTCATCTGGTTAAAAGTAGCAATTGAATAATCGATATTTGGAATGTCTCCATTCTTTAATTGAATTATATTATGATTAATTATTGAATAACAAATGAGATAAAGGTACTTTTAATCAATTTCGTTTGTTATTTGGGGCATCTCGGGTAAAGGAATAACAATAATAATGATGATGAATTTAGAATTCATAATCCAATATATATTTGATATTTATAAAATTTGTCAACCATTCCTTCATTCAAAGCTATTTCGATGATTTCAGAAACCAAATCAAAAGTTCTTCCCAATTTCTGAAAATGAGAGACAGTTTCTCGCTTCACTCTCTGTCACGTTTTCGTAACTTCCATCTGATAATTAAGAAGTTTTTGGCATCGAATCTAATTTCGTGTATTCAATAAATATTTCAAAGACTGTGCGGTGCTTGTATAACAAATTGAAAAAAATATGAACTCATTGATTAAATTATATTTTGGATGTATACTCTTCAACCAAAAAGAATATTAGGACTGAATTCTTCATTTTGTAATAAGATATCAAATTATTTAATTTTAAATTGAATCAAATCACGGCTTTCGGTCGATATGTTCATAAAAAATTAGCGTATTCATCCATAATTTCACTTATTTATTTTATTTCACGTAAAATGTTAATATATAATTTTACACAAATGGTTTCAATTTAGAATTCAGCAAAAAGAATAAATATTTGTAGTCCATATGTTACTTTGAGTCTTTTGCATATGCATTCATTGGTCAATTTACCTCACAAGGGAATTTCTTTTCAAGTTTATTGTTTGCTCGCAATCAGAATGTAAGAGAAGGTCCTGTTCTAGGCACTCAATAGTCCCACTATTTTCATTGAAAAATACCTAAAAATATTTTGTACGGTTCAATAACTGAGTTAGAATTCAAATACCACAAAACTCTAGTTTTCTATTCTCTAGATTGAGAAATTCTGTGAGAATTATAGCGTGAGTGAAAAAAGTTGCGTATGTATATAGACACCGATATAATATATCAGTAATGTTATTTTGACTCTTTACTAATTTTTCATTTCCAAAAGAAGACTCAACTAATTTTAATACATGTAGATATTTCAAAATTGGTCTTGGTCCACAATGCCAGATTTATGAAGCATAAGAAAAAGGAAATAGAAAATTGAGATTTTAGCATCAAGTGAAGTTTCTTTTCTTTGATTGCAGTATTTGTGTATCATCACAAAAAACTCTATTTATAAAATATTTTTCATGGGGTCAGGTGAGTTCCGAGTTATTGGACCGTTCCACATCTCTGAACATATTAGAAGAGATTATAAAATAATTTAAATCTAAATTATATAATTATTCCTTATAAGGATGAAATTGTTAATCCGTCCTATAAATTGGAAGCTCCCATTTATTCATATTTTCTTTAATACAGTGATTGAGATGACTATGAAACCCATATTAACTCAAATAAAACCATGATTTCTATATTTATTGATACAATTAGGTTATTAAAATTATCTATGGTCTTCCTAAACATACTGTCTATAATTTTGTATGTGAACATATTTTTCAAAAAATATTTCCTAAGATAAGACAAGTCATTTTCAAACAACGTTACATTAGAACAAATCCTAAAGGCCCTATAAACTAAACATTAAATAATATTGAGTTTAAAACTAAAAGGAATAAAGGAATTAAATTTCATACCAAGGCCAGGGAACGTTTTCTTGCAATAAACAGAAGTAATATATTTATCATTTTCTCTACTTATCAAATCGTCTAAGAAATTTAATTTGGAATCAATTTCAGTCTCACACGTGAATGTTGAGAATTTAAATAGTTTAGAAATTTTGTAATGTGAAAACTGTGCCTAAAAAGTATGAAAGTATCGTCAATGTATATTTTATAAGCTACTGGTTTGTAGTTAGAAAGAAAATTATTAAGCTAATTTACTTCATGATAGCACAAGAAAACGTTCACTAGCATTGAACCTAAGGGATTACTCATAGCTACACCTTCAAACTGAGAATATAAAACATTATTAAAAATACATAACACCTCCTTTACAGCCATTTCCAGAAGATTCTCAAAATACAATTTTGAAAAAGAAGGGACATCATAAATATTGTTGTCGTTCAATGAATCTGAAGCAATATTTATAGTTTCATTTATGGGAATATTTGTTAAAAGTGACTTAATGTCAAAACTAGCCATAACATACTTATTAGTTATTACTATTTGGAGTGTTGATTATATCTTTAACAAATGAGAAACTTTCTTGAACGGTATATTGAAGTAGAAATTTAGAGATTTTATAACCAGCTGTGCCTATTGATGATAATATTGGGCGTAAAGGGACATTATCTTTATGAATAATAGGTAAACCGTACATTACCCCCGGTGAAGAACTGGACAGCCTCAGATGGTCTTGTAGAGCTTGACTGATGAGCTTTTCTTTCAGAAGTTTTGCCAAAAATCGATTTATTTTGTCTTCGTGTCTTAATAAAACTTTAACAAATCTTCATTTATAATTTTGATTTTGGTGGTGTCCGAAATAATCTCTTGCATATTTGAGTGGTAATCTTCTTTATTCAAAATAACTATGCCATTTCCTTTATCAGGTTTCAAAATAACGATATCCTTATCTTTGCTCAAATTTTGAAGTGTGCTAACTAGTTCCATGTCCGGGTTGAGACTATAGGGGTTGAAGGAGTTAAATGTGCTGTAAGTAAGGTGTTTTAATGAAGTCCTTACTCGATTTAAACCATCGGGAAGAAGTGGTGAGATGTCATTATTCTTCAAATCGGTTCTATTTTTCAACAATAATTTCATTAATATTATGTATAACATTTCTAATGAACTAATAACTTAATTATAATTTTGTTTGCGAACTTATTTTTCAAAAAAATATTCTCTAAAGATAAGAAAAATAGAATAGATAAGACATTGTTGTCTTATCTTAGAGAATATTTTTTTGAAAAATAAATTCACAAACAAAATTATAAATAAGTTATTAGTTCATTAGAAATGTTATACATAATATTAATGAAATTATTGTTAAAAAATAGAATTCAGCTATAATAAAATAATAAGATAAAAATTTGTATTGAACAAAGTTTCATTCAATAATGTTACATTGTTGAAAAAAAGTATTTACTTTCACAGTTGATACATATAGAATACGAGTATTTACTTTCACAGTTGATACATATGGAATACGTGTTTTTACTTTCACAGTTGATACATAGAGAATAAGAGTATTACTTTCTCAGTTGGTACTATGATACAGTTGTAGCATCACATAGTCGATAATTGAATTTTCATTCTATCACTCAAACTTTTGATGACGAATCAATTTGGACGTAAACTTTGCATTGCTCCTTTTGAAATTCGTAGCCCAGACAATTTAACTTCATGTTTGTTAATTGACCGAAACGTCGTAGAGTCAAACTTTGGTGCAATCATTTTGACTTTGAATAGTCCATGACAGACTGGGAATGTGGATACCAAGAGAAATTACAGAAAAAAAATTACAACTAAGATAAACCACAACAAAAAAAAGGGGAACACCAAGAGAAACCATAATAAAAACAGCTAATGTTAATACCTATGGATGAGAACGAGCAAATGTGAATACCAATGGATGAGAAACGGCAAATGTGAAAACTAATGAATGTGAAGCAACAAATGTTAATACCAATGAATGAGAAACAGAAAATGTGAATACCAGTTGATGAGAAACAGCATATGTGAATACCAATGAATAAAAACAGAAAATGTGAATACCAATGAATGATACGTAAATAAAACATTTCAAAATATGGTTAGATTTCCTTTCAAGTAGTCCCCCAATTTTAAAGATTGGAAACCTAAACCCGTAAAAAGGAACATTTAACGTTAGTAGCAATATTATCATTCTTATTTCCCCGTTATTGCTCTTCAAAGACTGAAGCAGCAGCTTCTTACATGACTTATAAAAATCCCTTTGCAGTTCACATATGGAGTTAACTTCATCTCAGTTCTAAGCAGATGAAAAAATTAAAATCGGCTGGTCGTCTTTTATCTTCTGTTTTATTGTATCGTATGATCTGATAATTTGAAACATTATCTTTAGGAATTTCTGATGAAAATCATTGATTTAAGTCAAATTATTTTTGGTTTTTCGGCGAATAAACTATTGTTATAGATAGATAATATATTTATCATCGACTATAATCACAAATCGAAAACTGACGTCTAATCAGATTGATGATTTTAAGAAACAATAGTTTTAAATTTAAATTGCATTATAGTTGGCTAAATAATCGCATACCCAGAGAGCATTGTATGGTATGGTTGAAGGAGATTAAAAAAAATTAAAGAGCACTCTCTGAGGGTAGACTCAATGATATGTGTATTATATATATCAAATATTTCGCAATACATGATATAATTATTCATATTTCTTAAAATTAGATAGCTATTATATAATTGAATAAGCATTTAGAAAAATAATCTGCAAAAAAGGTTTTCTTAGTTACTTATGGAAATCTGGAAGATACATAAAAAAAGGTTCTGTTTCATTTATTTTTTATGACAAAATTTTAGAATAGAATTTCGATGGGCAAGTGAATTCAATTCATTCCACAGTGTTATTATAGCCGCCTTTTCTTGTAAGAATGCTTCTGCAAGCGATTTTGGTATTCAAAGAGTAATAATAAGTCGTAGTTTCCTCCTTTTGAGGTGATATTCACAACAATTTACACTTTGTATCGATGCAAGTGTCCCAAATATTTCTCATTTTCTCGCCATATTTGTGTGCTGCTGAGAAAAGAAACACAAATTTTTTTGGGATTTTTTAAATTTGTGTTTATTTCGATGACAGGAATTTACTGTTAGTTTGGTTATCTAGAATTATTATTTGGTTAGATTACTTTAATTTTTTTCAATAGTGATAATAATAATACAGTGTTTGATATATCATAGAAATGAAAAATTGTCAACTTTCATTCATATCAATTTTCTGTTCAATAATTAATAGTCGAAAATCGTCTTTTAATTTTTCTTTCACTAATTAATTATTGATCAAATTTCATCTAAAAAGATAATAATTCTAAATATTATCATTGAAAATTTCTTTTAGGGAATGTAAGACAAAACATGATAGTCATGATAGATAGAAGATTACTATTTTATCTCAAATATTACTCATTGTTGAGGATGAATGATCTTTCTATCATTGATTATAGTTCAGACTGATTCTCTCTAATTCGTCTAATTAATTTTCTATCTATGGGAATTAGTTTCCAATTATGTGATACAAGAATTTTCGATAAAAATAATATCAGTCAAATTTGCAAAATGAATGAAACAAAACGAGATTGAAATTTTTGAGTTAGATTCGGAATAATCATTAGGTGATGATTTCCTAATTAAATGGATTTTATTAATTTAGGTAAACTGAATATTTATTATTCTGTGAATGGCAGAGTAATTGAAAAGTGTGGATCTTTGCATCATACTTAATTGTATGCAAAATAATGAATACAAAAAAAATATGTAAATTACTTATCTATTTAATTCTCCTAGAATTTTCCTAGCTTTTGATGAAAACAAAGAATTGAATAAGATTACAATGTAGCATCTCAATCTATCATATGATTTCAAGATAATTATTACTCAAATCTAAATTTATGTTCATTTATCAAATATTTTTTTTATAATCTATTCATTTCTTTCAAATTAGAAATTGATATAATAAAGTACTGGTCTATAATTTTGCATTTAATTAGATATGAATTATGATCAAAAATATGTCAATATTGTGAAACATCTTAACCCTTTTAATCATAATTTATTACAGCGATAAATATCTATAAAATTTAAAAAAATTAAGGTAAGTAATTTTTATTCAATTTTTAAACACTTTTTAAATACATTAGTTTTTTATAGAATAATAATCAGTATAATAAATGCAATTAAATTGCAAACAACAGTAGAAACTAGCTTGCAATTCTCAATTCTTAGTGATCAATCAAGTAGTTGTTGTTGTTATTAATTTACAAAGCATGAAAGAGGATTAAAAACAGCAAAAACATGACAACTAAAATTGTCCCTCTATTTTAACAGAGAATAAAGCAAGCTAAAACACAGCATATCATTCACTGACACCTGACTCTGAACAGATAACATGGATTTTATTCATTGGATTAATTGTTGAAAGGAGGTATATGATATATACCATTTGGATATAAATGGTATAGATGGATACTCTGGGCAATAAAATAAAATCCTGCTCACTATTTTTCTAAACATTTTGTTGCAAACCAATGATGGTTATTTTACTTGAAAAAACATGATTAGCAGATAGAAAATTTCTAATGAGAATCATTATAAAATATATATTGATAGTCACAAATCCATTATATACATTTTATAATAATGCTCATTACAAAATTTGTATCCGCTAATATGTAAGAAAAAGGAGCATCTGCCAATTGATTCAATGACCTTTTTTCTCAATATCCTTTTACTATGTTGAATGATCTAAAAGAATAACATCGCATTGTTGAATTAAAATGATGTGAAAGTATCTAATTTACCTAAATCCTATTTTTATTTTTTATGTCATAATTTGTCTCTTTTGACTGTTGCTATATAGTGATTACTGAATTATCAGACGGATTCACATTTTTGATAATATGAAAAAAAAATATGATAAATCTAAAAGTAATGTATGATCATAATCAGGGCTGGGTCAATATGCTCTAAAAACTATAGATCCCAAAAATATTATAGACGGAGAGAATTAAAGAGTATTGAATCTTTCTAAACCAGCGGTATATAGTATTCGATACCATTTCATTTAGTTCCGTTTATGATATTTTCGGGATCTATAGTTAATAAAATGATTTCGCTTCCAAAGAGAAAGGAAGTAGTGAAAGCATACAAGATTGGAATGCTGCATTTGTGGTTCTAGGTACATTTCATCATTGAAAATTCAACCCCGTTAAATTTTACACCTGGTAAACTTATTAAAATGTACAGTTAGCGATTATTAACGATTATCAAAGCCACCCGATGGTGAAAGACACCCTCCCCCCTATTTATAAGCATTTAATAAGTATTATGACCTGTTTCAAATAAATGTACTAAATAATTATTGTTTTGAAATAAAGTTCATAGACATGGGTGTAACGCAATTCACTCTTTCATGAATTCATGAAGATGTCAAGATTTTACCAGCCTGAATATTCACCCGTCATGAATTTTGATTGTTTGAATTTTGAACGGCTGCCATTTCACGGGTCTGGAAAAAATATCTTTATATTTTAACAGTCAATTTTTAGATGGGGTTCTACAATTCACCTTTTCAATTTGTTTTAACTAAATATTATTACTGAATATTTATGTTTAGAAACATATTATTAATGCATTCAAATATATGCATCCAAATTGTTAAATATATAGTAACATTCAATAAAATTTACAATGGGCGATTAAACAATAGACGATATGACACAGTAATCAATATCAAATTATAACTATGTGTACAGTTTTCGATAAGAAGTGATTCAGTAAGATATTTTCAGTTCACTGTATAGTGGCTAAGAAGAATCTTTTCAGTGTACCGTGTAGTGACTAGGAAAATTCTTTTCAATACATCGTGTAGTGGCTGGGAAGGATATATTCAGTGAAAAATATCTTGTACTTCCAATCGTAAACTGACAATTATTTATAACAGTGATGTGTCATATCGGTTTCCGTATATTTACTCCATATCAACCTCCATAAAAATCAACGTGAAAAAATCATCAGCTGGTCATGTCCTATTGTAAAAGGAACAGAAAAAAAAATTGAAATAAAATGAACTCTCACACCGAGTCAAAATAGTATCTGAAATAAGTTTAGTGAAGCATATTACATTTTAATTTCTAATATAAGGTTATTTGTTATAAGTAGAAGAAGAAAATTTATATTTTTTATATAATTTTTCAATATTTAAACACTTTTTTCAAATATGACTTAACATGTTTAGGTTCATCAATAATAAATAAAAACTGAATAATAGTCATTTGTAAGTTACATTGAATGTATTCCATATATACCTAATGAATGATAAATAACTTTTTCATTTGTTCTGTACCACACGTACGTCGTACAAGAATCGATGATATCGAAATGCTGCAAAAGTTTTCGATACCTTTCATCCACTTTTTTCTTTGTTTCTTCAGATATTTTCTTCCATAGTGGATATTTTTCTGAAGACCTTTCCATGTTTTGTTTCCTCTCTGTTGTAGTATTTTTCTGAAGACTTTTCTTTACTTTGTTTCCTCTCTGTTGTAATATTTTTCCTGTTGATATCGAGAGAAGCGTTTCTTCTCATCTTAATAGAAGTCCCAAACTGGATGATTGTAGGTACTCTGAGACACTCAGATGTTTGACCTTTTTACCATATAAACCTTGTCACATACAGGTGACACTAAAGTACCGATAATCTTACTTGAGATATTTAATTAGTAACATATATATTAGATAGTTTCCTTCTATTAATCAAAGAAATTTAATCTTTTTATCCAATTATTTATTAATAGATCAACTGATTTATCATTCCTTCGAAATATACTGAGAAAAAATTTGCTTAAAAACATTCATGGAAAGCTATTTTACAGGTAGGTAGTAATCACAATGTTTTTCTTATTTCCTGGAGGTTGTTTTAAATTCAGATCACGAAATACAATGTTAGTGATGTCGCTACGGATACTTCAAAAGGCGCTAAGGATACTTCAATAACGCAAAGGATACTTCGAAAGAAGCTAAGGATACTTCAATAGACGCTAAGGTTACTTCAATAGACGCAAAGGATACTTCAATAGACGCAAAGGATACTTCAATAGACGCTAAGGATACTTCAATAAACGCAAAGGATACTTCAATAGACGCAAAGGATACTTCAATAGACGCTAAGGATACTTCAATAGACACAACGGATACTTTAATAGACACAACGGATACTTCAATAGACGCTACGGATACTTCAATAGACACAACGGATACTTCAATAGACACAACGGATACTTCAATAGACGCTACAGATACTTCAATAGACACAACTGATACTTCAATAGACGTTTCGGTTACTTCAAAAGACGCTAAAGATACTTCGTAATACTGTCCCATTCTGTGATTATTTATATCAGTATTTATTCATTTAGAAAATGTCAGTTGAAATGAAATGGTGTACCTAAAGCCACTTGTTGATTAAAAACTATCAAGTAAATTGAAAAGAATTTTTCATCATGTGAATGTTTTAACATTTATTACAGGTATTATTATTGCCACAACACAGAGAGCTCCAGCAAATATCAAGAAAATTGTGACTATACTATGCCATGAAGATTGGGACAAAATACCATTCAAGAGAGACCTAAAGAATGTACTGGTAATTATTGAATTTAATATAAGATATGCCCATATATATTGAATTAAAATAATATGTTTTTTGAGTATTGTACAAATACTTGTTACGACAGTTAAATTGAAAAAAAAATCAAACGTTTCTTGTTAGAATAAGAGTAAATCAAGTTTATTATTATCATTCAATAGTATGTATCTATAAACATGAATTGATTTACTTATTTTTTTCACAAACCTAAAAATCTAATTGCTTATGTATAAATTTAACTCCTGAGTTGTAAAAGAAAAGTAATCAATATATCACTAGATTTGAGCGAATTTCCCAGATTTTTATTGAAACTTTATATTTTTAATTTCACTGTCTTTTTCATTTTCATCATGGTGAAAATTCACTTAAATCTTCTATGGTTCTACCATAAACAAATATATTTTCATTTGTCAAATAAAAGTAAACACCAATTTCTCCCGTCAATTATATTTTTCTGTAAATACAAAGAGAATCTGAGACTGAGATCAGGAGAAAGGTGTTGAAAATTGTTCCCATGTGGCCCTTTAAACTCTATCGACTGAAAAATTTCTAAAATGTTGAACCTTTTCCTCTGGTGATGTAGAAATGTTTCAGATAGAATCACAAGTAGTGATTTGGGAATATTGTTTTAACCAAACTATGTCACAAGTAGTGACGTGGGATTATTGTTTGAACCAAACTATATCACAAGTATAGAGACGTGGGATTAATGTTTGAACCAAACTATGTTACAAGTAGTGACTTGGGATTAATTTTTAGACCAAACTATGTCACAAGTAGCAACCAGGGGTTAATATTTAGACTAAACAATTTCACAAATAGTGACTTGGGGGCTAAGCTTTATAACAGACAATGTCACAAGTAGTGACTTGGGATTAACCCTCATGAGTTTTGACGTGTTTTTATCTAAGCACATACTTTTTAAATTACTTTATATCTTTCATGTCATTCTTTTAAATTTGTCGGCCTTTCTTGACTTCGTTCCTACATAAATACCAAAAAAAATTTTTTCAAAAGTTGTAAAATATTTACGTATATAGGCGTAATTCAGCGTAAATCACGTAAATTAGGAAACTAATTGTAATGTAGAGACATATGGCAACGTATTATATGTAAGAAATACAGCTTGATACCCTCAAAACACACATCAGTCCATCCGTTTTCATACTCGCTCGAGAAACACACCCTCTCTTCCACCCAATCATAGATCTGCTCTCTTAGTTGCCAGTGTCTTATATACCTCTGTATTCATTTCTTCTTATTTGTTCAATATTTTTATTAGAAAACTGGTACACATTAGTTAAGTATATACATACAACTTATAAAAAATACAGTACCGTAGGTTTATAAATGAGACATGTGTTTTTCATACACAAAGTCAAGCTTTCCGTTACATTTTGAACTTCAAACTGATTAGGGTTAATGTGTGGACCAAACAATAGCTAACAATTTACGCTAAACAGAAATAAAAGTGAGACTCTCTCTCAACTTAATACTGTATAGGAGAAGAGCTAATAGTTATTCTCAAAAATGAATTAATATTTTTATTAATTGACTAATATTCTTTCTCTTTCAAGAGTGAGTTTTAAGAAATATTAAAAATCTATGTATACGAAACACCATATTTCTTAATATCTACCATCATAAAATATTCATGAATTATTTCTTTCGATCTCTCAATCTGTAATCTATGTAGTGTGTAATATATTCAAATAAAGTATATGCTAGTGTAGTATATAATGTCCGGAAAACTGCCAGGCGGAAAACTGCCAAGCGGAAAACTGCCAGGCGGAAAACTGCCGAAGCGGAAAACTGCCATGCGGAAAACTGCCAGGCGGGAAACTGCCAGTCACTTAATGGGATTTTCTGTATTTTTTTACTTTTATTATTTAGTTATAAACACATTTAAAGAACATTTTAATTAAAAAAACGGCGTCAGCCCTTCGTTAAGGGGAAATTCATTTTTACAGTAATAGCAATATAGATATTGGATTACTTAATATCAAAATGAAAATTATATTTCACCAAAGCTACCTTATTAAACACACAGTAAACCAAACTTTAGTAAGTAACAATTACCATTTTATACTTATTTGCTATGTCACGTATATTTTAAAAAACATGTTAAGTTACGTATATAGTCCCCTGTTTTTAATTTCATATATTAACGTCAGCAATATAACTTTCGATTCAAAAGCAAACGTTAAACCCCGCGTACTGATTTGTAATTAATAGCTATATAATTAGAAATTTTATAATTAATTAATCTTAAATTATACAATAAATTAAGCGTATGTTAAATCAACATATATGTATGTTCAATATTTATTTTAATTACATTTTTATTTTCCATGTCAATAGCACAACTCCTTCAATTTTACAATATTCCTTTATATGTAACAAGTATTATTAATGAATGTACAATCCAATTCGATCGAGTGAAATTGTCAGAAATTTAGGTACTTTTGGTATAAGGTAATAGAAGTTCAATAATCATAGATGTTGTGTTTCAAATTCGAAATATTTCACAAACATATATCAAAGTTGTTTTATAATGAGTACAAGCGAATATTAAGCTTGAAGGCTTGTTCAATTCTCAAATTATTAAAAAAAAAATTAGACAGTTAGCGCGTTATGAACTGATAATTTAAAGATGCATTGTGTAAACCAAGATATTGTACTCTGTCCCTAATACTAATATTTCTTTGTTTCTTCTCTTAGTATTTTAAACCTTTTCTAAGAAAGATTTTAGTTTTTAATTTCTATATAATATTTCATTTATATCTTTAATATTTATATATTTACATATTTTTCTAATAAATTGTCTACATTTAACTATTATTTTTGTTTGTATACTAAGTAAAAATGAATGTTCCTTAACTCCTTAACGTTGGGCGAACA
Organism: Caprella mutica; assembly: GCA_947561585.1. Classification (NCBI taxonomy): domain Eukaryota; kingdom Metazoa; phylum Arthropoda; class Malacostraca; order Amphipoda; family Caprellidae; genus Caprella; species Caprella mutica. The sequence goes on from CANNZV010000894.1 coordinate 72,569, forward strand.
ACATTTTTATAAATTAAAATGTTATTAATGACTAAAATCTTCAAATTGCCAGTAAATGACAGGCAGCTTTCCGCCTGGCAGTTTTCCGCCAGGCAGTTTTCCGCTTCGGCAGTTTTCCGCCTGGCAGTCTTCCGCCTGGCAGTTTTCCGCCTGGCAGTTTTCCGCCTGGCAGTTTTCCGTGTACCTAGTATATTCGCAAGTTGCTATTCAGATATCGTAAAGTGAAACTCATCTTAATTAACTATCACGCTATAAAGGATACTTGCTATAATAGTTACATCAGCTACGACAGATACAACTGTTTAACTGTAACAGCACTCATCGCAGTTACTCCAATAATGAAGTGATTTCAAATAATTTCATTATTTCCATCCTGAAACTTTTCCATTTTTTATTGACAAAAATTCTGTTTAGTGTGAAAATTATATATAGATATATTTATTTTATGAATAAAATACATATTTGTTCGTTTGGATCACCGTAGATCAGGAGGGTCCCCTCTAAATCTTTTATGGCCCCATCATAACTTTCTCTATAGTTGCAATCTATGTATTACAGATTCTCTTCACAACATTGATTGTTACAGAATTCTAGGCACAGTTCAGGTCTTCATATCTGCTGGACTATCTATCATTGGTAGTGCAAAGAAACTGATATGATTTCGATAATTTTTTGTTATTAAAAAGAATTTTTCGTTCAAGACTTCTGAAACCGCCTAAAATTCGCCCCAAACTTCTGATACAGCATGCTTATAAGCTGATATCTTTATGTCTATAATATATGTGTATATTAATAAATAATTCAAATTAAAATATGGATAAGATTGCAGGATCGGATGGTAAACACGCATCAAAACATTACCAGATCATTATATATGATCTGGTACTGTTCATTTATGACTGAGAGAAGCAAAGCGATTGTATAGTTACCCCAGAACTATAAACATTGGAATAGTCAATAAAGTACATAGAGCTCTGTCTTAACGTAATGAGATCAATCATACAAGAAATAAAAAGAGGGGAGTATTGATAGTTTACCCTATTTCTATAATATCCCAGGCAAAAAGGATAAGGCGTTATGTATGAAGCACTCACACAAATAAATTCATTATAGGTAATATACTATATAATTTAATGAAATAAAACAATTATTTTAAACAATATATTCTACTACTAATTAACAACATTTTTCCAGCAAAGTATACGGAATCTGAAACATTGAAATACATCGCACTGTAACATTTTCAAGCCTTTGAAATTCATAAGTATATCCAAATTATAGTTAATGCAAATAATGTCATAGTTTTGTGAACCTGGATTCATGTTTTTTTTTTCTGACTGCTACAAACAATGGGAATAACTATTTGATTGATTAATTTCCAATAGAAAATATCGAACAAAGATTAACCTTCAGTATTTTATTGAACTTCTCATAGATTTTCTACAAATTTTCGCAATTAAAAACTTTTGAAAACTGTGAATTAACATAAATAGGTAACTATCGTACAGAAGAATATAGATCTGTTTTACTGTTATTAATTACTGTCAGTACTACAGAACTATTATATATACCATATTATCAAAAATTGGTAAGTTTATTTGATAAACAGATAAATATGATAAAAAAAGGTACATAAAAGTTGAATAATATAGATTGTAAACTTTTTTGTTAAATGATCGCAAATGAGGAACAGTCCGATAATAATATTACACCCATTATAGAAATAAAATCATTCATTCCATCTATATCCTGTTTTAGTTAAAAGTGTATTTTTTAAAATTTTGAATAATTTCTTTATATTTCAATATTATTTTCAAAATTAAATATCAAAATAGCAAATCTCATTTTAGCCATTTTTGCTTTAAAAAATTGTAATTGGCATTATCATTTACTGTATTATTTATTGATGAAATAGTGTATTCAAATATCGTGATATTTATTTCGTATTCTTTTCATTTCATTATATGTATATACGTACGGAGGCCGGAGACTTCGGTTTGGGAAATTTTGGTCTCAGAATGTTATATTGCCTTCCAACATAAATCGACGTTATGTAATTTGTTGTATCTGCTAGTTTGCTGTACTGCACACTTAATGATTGTTGACCTGGCAATTAGGGAGGAGGGGGGTTGGGTAACTGTTAATTCTTTCTTCATATCTCAGACGAAAAGTTCCGAGTGAATTTTCCGCTCAAATATCATGTTAAATGCATGTTAAAAACTGTCAAAATTACTAATTTTACGGATCATTTAAGAACGGTTAATGATGCTATCCGATTTTACATGCTCTTGCTCAATTTTTATTTCCTTCTAATTGCATTGCATATGATACACCACACAGTGAAATGTGAGTATAAATATTTACCTCAAGTATACACTCAACTGTAAAAAGCCTTAAAAGCTTAAATTGCATTGGAAATAATTCTGATTATCTTCAAGTTCTCCAACACAAGAAACCATGAAAATGTTTACATTTGAAAGTTTTATTCTCGTAGAGTGTCTTCAGATAACGAAAACTTTTGCCAACATTTCAGTTCTTTCAAGTGGCTGAAGAGGTTAAAATATCAATCCAATTTGCTTGTACCTATTCTCTGTAATTGGATAAGGTAATACTTGCTAGTACCTATTCTCTATAATTGGATAAGGTAATACTTGCTAGTACCTATTCTCTATAATTGAATAAGGTAATACTTGCTAGTACCTATTCTCTATAATTGGATAAGGTAATACTTGCTAGTACCTATTCTCTGCAATTGTATAAGTTAATACTTGCTAGTACCTATTCTCTGTAATTGGATAAGGTAATACTTGCTAGTACCTATTCTCTATAATTGAATAAGGTAATACTTGCTACCCAATCAGAAAATTAAGGTTGGCAGAAAAGCCAGTATGGTCGGGCTGCCGTACCCAATATGGTTGCCAATATAGGTGCCAAAAGTCCGCTTTGCCAACCATAATTACGGTTGGTAAGCCAACCATACGCCGCCTATATATGAGTGACGTGCCAACCATACTCCGCCTATACATACATAGACGGGGTATGGTTGGCTCACCAACCATAATTATAGTTGGCTAACCAACCATAAGTATGATCGGCAAAGCGGACTTTTGGCACCTATATTGCCAACCATATTGGGTACGGCAGCCCGACCATAATGGCTTATCTGCCAACCTTAATTTTTTTTGGTTGGGTATTGGATTAAATGAAAATATATAAAGTATTATTTATTAAGAGGATATTAAAAGCTGTGAAATAATATTTACAAAGATATATTTAACACATGAACTATAGCTGCTAATTATAGGGAATAGATGCATTATGAAATGCCACAAAAATAGACATCCATGGGTTAGACTTAAGACCTACACAGTCAGTCTGCTTACCCATGGATAAGAGACACAGTCAGTCTGCTTACCCATGGATAAGAGACTTACACAGTCATTCTGCTTACCCATGGATAAGAGACTTACACAATACACAGTCAGTCTGCTTACCCATGGATAAGAGACCTACACAGTCAGTCTGCTTACCCATGGATAAGAGACCTACATAGTCAGTCTGCTTACCAAAGGATAAGAGATCTACACAGTCAGTCTGCTTACCCATGGATAAGAGACCTAAACTGTCAGTCTGCTTACCCATGGATAAGAGACCTACACAGTCAGTCTGCTTACCCATGGATAAGAGACCTACACAGTCAGTCTGCTTACCCATGGATAAGAAACTTACACAGTCAGTCTGCTTACCCATGGATAAGAGACTGTGTACACAGTCAGTCTGCTTACCCATGGATAAGAGACCTACACAGTCAGTCTGCTTACCCATGGATAAGAGATCTACACAGTCAGTCTGCTTACCCATGGATAAGAGACCTACACAGTCAGTCTGCTTACCCATGGATAAGAGACCTACACTGTCAGTTTGCTTACCCATGGATAAGAGACCTACACAGTCAGTCTGCTTTCCAATGGATAAGAGACCTACACTGTCAGTCTGCTTTCCAATGGATAAGAGACCTACACAGTCAGTCTGCTTTCTAATGGATAAGAGACCTACACAGTCAGTCTGCTTACCCATGGATAAGAGACCTACACAGTCAGTCTGCTTTCCAATGGATAAGAGACCTACACAGTCAGTCTGCTTACCCATGGATAAGAGACCTACACAGTCAGTCTGCTTACCCATGGATGAGAGACCTACACAGTCAGTCTGCTTTCCAATGGATAAGAGACCTACACAGTCAGTCTGCTTTCCAATGGATAAGAGACCTACACAGTCAGTCTGCTAACCCATGGATAAGAGACCTACACAGTCAGTCTGCTTTCCAATGGATAAGAGACCTACACTGTCAGTCTGCTTACCCATCGACATAGCAAGGCAGAAGGAAGAGGAAAGATACAAAGGAAAGCTAGAGAAAAAAGAGACGCTAAATTAAAAAAACTACAATATAACAAAAAGAAGGCCTACCCAGAAGATAGCATCGTGATAACAAGTTGGGTGACCGGCAAAAATGTTTACAAAAACCCCTGGTCTGATAATCAGACCCCCGCCCTCAACCACATAAAAAAGGTACAATGTTCTACATGAGATTTGAAAAGCCTACCAACAACCTAGTATCATAACTGAAATTCAACCTGCTACTTACATATGAATTATAGCTACATATTAGCTATGTAAAGTCACTTCAGAAAAAATGGTAGGTAGGGCTGTAAAGAATCCTACCATGTAGCTAACTAGGGGAGAAGTTAGCTACATGGACAAAACAGAGTTCTAACAATACCATCAGGGTATCCACCGTGACACAGAGTGAATTGCACTGACATCACCAGAGTGAATTGCAGTCACAGCATCAGAGTGAATTGCAGTCACAGCACCAGAGTGAATTGCAGTGGCAGCACCAGAGTGAATTGCAGTGGCAGCACCAGAGTGAATTGCAGTGGCAGCACCAGAGTGAATTACAGTGGCAGCACCAGAGTGAATAGCAGTGACATCACCAGAGTGAATTGAGACAAGAGAAGAAGCTGAAATAAGATTGTCAGATGAAAATCAATATTTCAATACAGGAATATGTTCAATTAATTTTGCTAATTACAAAAAATGTCATAGTTTGTAGTAATCATTTCGGAAATGTTGTGTTACATAGCTGGCAAGAAAATTTATTAAGAGTATTTATTTATTCATCTATTTATTTATTAGGTGTAAAATGAAAATTTTATAGATTAGCTATTCGGCCTATATAGGCAAATTTTCATTTCGTTTGTAGTTCTCAATAAAAATTAGTTCATTCGACAACTTACATTGTAGTGTACACATTCAACTTCCTGCCACCTTCCCAATCATAAACTCCTGATCGGCGCGGATTTATTTTTCTTCTATAGAAGATGCATATGTGTGTAGATTTGATAGTACCTGGAAAGTGCAATACATAATTTGAAAAACGTCAATTCTTATTACTGATATCTGTGTAAAATGTTTGAACAATCGCATACTTTAGAAGTTTAGATGGACAAATAAGTTGGTAACATTCATTCATACTAACCTAACACAAATTTGAATATCTTATGATCTCTGAAGATTAATTTACTACAGGAAATTCTCCATTTTCCAAACCCAGTCAGAAAGAATTGGAAGGCCAGTCTTTCAGGCATTGTTTTTTCCATCAGTTATCTCTCAATGATCTGCAGTGACCCAGACTTTAAAAGGAATAAGATTGAGAATAGAGATCTGAAAAAGATAAATGGTATGATTATCTCATGCCTAGATAATATTTATGTTAGTAGCTACTTCATGGATTCCAAATTGTTATTAATTAGTACCAGAGAGCTGTTTTTAGACAAACTGTCTAACTCTTCCACAGGGTTGGCAGGTATGAAGATTTTGGATGAACCATCCATTTTTCCAATTTGACAACATTGGTTTTTAACTGAACAATTTCCTCATTGTACCACCATTCACAACTTGAATCACTGTAAAGAAAATATTTTGAATTAAATTACATAAAATTGTCATAACTATTTCCATACCAATAGCATGAGATTCAAAATTTATTTGTATCTAGCTATTCAATAAATAAATAGTTATTTTAATTTATCTTTGAAAGAATTGCAATGTATTATTAATTAATAAACCATAGAAATGTATTAACATTTACAAGAAAATTTAGAAAAAGAGTTACTGTTAACACTTGAAAGTTTCTTGAGTCTGGCTATTTTGTAAAGAATTTGTAATAATTTGATTCTCTTGCATAAATTTATCTTTTTTTTTAAAGAATTTGAAAAACAAATGGCCAAATGAAATATTATGGATCAAGAACTCTCCATTTTAATAGTTATCTCCAAATAAGAAAAAATTTCTTTCCCATAAATCCAATTATTTTAATTTCTCTCCAAAATAACATAGCAGCATAGGAGAAAATAATATGCAATTAAGGGCCCAAAATGATTGTCAAACTCTTCAGGAAAATAATGAGCAAGCCATGCTTTATTGTTACCTGGAAAAATGCTGTTTAACAGCAGTTACAACTGCAGAGCCAGGCTGACAGAGTGTTTCTTATGTCAACAATTTGAAATATCACTTTTCTGGGTGAACTTACCATAGCTTCATAGGCAGCAGAGCCAAACTAGTTAGGTAACAACAATACCAAGGATGAAATTCAAAATTAAAAGTTGCACACATAGGAATTGCTAGGTACTTGAGTATACCTATGTCATTACTCACCAAAATTAAAATATATTGGCGAGTTTGTAACTTTGTGGCCACTTTGCATAATGTGTCTTCTGACTCGCAGAGTTAAGTCGAGAGAGTTAGAACTTAAGTAGGTACTCTCATGCTCTCCATAGCAGATTCAGAATCTCCCTCAGCTAAATTAAATTAATTAATGGTAACTGATAATTAGGTAGGTACTATGCCATGTTTCAGAGGCTGGAAAATTGTAAGCCAACTTTGGAGCCAAAATTTCACAAAAATTCTGAGCAAAGCCAATTTGGTTCATATTTTAAGATTTCAAGCCTCAAGCCAAAATTAACATGGAAACATAGGAATTAAATCAAAATTTTAAGCCAATTAGACATACTTATATGAGTTTTCACCTTTAAAATCTAATCCAATTAATTGAATAATTTGCTTTAACTAACATAGGAGATGGTTTGAGATGGTTTTGGAGATGGTTTGAGAGTTTATGAACCACACTAGGTACCTACCTACCTATTTTACTTAAGAGCTTAAGAGGAAGTGAAGAGAAGTTAAACTAATTAGGTAGTTAGGATGAAGTGCCTAACTAGTTACCTAAATTCTGGCACACTACTCACTAGGTAATTCAATGACAGTACGGTACCTAACTGCGGCCTCTAAGGTAAACATCATAGCTTCAAATTAATATTAGGTATAATTTATATATTGCCAGTAGGCTGTACAGCCTACCTATAGGCTATAGCTATTGCACATCTTTTGGTATAAATGGTATCATTGGTATGCAACATTTCAATGAAAATTTGATTCAGAAGGTTTTAGAAACTTTCTTGAGAGAGTCGCAATCTGAAATTAAAGGGGACCCTAGTATATCTAGGTTTTTTATTTGCCCTAGTTAAAATACGTAGGCAGGTACTACCTTCCAAGTTAGCTGTTAGCCTGTTACTAACCGACCAATATTCTGCTGTAAATTCAATGAAATTGATAGATATCTAGTACCTACCTTTAAAAGATGCACCTGGATGCTTAAAGCAACTTAAGAAAACTTACCGTTAACAAGAGTTTCTTCTTCCATAAGGTACCTAGGTAGCTAGCCTAACTTAGCTTCGTTTTCAATATTTGCTCAAACAGTTCAATAATTAGATGATTGATCGAAGATTACCTAACACCCAACAGGGCTACCAATACCCAACAGGGCTACCAACATCATATTTTTATTTTGAAAAAGGAAACTACATAACAGAAAAATAATTAACCAAGTAGCTACGTAATAAGAGCAATTATCAGTAATGTAAATCTGACAGTTTTATTTTTCATATGATCAATATTGGCATATGATCATCAACTGTACCTAATTTTCTTATTTTCAGAATAAAATAATTGGTAGGAGGCTACCAAAATTATTAAATGTCTTGAAGAATAATACCACCACCCATCTAATTAATTAGCTGATATGTGAAGGGTTCTCAAACTTCATATAATTTCAATTATCATAGTTATAAGTATTTAAAGTGGTAAGAAAAAGTGAGATGGTTGATCAGTTCCTATCGGGCACAGATATGAGTGGCTGACTTGGTTATTCGTATGCATCATGCATGCATGCATGGGTGTGTAAATGCGGCTAGATAACAATTTAATCGTATATTGAAAAATTATGTAAGATTTGTTTTTCGTTCGTAGTTCCATCTACGAGGCATTAACTTCAATATTGAGACAAATTATTGCCGCAATAATAAATTTTAATTTTAAAATAGGATTAATCTAAATTAAAATTAATTTGAAATATCCGTTTTAAGCAAATTAATCGACACATTAATTAACACATCCCAATAAACAAAATACAATGAAATACACAATTTTTTAATCAATATATTATATATGTTATCAATGAAAATTATGAAATTATCGATTTGGAAAATTTAGAAATAGCCATATCATCGAAACATGAAATTAATTTACCAAAAATTTACAATGTGAAATTACTGCTTCAATTTCGCGTTACTAGTTTATTCTTCCTGAATTATTATGGTATAAATATTGCATAAAGTTCCTAATACATAATGCTTATATATTTAAGTGCCTATATAGTTAAATCAATAAACATGCTTGCTTGATTGGTATATAGGTACTCTGCAGCCAAGCTATATAGGGAGATATGCTCAAAATATTCATGTGTAACAGTTATAGAAAGTGGTATGTGCTACAAAAAAAGTTTGGAATTGCTCTCAGAAGAGAATTACTATATTTCAAATTATAAAAAACCTACTACTTCGATCTTACCTTGATATAGGTAGGTATAGTATATTGTATGCATATTCAAATAATGTAAAATATATATTTTCAACTATAAGCGGAAGCGCAACTGTACCTATTATGGTTGATTATGGTTGCGATGCCGCTTATATTTTCTTGGGCGAGGATGCCGCTCATAATCTCCTATAATATTTATGATTTATTTTATAGGCGGGCAGTCCGATTATATTATGGTCGATTTATGGTTGCAGTTCCCGTCTATATTTTATGAGCGAGGATGCCGCTCATAATCACCTATATTCTTTGAATTGGCGGGGATACCGCTCATAATCTCCTATAATATAACCTCGCCAACCATAGCCACTCATAATACAACCTTATTTTTCTGACTGGGTAGTACCTATTCTCTGCAATTGTATAAGTTAATATTTGCTAGTACCTATTCTCTGCAATTGTATAAGGTAATACTTGCTAGTACCTATTCTCTGCAATTGTATAAGTTAATATTTGCTAGTACCTATTCTCTGCAATTGTATAAGGTAATACTTGCTAGTACCTATTCTCTGTAATTGGATAAGGTAATATTTGCTAGTACCTATTCTCTGTAATTGGATAAGGTAATATTTGCTAGCACCTATTCTCTGTAATTGAGTATGGTATTATTTGCTAGTACCTATTCTAAGTAATTCAATATGGTATTATTTGCTAGTAACTGTTCCCTGTAATTGGATAAAGTAATATGAACACTCGGAAAAACAATTTTAATTATATCCTGACTTTATCTTGCTCCGGCGCTGCACATTATATGTATTTACTTTAATATTCCATTTCCTTCAATTTTGTAAATAGGACTGGAAGGAATAGATTATTGTAAGTACATATGTTTTTAGTAGAGAAATGTGTTCTGGTTAAAAACTGTCTTTTGTACGTGTCATATATACGTCCGGAACAATAATATACAATTCTGATACTTTTGATAGCTGAATTTTTCGGTCGATAATTTTTGTGAAATTTTTAAATAAAATTAAGTCTTATTTTCTGTCAGCTTTTCTGATTGTATCTTTTACCTTTTCTAAAAACTTCTTCCGAATTTTTCTGTTAGTTTTTCCTGAATTTCCCTGAATTAGTTTTTCCGCTAAATTTCTGTTCTTTTTTTCTGAAAACCAAATATAGTGTTTTTCATCAAATAAGTCCGATTAGTGAATCATGAATTAGAATAAAATAATATTCATTACATCATGTAATAGATATATTAAATTTATGACTGTTATTGTATCAAATAGAATATTGTATTTGAAAGAATAATTTCTTCAACAGAAAATCAATAAGCTCCCCTATTACTATCATGAAAAATGTATATTGAATTTTATTTAATGTTTTGATAAGATGTAAGGATAAGTTATGTATTCCGATAGAGCATTGGTGCTTAATCTTATTAAGTGCCGAACACCACGGGTTCCATACACGCATTCATCAAACCCTTAGTAGTTCATATACTGTATCATTGTAGATAACTATACAACATTAATCCACAAAATGTACAACACATTATTTCCATACAAAATCACTGAACAAAACCATGAAACATGAATTTTCACAAAAATGAAAACATAATGAATCCAACCACCGAACCCTTGAAACTAACTCACCGAACACTTGAGGTTCAATCGAACAAAGGTTAAGAACCAATGCCGTAGAGGTACTTATTACCGTTCACCACATTCATTGGTGACACGTTCTATCAAGCTGCCAGTTAATTTATATTACAAATATGAATTATAAGAAATGCGTAACGGTCAGAATAACGTAACTTAACAAATGTAGAAACGTGCTGAATGTTCATCATGATGAATATGTAGAATTTCTGAAGAAAGAAGTTATGATTTTATAGATTTTGATTCGTTCCAGCATTACAAATTGTGTCCATTTTTCTACTACTTAACTAAGCCTAGAACTTTTTATTCCTAAATTTTCCATTCGTGTTACCACGTGTCTCAGTCTAATTCATTCCAAATTTTCCCATCGTGTTACCATGTGCCTCAGTCTAATTCTTTAAAATTTTCCTATCATATTATCTCGTGTCTCAGTCTAATTCATTACAAAATTCATCACAGCGAGTCAATTACAAAATTTTTACTCAGCACCCCACAAAAAAATGGAAGGTGGTTAATTTCACAAATGGAGCGCCACCTGATACACAATTTTTTTATCGAGATTCGAGTGTTAGATGATCATTTTCAAGTTAAATTTTCAATTTTAGGAGAAGCAATGAATCGTTTTATTCATTAAGGATATAATAGTTCCATTAATTGTGGTTTGAAAAAATATATACAACTGGTAAAATTGAAAGAAATGAAATACAAACAACTGATAAAAAGAAACCGAATATACAAATAGGATTATAATTTGTAAACTTAGTGATATCAATATATATAAAACTTTAGGTTTGATCGTGACCATGAATACCAAAATATATATGACCATAAAAATATTTCAACTAAATCAATTTTTTGGAACATGATAGATTTATTTCCAAATAAGAGGTCAATATTATAATTGTTATTGATGGAAGCATTATTTCTTTCACTTAAACCAAAAATACAATTTCTAAATATTTCCTGACTATTTCTTCCACACTGTGTAGGTTATAGCACTCAAGACCTTCAATTTACTGCAATAGGCAGAAGAATGTTTCCGAAATATGAGAATACGAGGATGTCTGAAATTACCAACATTGTAGCGTTGTAAGAACTTTTATCAACAGAATGAGCAACTCGAGTACAGTGAAACCTTACACCAACAGAGAGAGCAACCCGAGTACAGTGTAGCCTTATACCAACAGAGTGAGCAACTCGAGTACAGTGTAGCCTTATACCAACAGAGAGAGCAACCCGAGTACAGTGTAGCCTTATACCAACAGAGTGAGCAACTCGAGTACAGTGTAGCCTCATACCAACAGAGAGAGCAACTCGAGTACAGAAGAGCCTTATACCAACAGATTCAGCAGCTCGAGTACGGTGTAGCCTTATACCAACAGAATGAGCAACTCGAGTACAGTGAAACCTTATACCAACAGAGAGAGCAACTCGAGTACAGTGTAGCCTTATACCAACAGAGAGATCAACTCGAGTACAGTGTAGCCTTATAACAACAAGTGAGCAACTCGAGTACAGTGTAGCCTTATACCAACAGAGAGAGCAACTCGAGTACAGTGTATCCTTATAACAACAAGTGAGCAACTCGAGTACAGTGTAGCCTTATACTAACAGAGTGAGCAACTCGAGTATAGCCTTGTATAGGCAATGAAAAGAATGTAGTGCCTCTTAAATAGAATGAAAATAAAATGGTGATGAATAAATAATGTGAAAAAATATAAATATATATACATATATATATATAAAGGGAAGATTTTATCAAATGAAGAACTAAAATAAAAAATGTAACATTCGGAAAAGTAAAATATGAATTATAAAAAGTAAAAGTAAAATATATTAATACAATAGAATGTTCCCATCGATGATTTAAACTGAAGTAACATAATTATTATAACACTTTTATTGAATTAGAATTATTAAATGTAGCAAGTCAAATTAGCAGTTCATATAATATATTTAATCTGTAATATTCAGGCGGCAGAAACTATGACAGCTCAATGGAAATTAAATATATTCAGGTAATATTTTAAATGATTTTTGCTTTCAATAGCCTTATATATTACTTCAGATAAATTAATTCTATAATAATTATTCCACTATGAAGTGTATTAGTAAAAGAAGTTGCTATCGAATTAAAATGATATCAATTCTTAATATGAAATAAAAGTGAAGACTTAAAAACAACTTACTATTAAATGGGAAAATTCAAAACTAATACTATTTCATTCCGCACAATGAATAACTAAAACATATGATTATTATGGGAATAAATATAATTTTATATAGACAATTTTTTTACATTAGTATTCAATTCGATATTCTATCTTGAATTTTTTTCTAAAATACTTTTTCATTATTTAAATTATTGATCTTCATATCCCCAGAAGGAAAGTATTGATGGGACAGTAGAAGATTAAGTAAATCTTCTCCTATTCTTTCTTTGCAATTGCAAATCAAATAGGCAGAATTAATTTGCAATAATTCGAACAACTGGATGGCAAAATCACATCAGGTAAAGGCAAAGGAACTACTTAGGGAGAACATTTCAGTCTTCATTTACACTGACTTTGTATATTTTAGAAGAAGAGCCTTTCATCTGCTATAGGTTCCATTCCACTCTAGACACTTGAAATGTGTACCTGCTATAGGTTCCATTCTACTATAGATTCTCGAAATGTGTACCTGATATAGGTTCTATTCCACTCTAGACACTTGAAATGTGTACCTGCTATAGATTCTATTCCACTCTAGACTTTCGAAACCTAAGTTCTATTCCATTCATTCTGTTCCCTGAGAGAATTGTCACAAGAAGTAAAATTGAAGTGGAGTTGCGGACAGATGCACATTTTCCACAACAATAGAGAGACATGGAGCTCTTGAGGTGAGTTGAGAGCCTTACATTCTTTGAACTATTTTGTAAAGATTCCTTCTAACTTCCCATTATTATTTTAGTTTATAGAGTTTGATTGAGGAGGAAAATATTGAAAGTTTCTAAAGTTTATTTTGAAAGCAGATCCAAATTATACTGTCACTTTATATAAATCAAAATTAGGTAAATGATTTCTACAATATCTCTGATCCAAAATAGCATAAAAATGTTAGTATTAGGTAGGTTGATTCAGTTATTATCGCACAGTAATACCGTATACGTAATAATTAAATTTGTATAAAAAACTGTTTCTAAATACAAATAGCTATAAGTATTAAAACTATTAAAGTAAACACTTACTGTGACACGTTTTATGAAACTGGCGGTGTAAATAACTTATAAGTACGAAAATGCTTAACCGTCGTAATAACGAAACTCACCTAATATACTTAAAATTCATTTAACTGCATCAAATTAGGCTTTTATAAACAGAAAAAATGCTAATTAGCAAAGTAATTACAGAGTTTTAGTAGTATTTAATTCAGTTTTGTGTTTCGATAACAATAAAAAGTGTCTAAAAGCAGTGTGGTAAACAAAAGTTTATAAGATTAATGACCTAAACGCTACATTATCTGAGAAACAATTGGTAAGAAGATTATAAAAACTGGTCTGAAGATTGTTAAAGCTTGTCTGAAGATTGTTAAAGCTTGTCTGAAATTTTAAAAGCTGGTCTGGAGATAGTAAAACTAATCTGAGGATTTTAAAAACTGGTTTGAAGATTGTAGAAACTTGTCTGAATATTTTAAAAACTGGTGTGAAGATTTTGAAAAAAAGGTCTGAAGATTTTAAAAACTGGGCTGAAGATTTTAAAAACTGGGCTGAAGATTGTAAAAACTGGTCTGAAGTTTGGAAAAACTAGTCTGAAGATTGTAAAAACAGGTTTGAAGATTGTAAAAACTAGTCTTAAGATTGAATAAACTGGTTTGACGATTGTAAAATCTAGTCTGAAGATTGCAAAAACTTGTCTCATGATCGTAAAACATGGTCTGAAGATTTTAAAAACTGGGCTGAAGATTGTAAAAATTGGTATGAATATTGTAAAAATTGGGGTGTAGATTGTGAAAATTACGGTGAAGATAGTGAAAATTGGTCTCAAAATTAAAAAAAATAGATTTCGAATACTGATAACGTAATTAAGTTTCTGATTACTCTAACCTAACTCAATATAATTTTTATCAACATCAAATCCTATAAAAGGAACATGGATGATCAATTCCATCATAATCTTTGAAGGCCCCTCCATAAATAGCTCAAATCTTTTCTGTTACGTTTCTGTTCACTCTAGTAAGAGCAAAATCTATTAAAATTCTGTCAGAGAAAATATGGTATTTTTCTTTCTACATAAAATAATATCGTCGGTGAATCTTTCCAACTTAAATCATGATTGACATGTCGTTAATTAGGAGATATTGGTGAAAGGAGAGTTGTCCTTTTACTAAATTTATAATCGTACGCATATTTCGTAAACTGAACAATGCATTGTACGATACCAGAATTCAGTTATTTCATGAACGGATCTTTTTAATACAAAGGCTATTATTGATAAATATTAAAAAATACAATAATATATTGTAAATATTTTCGATATCAATATATGATAAAAATTAATAGATTTTTAGACATCTTGTTTCTGCATTCTATAGTTAAAAATGAAGTCAACTAATTATTCTGGTAAAAGAAAATTAACAAGAGCTATTCTTTATTCTATGAAGCCATTATATAATTCATATCAGAGGAGTTATCTCTCACTCACCTTTATTTACCCTCCAAATAGCGAAGCTAAAATGTTGATATTTTATCCTTTATTAAGATAAGGTGTAATGCATTAGCAATATTTATTGGATCTCCATTTCAATTACGTAAATATATTAAAGTTGGAAGGTTCATTAATTAAACTCACTAAAATAATAATCTTTATTAGATTAAATCAATCATTTAGAGGGGAAGGAGATTAAATAGATTTCTCACTCAATTCTCGATCTCTCTTTTTTTTTTTTTTGTTGACGAAACTTATTTTCCATTTAAAGAAAAGGGGAATAAAATCCTCACAGGAGAGAAAACATTTTCCAGTTATGAATAGATGCAGCATATTAGTAAGTCATCGGGAGACCAAAATAGACCTTTGATACACCTACAACACACTATTCGTAAGCAGGGGAATGGGTACATTTTCTCAAATTGTACGATATCTCGATTTACAGTTGATTTCACACAAACACAGTCATTCTAGTGTATAGTAAAAATATATTTACACAAGAATATCTTATCACATTTTGTATTACTCTGATTAATATTAAATCTAAATGATTTTTCGTGAGAAATTGTACCCAATCTTATTGGTGTCTAGCTCCTTTATTAAAAGACTAATTTATAATGACCAATGCTTCACATATACAGTTTTCGATGCTCTTTCTTTGTATTAAAACAACACTTCAGAACTCTCTTCCAATAGAAAATGTATTCAAAACAATCAAATTTACCAGAAAAAGTGGTCCAAGTACTTATGCCCTACTCTGGGCTTCGATGCTTGAGTAAAACTCTGTTTTTGTAATTTTAGTAAAAACGTTATAACTTTTTAATTATCTATTAGAACGGGTTGAAATTTTACTTGAATTTGTAAATTAGTATTTTACATGGTATGTTATAGTTTCGGCATGATTGATGCTCTAGTTATCGAGATTAAAATCATTTTATAAAATCATCATGTAATTGAGAAAAATTGATTTCGGGATTGGGGAAGATATCTGAGGAAAATAGTTAAAATATCAAACCCTTTCATGTAAATACAGTTTTTTTTTTGATGAAAAAGGAGTAAATATGTTTGGTCTCCATGATAGAATGTATCTTTTTATGTACAGATCAATATGTAATAAAATGGAAATTCGGGATTAGGTAGGTTTATAGCGAAAGACTTTTCTTATTGAATAGAATTCAAAGTTATTAAGAAAATACGGCACTCGAAATATGATAAATTCATTCTTGTTTTTTTTCATTTCAAATCATAATATGAATGTAGACTACTGATGTGTATATACCAAAAATCAACTCTAAAAAGAGTTATATGAAATCATCATCAAGTGCAGAAAAAAATAATTCGGGATTGAGAACGATATCTGAGAAAAAACAATCATTATATAAAAACCATACACGCAAGAACAGTTTTTTTATGAAAAACTCGTATATATGTTTGTTTTCAATGATTCAATATAACTTTCAATGTACTTATGTGTATATACTAAATATGAGACTAAGGATTGGGTACATTTTTAGCAACAGACTCCTTATTCAATAGGAAACTATTTAAAAAAAATAAAATAGAGCGCATGAAACATAATGAATTATTTAAATTGTATATTTCAATTATTGTATGCTGATAAATCTTTTAAGTATGAAACGTTTCATTTTATGATGACATTATATCAACTAAACTTGAAAATACATGGTGCAATCACCAAGATGAGATGAAATATACAAG
Organism: Caprella mutica; assembly: GCA_947561585.1. NCBI lineage: Eukaryota > Metazoa > Arthropoda > Malacostraca > Amphipoda > Caprellidae > Caprella > Caprella mutica. Next base: position 89,568 of record CANNZV010000894.1, read on the forward strand.
CTGGATATGATAGTACTTGAAAATTTAATTCATATAAAGTAATAATTATATTTGCTAAACAAAATTAAATAACCTACATTTACACCACACATTTATGCTCCAAAATAGTAGTTCATTTACATACTTTCATAAGATAATACAAATAATTGCATATTTGGCAGTTAGATTTGGCGGGAAACTAACAACAGAAAAATACCCAATTCCAGAAGTAACAACACTCTTGTACTTAATCCCGAAATTGTGCAAAATAATACAATACAATTAAATATTTGGCAACTCAGAAATATCGTATTGGCAACTCAAAACAGAAATTTACCTAATCCGAAATATCACAACACTCTTGTACCCAATCTGGAAATTGTGCACAATCCTGAAAATTGTACCTAATCCAGAGTAAAATGCGCCCAATCCCCACAAATGTTCCTAATCCTTAATTCCAGTTCCTAATCCCGAAAAATCACTACCCAATCCAAGAAGAAGAACGACAACAGTGTGGACAACAATAGACCTACTATAGACCAGAAATAGATCTGAGACTATATTCACCTTGGAGTAAGAAGAAAAGAATGTTTTTTCCGCAACTGGACAATCTATTCACAGTGTCATATGCTCTATCACCTTCATTTGTTTATATTTTAGTTATTCTTGTAAGAGTTGTGAAAGCTTTTGCTTCATAGCATCCCAGTCGGAAAAATTATCACCGGCAGACCATCGATTGCGGTAAATATTGATCGGAATTTATCGTAAAATATCATAATTGGAGATATTATCATCATTATTTTTATGCTTAATATGTCCAATGATAAATGATAGACAAGGTTTCATTTTAATTCAAGATAATCTATGATTGGATTTTCTTCGAATCATTTATCATCTTAGACAGATGATATTTATATCACCGATCAAAAAATGACAATTGGAGATGATAACTTTCCCATTGGGATTTCCCTCTGACAAAGCATACCATTATTATTTTAGTCTCAAAGAGCATGAGTGACAACAGTAATTTGTCATTGTCATCCATAATGTATTAAAGCCTCACATGTGAAATATTCATTGGTGTATTCAATCAAATATTCTTTATATTTTGTCTTATAGTGCAAATATATTCAGTTATTCAATAATATAATAGAAATGTATTTTGCCAAAACATTATATATATATTGGGGGTACAGGTTACAAACCAAATAATGCGATCTGAGTTAGATAGTACAGTATGAATATAGTCTATTGCATCTCCATTTCAAGTGTATACATGTTTTTCACACTCCGACAATAACATCCAACAATACACCCCTGGAGTTTTCATTTACTTGTTTATTAGTTACTGCACCTATGTTTATTGTGAGAAATGTGTTTGGTGTGATAGTTTGTAAGATTTGTATTTGCTATCCATTCCATTTGTATTATTCAAATTGGTTATTGGAGCAATAAAATTTATCTACATATGAAATACAAATTTCAATACATATAAACAATTCTGATTATATTTTAATTGTTATTACTATTGTAGACTGTTTTTGAACACAATATAGTCAGTAAATCACCTAAAATCGATCAACAAGCTTTGGATGTTTCGCTGGAACAATTTCAAAATATAGCTTAGACCATTCCTCAACCTAACGCGTCTTATGTTCATTATACACCTCATATCATATAGTGTGAAGTATCATACATTAGAATAGATGCTTTATCCATTGTTTCCATCAGTCAAAGTGTACGGCTACAATCTTAATATCTCACCAGTATATGCAACATTGATTACAGTCTTTAATTAAGTCTATATTGGGTGACATGAACTAATTATTGAAACATCGTGTCGATGACGTCATGCAATGGATGTGATATCATTAAACTATATCCAATAGCAGTGTTATGAAGGGTGTAAATATACGGCATTGTCACATCAATATACTGTTAGGTGGTACATGACATTATTAAAACTTTGAAATTACTAGTTGATGTCTAAATTAATTCAGTTTTCAGCTTTGGGCAAATATTTAGTTACAAATAAAATTTTAAAAATTAGGGTAAGTTCCGAGTTATCGGATTTTTTTCAAATTTTCGATCCTTTAAGAAACTGTATATTATTAAATAACTGTATACGTATAGTTCATATCATCAAAAGGTATAACTGTCAATAGGGTGGCACCACAAAGAATATAATCTTAAAAATATGATTCCTAGCGTATATGTTTTTAGGACAAGATTTTATGGTTGCTACCTCATTTATTGGCTATGGATATTGGTCAATAAGTGTATCACAACACCCCTGCAAGGTCAATTAAAATTTTGAAGTGTGCAGTAGAACATACCAGCGGAAACAACAAACTACATTAAAGCCATCTATGTTAAGAATTTCAAAGTTCGTATAATTTGAAGTGTAAATAATTTCATCTCATAACCATATGCAAGGAGGAGGAGCCAACAGGAGGCGGAGCACTAATGACTTTGTGCTCCGCCCCAGTTGCCTTCCTATCATTGTCGACCAATCAGAGAAAAATTATGGATAAAAACACATTACATAAAAAACTTTACACTTTCAGCACTGTATCGAAATAAACTTATGCGGTAGAGACAATATATCAATTACCGTATGCGTTGTTTAATATATTACTAAAATTTTAGACTGACAGAAAAAGAAACATAACTGATTCAGAGCTTACCTAAAATAATTAAGAAAGAATAATAATTAAGAATAAGACTATTTAAAATTGAGAGTTCTGCATAATTCATTTATTTATTATAAATATAATTCATTTCAAACAGGTGACTATTTAGGAACTGAAATTGCTCTATCGTAATGTTCTGCTTGAGGTGGGAATTCTGTCCTCAGGCCAGGAATTGAAATTTTTAGTATTATTCATTTGAGACAGTTAGAATCATTGGAATTAGTGTGAATTCTGAGTTATCGAATGTTTTCACATTTTCTTTCACATACGAAAATACTGTATAATAATTCAAATAACGAGAATTTAATACAGTTTTTATATATGATCGAAAATGTCAAATACTCAACAACTCGGAATAACAATTATTGACGACCAACGTCAAGGAGGAAAATGGAGATGTTACACCCTAATTGTTGTGACTCACCCTAATCATCTGTGGCCCCGCCATAACTTTCTATTTTTAATCTTCAATGGCCCCAACTTACCTTTCCTAACGGGAATAATCTTCTCTTCACTGATCTTTATCTTCAATATAATCATCATTTTCAATAATCTTTATTTCCAGTAATTTTTATTTCAATTGTCTTTTTTTCAAATAATCTGTTTTGCTTTATCATTAATTATGTACACGAAAATGTGTACATTACATTTGTTTTATTTTATTGGAGAATGAAACAATATACAACGTGAATGACGAATAATAGAATTAAGAAAAAATATGTGAAAAATAGTTCATAATATAGGAAAACAATATTATAAAGAAAAGATATACAATATTTAAACAATAATAAATATATTAAATCATGATTAAGGATATGAAAATTACTTAGAAACTTCGTGACTTGCAATTCTGCATAAATTCTGAAAATTGAAGTAGGCCTATTTAATTTTCACGGCTATTTTTAAAAGGGGTGTTATAGTTCAAATTGACTTATGACTTGTGTAAATGTATGTTTAATGTCCTAAAACTGTGAGCAACAGAGCATCCTCTAAAAGAGTAGTTACCCTTTTTTATTCAATTTAATTTTAATATGTCAATTGAAATGTTGTTGAATTATTTGAATCAATCAATCTACTGCTGCACTACTGAATTCACTCGAACAACAACCAATTTTGGTGAAGGGCCTCAATATGTCTGGGGAAATAATAAGCTATGCATTATAGGGGCCATTTCAGAAATAGATTATACCTACCGCCATATTGGCTGTATAATCTAGGAACAAGAACTGTTGTGAGATTTGAAAATAATCAGATGCTATGATTGGGAATTATTTATGGTTATAGTGAATGCTAAGTTATTAAACATGTATTTAACCCTCCACTGCGAACATATATTTAACAACACATGATGGTTGTTATATATGAAGATTCGAAGTGACTTTCTTTGAGGGTCAATAAAATTGATACTTTTTTCCCAAAATCATCAAGTTAATTGTAAAACCCCGGATAAAATACCCTTCTCACAGTCAGATTAAAGAAAAACACAACATGTGACAAACATTTAAGAGTCTTAAATATATAAGATACAATATCACATATAATAGTTAAATATTCAATTAAGTTTATTGCACATCAAATTGTGATAGAATATTACATTCAATTTTACATCAGCTTTATACTGAAATGCGAAATTCGTTAATAACAGATAAACTAAATGAAAAATTTCATTCTATAATTGATAATTCTTCTACTCGACAAATATTTCAGTAATTACGTTTAACTGTTCAAACTACTTACTATTTAGTTCAATCAAATCATAGGGAGAATAGCTGTGAAACAATCATATGCTTTTATTAACAACAAATATATAACAGTTATAGCAATATTCTCCTCACTCAATACCGTAAATTGGTAGCGAAGGCTTACAAATTGTTTTATTTATCACTTGCTTCAATTTACCGAACATCTGCTGTGTCAAACGGTCTTGTTTTGAAGTGATAAATTGGTGATAAAATACGGCAGTTATTGGTTATGGAATAAAAAGTTAGTGTGTATTTGTATTTATTGTTCAATCATTTTATAATAACAAAGGATGTTTTACGAGGCAGATTTTAACACAAAATGCAAATAAATGTATCGAAAATAGGCTTCAATATTTGTGTTAAATAAATTGATTATGCTTTTAGGTAATAATTAGAAATTTATTTTCAAAAAATAGAATTTGATCTGAATATTTAAAATAGTGACTAAATTATTTTTAATTTATTTGAAGGACATACATAGTATAAGGTTATCTACTAGTTACCGGAAGGTAGCAAGAAAGTACACAATAATTAAAATTAAAATTAAATAATAATTAATATAAATGTTTTCTTCAAACATTGAAATACTTAGAAACTTCCAGCAACTCAGAGTTAACCCAATACTCACATATTTTTCCGTTAAAGAAATGGAGTTCTTCAGTCAAATATTGTATTTTTGTAACCAAAATATTATTATTTGGAAGAAATTTTAAATTATAACCGAAACAGTACTATTCAAATCTCCTGAAAAGTTTATTCTCAATCCAGAATTTGTATTCCTAAAAATCCACATTTGACAAATTTTCACTCCAACAAACCTAGAGTACAATATACCTTAGTGCATTGTACGTATCACAGATATATAAATAGCACATTAAATATACCCCTACACTCAAAGAAATCCTCAATGTCGAATCTGAGACAAGTACACGGTAATTACTCCAATTATTTTAATGATATAAGCTAAGACACTAAAGTGAATCGCACTGAAACTCCTTTAAGCTCTTGAATGAAAAAAATATTCAAATTCTGCATTATTATGTACTTCATTTTAATGGCCTTTGCACCTTTAATGAACCACTTGAGTGTTTCAGACTGGGATGGATTTAAGTATATTTTCTAAATTAATTGAAACATTTTGAAATATTCCTATGGATATTTTCCAATAATCAAAAAAAATCTACGCATCATTGCAGACCGAGTAAATTCATCCGTCTACTTTTTCCCCGTTCATGAGGCCAATCCATCAAACACTGAAAAAGGTTCTGATTTTTACCGGCGGAGGCACCGATGAATCGACCAAATTGCCTGCTGATTTATCGGACTTTTATTCAGAGCTGAAACATTCAATAGCCAATTGAATTATAACTAGAATCACCCTTTGAATATTGATTGAATTTCATGAATGATATGGTCTATGATAGGAATATATACTAGCGTGAGAGAACCGTGAGAAAATCATAGAATGTCCGATGTAGTAGTTCATTTTATGTAAAATAATTTCATTCAGTTATTGAAACCATTTATTCTACTATTTCATTTATTTTACCTCTATTATACCAGCTTCATGTCAAGCGCATCGTTATAATAGTGTGACAGAAGTCGCTTTTATTATAGTATTGAAATGGTATTAAATATTAATAGAAATTAGTTTACGCATATAATGAAATAAGCGAATAAGCCTTTTAGATATGTTAATTCTATGGTCACTGTTGAAAGTTCAAATTATTTAGAATTGAAAATTGACTGAAAACAAATTATGCATGGAGAAAGTTGTCAGCAATAACTAGCTAAAAGTAAAACTATACTGGTCATTAACTTTTTTATTGAATAAATGTAAATTAAAAATAGATGAAAGATTATATATAGATAGTATAGGAAACCAACACGCACCAGTTGGTGCATTAAAATGTTTGATCCAGGTTTATCACATAGAATAAACTTCTTTCTATTCGAAAGCTCGAAACATTAAATCCTTCAACGCTGAGTGTTGAATTACCCTCATGAAAGTATTAAGTGAGTGTGACGGTCAGACAGACATGGTAAATCTGTTTTTATTATATTATTGCCTTTTTAATTATATGAAATAATATCTTAATCAATGGTTATTGCAATACTCATGGTAAGAAAAAGAACAAAATACATATAATTGAAATTTCCCATTGCTCCTCAATGATATTTTTGTATATCTATGAATTTCCTTTAAAAGTGTATTTCTTATGTAAATTTAAATACGTAGTTGAAATTACTGTATCAGGATAGTATTTTTTCCAGTTTTATAACCAACTGCAGTTGGTTACCTATACTCTCTACATATAGTCTTTTTTCTATATTATATCCTATAATTGTATTTCTAATTTACATTTATTTGTAATTTATTTAATAAGAAATTTAATGACACTGTAGTTTTACTTATAGCTAGCTATTGCTGTCAACTTTCTTCTTGCATATCTTTGTTTTCAGCTTCATAATTCAATTATCTCTTTTTCGGTTAGATATTATTAAAATGAGGCTTAATGGCTATAGTTTTTCATTGAATAAATTACATATAAATATTTAAACACTAAAATTTTGAATTAGGAAATTCTTTCTATGAAATAATTTGTTTTCCATATTTACACTACATTTTACCATATTCGTTACTTTTTTCCTCATTTCTTCCATAATCTGGATGTATATTCTTAAAAAAACTCTAAAAAATAAATTAGATATACTATGTGATTATTTATAATATATAGTTTAAAGCTTCAATAGAAAAATGCGATTTAATTACTGGAGGTAAATAAAAAATTTGGAAAGAACACTGTTACACAATGAATAAATTTTGATATTTATTTTTCATTGATAACCTATTGAAATTCCTTCACAATCTCAAAGTTGGGTCCGTCGAGCAGGAGCGGCATTAGAGACTCCCATTATTTTTATCCGCTGTTAAATTCGCATCTTGTAATGGAGACTTTACCTAATATGAATGAATGAAAATAATTTTGCTTGTACATCGAGTTTTGAATAATAAAAGGAATTCGAGAAGAAAAAGTTTACTGCACTTTATATGTTGGAATTATGGTTAAAATTCATATTAAAATCTTTTATATAAATCACTAAATCTTTACATTTACATTGATTACTATTATTTATATAGATCACTAAACTTTTCATTAAAATCTCTAATCACTTCATATTCATTTAGTTCACTAAATCTTCCATTTAGATCACTAAATCTTAAATTTTTGATTTAAATCATTAAATTTTTCATTTTTACCAATAAATATTTTATTTAAATCTCTCTTTTTACATTTACACACTAAATAATTCATTTATATTACTAATTATTCACCAATTTCACTTAATCAATACCTGCCTCCGAGACTTCATTTTTCACTCTGATGTCACGTTACACTTCCTCATAACCAAATAAAACAACCTCAAATATTATTTCAAATGGACATCAATATCCAATTAGTGAATTAATTAGATCCAAATACAGTTTATTGGCTCCTTCACGTCCTCATACTTCAATTAGAACTAATTAGCTTCAGTATTAACACATGGAATGAAGCATGCACGGATGGTGCTATGATAATTAAAATTACATTGAATTTTTATCGTAATGTGACATTTCATTATGTGGTGATTTGGTATTTTATATAGTGATCCGATACTCAGGCAAGAAGGATTTAGTCTACGATAATGTCATATTTTCCAAGGAATAAATTCTTTTTGACAGGGTATAGGGTAAGTTGCGAATTATAGGACTCTTCCACATTTTCGGACATATAAGAAAAAGTACATAACTAAGTTAGAAGGTAAATAATCATTTCCTATATGATTGAAGATGTGAAACCACTGGAATTTGCTCTACATTGTGACACATTTCTTTACTACTAAATTGAATTGTATTTTAATTTATATATTCTACATTTTATTTCCCTCAAACGTATCATTACATGAAAATCTCTTAGATACAAACCTGTTGTTGAGCGAGAACAACAATTGAGAGTTAATTGCTTTGCCTGGCGCAAGGTGGCGATGTTAGCCAAAAGAGAACACCACGTTAATTAAAGTCTAGCCACTCATAACACTACAATTAATTACAGTCATTCTTTGTGTGACCAAATTGAATTCGATTGATTAATGCAATGCGTTTGTTAATTACCTTCTTGCTAAATCACGGTAAATGGAACTATTAATAAAATACAATGTTGGATGTGAATTTATTAAGGAAAAGTTGAAATGAAATATAAATAAGAAATGCTAGAAATACTAACTACAATTACAAATTATTTCAAAATAACTTAATTTTAAACATAAATTCTAACTCATACATACAATCTTTATCTATATTTCCTTTTGGTTTCATAATTTTGCTCAATTTTCGATATTAAAAAACTCTATTTATTGCAATTGTTAACAAATTATAAAAAACAATTAATATTTACAATAATATATTGCAAATACAATTCCTTTTCTTACAATCTTTATTTCATTATTCAGCTTTACAAAATATATTCCATTCAATTCTATAATATACATAGTTCAGGTAAGTCAGACTGTTAGCACTTAAATGTGTTCTTATTTAAGTACGCATATTCTCTGTGTAATTTCTTCCCTTGATGTTTAGTTTAAGTAGTTAGCGAGAAAGCTAATTTCCTGTGCTTAATTACTATTATTTCTAATATTGTTATGGATAAATGTAATTGAAATGTTTCCAAAAGCAGCAATAATATCCTATTCTAATTAATAATGTTATTAAAATAGAGCGAATTGATCAGAATCTTTATAATATTTAAAATAAAAATTAAGTGCCTATAGCCCTATATTATACATTATGTATTGGAAACTATTACTATAATATTATTATTAATGGCTGCAAGTTTTCTTTTTTCATTTCAATAATTTATCATCGATTTATAAACATAGATTCTATAATATATAGCTGATAACGTAAAAAGAATTAATTTAATTTAAAATTATATTTCAATCTAATCTTACATTACCATCCAATCATGTTTCCGTTACTTATAACACTCAATTAATGAAATAATCACTAGAGTATTTAAACCATTATCAAATACAAAGTTTAATATAATCTAGATTAAACACAATTACGAGAATATCAAATTAATATCTCCAGTAATTGTCTAATAGATGGTTCATTAAGGTAGCAACTTTGAACCAGTGGGACATAACTCCTATATTAATTAAGCTGTCTGAGGTTATGATGCCTACTTTACTTTCGTACTTCATTTCGTTTATTATTACTGATAATTTCTTCTATTTGGATGTGATAGTATAAAGAGATAGTAAATTACATGGATATATAATAAATAATTACGAATCTTGTCAATTTTAGGTCATTTCTGGAATAATGTGTAACATAAATCAATATAGCTTAAATTTATGAAAAGAGATATTTTGAAATTGTAAACGAAGCAAACCCATAGGTTTCAGTTAAATTAATCAATAATGTGATTTTATAAATCTACATACCGTCAAATAAATAATAATTTTATATGATATAGGAAAATACTATATTCTTATTTCAACTTTGTTCCTCATCAATTTCCAGTTCTTGAACTAACTATCATCAACCTAGTTCTTAAACTCTCCATATACTGATTACTTTTGGTATGAAATACGCCATTCTTTCCATATGTAGATTTGAAATCTCCGACACACTCTAATTAAGTCTTACTCTTCGTAAAGAACCAATGTCAAATTTATATAATCTTAAAGTGGATACAACAGATAGCAACACGCGTTCAAACACACAGCTACATTCAAGTAGGTATGCTAATTCATATGAAAAAAATAAGAAATGCAGTCGCAATAAATGAACTGTGATGCTGTACTTATAATTATTTTTGGGAGTGCTGAAGAATTTAAAATGATTGATGATTTTCCATAGACAATGAACATTACTTACAATTCATTGTTAATACAATATATATTGAAATCATATCGTATGCATTTAGTATAGAATTCGTATGATTGTGTAGGATATCAAAATAATTTAGAAAAGTTTTAGTCTGTAGTCTATCATTAAAAAATTTCGACAAAATATCCTGTCGACGATATTTGAAACTTGATATTATACAAAAATATGCTATCGATATTTACTTTGGTTGGCAAAAAGAAAAGATAAGCCGATTATAAATTTTATGACTGGGATAAAAGTTCCATTCACGTGTGAACTACTCACTCACATGCACTGGTAAAGTGTAAAGTCAATTCCAATCTCTCGTGCTAATCAATTTTTTAAATGCCTCTCAGCAGTGATTACCAGCTTCAAAAATGTGCAAACTTTTGGAATTAATTATGACTCTCGTGCCTTATAATCTGAAACAAAATTAGCAGATGAGTTAGCGCAGAATACTCATGAATAATTAATACAACGCCTTAAATGACAACAACGTCCAACTAATCACAGATCTACGATGCTACTTATTTGGTAATGTGAATAGCTGATTATTCTCTCATGGCAATTCGAAAAAAAATGAAAATAATTTGGAGTTGGAAGCAAGATTTTACCTTTTATATGTAATTGAATCATTTGAATAAAGTATGCACTTAATATTGAGTGTAATGATTACTGTTTAGGTTTTTGCACACATTACAATGTAGACTTTGGAATATAGTGGAGGTCACAGTAGAGTAAACATTTAGCGAAACGGGTAACTATCCTGAGTTTAACCCCGCCCATTTAGGTTAATAACTGAGACTTTGACTCTACTGCATACTAACTATACTGAACATCTAGGCTACAAACACTAGACATTTATTAGTCATTTATGGCACCTGTGTCTCTTTCTTTGAGCTACTTACAAACCTCTATATTTCTATTCAGATTAACCATATTCTCTTAGAAATGACTCCTAATCTCAAGTAGCTGCTAGGCTTATATGAAAAGGTAATGTGTTATCTCCATAGCTCTCAAGTGTGACCACTAATCAGCACTACATCCATCCTATCCTATACTTTAAAATGAAAGTATCAATATTTATTTAAGTAGTTTAAGAATTCCTAACTAAAATAACTTCTCAATATCACACAAAATTAATAAATAATAACTGAAAATATAAAATAACAAAATACAATATTGAATTGAGTGTTAAGTGTAATTTTATATCTCCGTTTGCTCCTTTTATTCTTTCCTTGTATCCAACTCAATTCATCGCCTACACATTAACAAAGTAATAATCACACTTATTCATTGCATTGTATGTTGTGATGTAAAATCTTTTAACATCTCAGGTACCAAATGCATTTTTGGATTTCAATCAAACTATAACCTACTATATTAACTTTCCGTATACTAAGTGATATATGAGTGATCCTAATATTTCCAATAGTTTTAAAATATCTATATCTAATTTAACTAGGAATGAAATGTGTTATATCTAGGACTCTCAAGTGTGGAAACTTACCAACGCTTCGTAATTTGGAAACCAAAAAAAGATTATCTTTTCACGTAGTAGCTCAATAATCAAATGAACTGATTCTAGTGTCATATCAATTCTAAGATATACAAATTACCATATAAAGATAATTGCTCAATAATTGAAAAACTGTTAAGAGAAAATGAAATGAAAGGAAAAAGATATAAGAACTACACAGTAAATGAAAATTGAAAAAGAATTAAAAATAACGATATCTTCATGATCAGTTATTCCTTGCAAATTAATTGATTATAAAGTAATAACTAATTAGAATCAGTTCTCACTCAATATATTTTTCACGGTGTTTATTATTTAATAAAATAATATCTTGTAGCAGACAAGTGTAACTTTCACCGTCCTCTGATATATGTCATAAAAATGGTAGCTGGTAAATTGCTCGAAAGCAATTGACCGAAAGGCAATAGCTCGAAATAAATTGCTCGAAAAGCAATTGCTCGAATGAACAATTATTGCTCGAAATACAATTGCTCGAAAAGCAATTGCTCGAATAAACAATTGCTCGAATGAGTAATTGCTCGAATGATTAATTGCTTGAATGTTTCGAAACTTTCAGTCTGAGGTATAAATTCATTTCATTAAAGAATCATGAAGTGTGCAGTACACTAAACTAGCGGATACAACAAACTATATAACGGTAATTTATGTTGGGAGGTAATTTATCATTCCGAGACCTAATTTTCCAGACCGATATTTCCGGCCACGACTTCACTCCCTACACCGTAGGGAGATCACCAAAAAATAGTCATATATGCCACATGATACCCATTACCAATACATAAACTGAATAGTTTTCGAAAATATATCGAAACTTTACTTCCAGGATGAAAAATTAATCTTCCATAACTTTGAGTTATTTCATCTATTGAGGTGCCACATATACAAAATTAACCTAACTTTATTAATTAACTAAATTTTATATTTACTATCAACTTGCATTTAAGCCCTCAATCATATATGTAACACGACCTTTGATATCAATGTGAGGTATGATAATATTCCTTTTTTCTCATATTTGCTGTCAGAGGTTTATCACTAATGTGTTTCGAAGCAAAATTCACAGGTTCAAAATCACCTGCTTTGGCAACCCCAATCATGATACAATAACTACATGGTATGCTCGCAAAAGAGACGAAATTGAGTTTCTTCTGCGCAGCCCCTCTCGTGACGTCATAGAGGATAATATTGTGTATTAAATTGTTGTCACTCGTATAGCAAATTCATTTTGAAAGTATCAATTATCATAGTTTTTTTTATTTATATATATGTAATATTCAGCAATAAGAAAAATGTTAAATAAGATTTAATAAACATAAATATTAATAAATGAACATTAATTAATTGAATTATTTTTCCTTTGGTTCAAAATTAGTTTTTTTCAATAATAAATAGTCTCAGGGAATTTTTTTAGTTATTCGACATGATGTGGCATGATATTCGAACTAACTAGCAAACAAAGAACGCAATACCATAATAGAAAACTTTCTTGAAGAAAATGTATCAGAGGTGACTCAACAAAATATATGACATGAATTAAAGTTGATTCTAATAGAATTAATGACACCGTGAATTAATATATTTTACAGGATGACATATTCGTAATTCCCGTAAAATTCTTTATGAGAAGGTCTTGAAAATGGTGTTTAGTAAGCTGTATTTTATCTATCATCAAATATAAACAAATTAGCATGGTAAAACCTCACTTCTATGACGTCACAAAATACTCCCGCACGGCTGTGGGGGTTTGGGGGGGCACTTGCGCGCGAGCATACCTGTTAAGTTATCATATCATGGTCCCAATCTACCACCAGTAATGTCAACACACCATGATATAGAGTTCCAAATCCTGCTATAAGTCCAGCTGAAACTCCATATAGGATTACTGGCTATGTCGAAGGAGTGTAAAACGACGGATTCTTTATTTAATACAACAAGTGGCTTTGTAAGGATAAAAACTACTTAAACCTAACTATGAGGATACAGATCAACTTGTGCAACGTGTAAACCTATGGCTTTGGAGTAGAAGCTCTGTAGCTTGGACCCTGCATTGTGAAACGACTGATGATACACGAGAATATTTGAGAAGGAGGTGAGCCATGCCTTATATAACACTGTTAAGTTCATGTTCTTTTCAATATTGCTAATTAAGTAAATTTACTCTAGTATCTATATCCGCAAAATACTCTTTTGATACATACTGTAATTGTAAGTGATAAATTAATAAATTTAAATTACTTTAAATTTCTAATCAGTGTACTCTAATGTATTATTACCCAATAGTAATGATTAATATTTCTCCAGTTCGTGGGAAGGTGTAGGATCGGCATGTCTACTTTTGTATATGCTTCGGCATGAAGCAGAGCACTACTGGGGCTGCAGCTTTCTAGTGTGACTGGGGAAATTATTACTTTTGAATCACTAAATTACCTTTGAATAACTAAATTACTTTTGAATAACTAAATTATTACTTTTGAATAACTAAATTATTTTTGAATAACTAAATTATTTTTGAATAACTAAATTATTTTTGAATAACTAAATTATTTTTGAATAACTAAATTATTTTTGAATAACTAAATTATTTTTGAATCACTAAATTATTTTTGAATAACTAAATTATTTTTGAATAACTAAATTATTTTTGAATAACTAAATTATTTTTGAATAACTAAATTATTTTTGAATAACTAAATTATTTTTGAATAACTAAATTATTTTTAAATAACTAAATTATTTTTGAATAACTAAATTATTTTTGAATCACTAAATTATTTTTGGATAACTAAATTATTTTTGAATAACTAAATTATTTTTGAATAACTAAATTATTTTTGAATAACTAAATTATTTTTGAATCACTAAATTATTTTTGAATCACTAAATTATTTTTGAATCACTAAATTATTTTTGAATAACTAAATTATTTTTGAATAACTAAATTATTTTTGAATAACTAAATTATTTTTGAATAACTAAATTATTTTTGAATCACTAAATTATTTTTGAATAACTAAATTATTTTTGAATAACTAAATTATTTTTGAATCACTAAATTATTTTTGAATAACTAAATTATTTTTGAATAACTAAATTATTTTTGAATAACTAAATTATTTTTGAATCACTAAATTATTTTTGGATAACTAAATTATTTTTGAATAACTAAATTATTTTTGAATAACTAAATTATTTTTGAATCACTAAATTATTTTTGAATAACTAAATTATTTTTGAATAACTAAATTATTTTTGAATAACTAAATTATTTTTGAATCACTAAATTATTTTTGAATAACTAAATTATTTTTGAATAACTAAATTATTTTTGAATAACTAAATTATTTTTGAATAACTAAATTATTTTTGAATCACTAAATTATTTTTGAATAACTAAATTATTTTTGAATAACTAAATTATTTTTGAATAACTAAATTATTTTTGAATCACTAAATTATTTTTGAATCACTAAATTATTTTTGAATAACTAAATTATTTTTGAATAACTAAATTATTTTTGAATCACTAAATTATTTTTGGATAACTAAATTATTTTTGAATAACTAAATTATTTTTGAATAACTAAATTATTTTTGAATAACTAAATTATTTTTGAATCACTAAATTATTTTTGAATAACTAAATTATTTTTGAATAACTAAATTATTTTTGAATAACTAAATTATTTTTGAATCACTAAATTATTTTTGAATAACTAAATTATTTTTGAATAACTAAATTATTTTTGAATAACTAAATTATTTTTGAATAACTAAATTATTTTTGAATCACTAAATTATTTTTGAATAACTAAATTATTTTTGAATCACTAAATTATTTTTGAATAACTAAATTATTTTTGAATAACTAAATTATTTTTGAATAACTAAATTATTTTTGAATCACTAAATTATTTTTGAATAACTAAATTATTTTTGAATAACTAAATTATTTTTGAATAACTAAATTATTTATGAATAACTAAATACTTTATGAATATCTAATACTTTATGAATAGGTGTATGATCTATGATTATCTTGTGCATTTGAATCTTTCCCACGCGGACAGGAGTGAACCAAGTCTTTTCGTATTAGGCATTTATTTCTCTAACATTTTCTCATTTTATTTATCAACGGAGAAAGCTGGTGGTAGCGTTAGTGGCGGATTTCCTATACGTCTTCTTTAGGGTGTACCTACCTTGGCGGAACTTGGCTTTGAGGATGAACGGATACAATGAATATAAATTAACTTGTTTATCCGTCTATTTATTAATCCACCAGCGAATAAGAACGAAACGGTTACTAATAAATTATAACTCTAGAAGATATTTAAAAACCTTTAAAAAACTAATTGAATCCATAAAAGAATCATTTAAAATTCTTAATATTTTTTCTATACCACATACATATAGGCTAGTTGAAAATTAATCTCCAAAATTATTCGGGTTTCATGATAAAAACAACGTGAATAGTGCCACTTTCCCACATGATACCCATTCACATGTTACAAACGAGATGACAAAAAGGGTCTCTAAGAAAAAATTAAAATTAAAAAACAGGAAAAGTATGATTTAAAATCAGTTATACAATGATTAATATTTAATAGCTAT
This sequence comes from Caprella mutica, assembly GCA_947561585.1. Taxonomy (NCBI): domain Eukaryota; kingdom Metazoa; phylum Arthropoda; class Malacostraca; order Amphipoda; family Caprellidae; genus Caprella; species Caprella mutica. The sequence continues at coordinate 106,047 of CANNZV010000894.1, forward strand.
GAACAAATTGAAACAGTTATTATCAATTTCTAAAAAAGAAACAAAGATGATTAGGTGCACCACCACTCCATGAATAACTGACTTTTATAAATTCATAAACTGTGTGCAATATAATAATTTGAGCAATTGTTCAATCGATCAATTTGATCATTCAAGCAATAATTGTTAATTCGAGCAATTGTTCATTCGAGCAATTATTCATTCGAGCAATTATTTTCGACAATTTTTTCGAGTAATTTAACTAGAATCCATAAAAATATGTGTTGATAACGACTATGTCTAACTTCACTATAATCCTTTTTACATTCCGAAGATGTAAAATTACTAGTTGATTGAGGTATTTTCGAACATGTCCATATTATTCCACAGGAAATGTTATAAACACAGCATCTAATAGTATGGAAAAGTAGCAGCCTCACATTTTAAATATTTTCAAGAGATCAACCTGTGACGTGACAGAGCTAATAAGAAAAATCGTTTAATTTCTAAGTGAAATCTAAGATAAACGGCATTTAATTCTGGCAAAAAGGATGTATTCTTGAGATATCCCCTTAATAATTATATCAGTAATAAATATCCTTCTTGCCATGAAAAAGAGGGATCTTTTAAAGCGACCAACAAAATTATAGTATTCAACTCTTCATATGAATTAAGACCAAATTCCATAACTAAATTCCAATTAATACCAGTGACGCCATAGGTTGTCCTCTGATTGAGACAACTTTACAAGCGCATGTTGATACTATAATATTAAGTAAAACGTGTCCTTACCATCCCTAAAAGAGGTTTCTACTTCTATATTATATCTATTCTGTGGCTATAAATAAGATATCTCTTTGTCCATTTCTAAACTATACACGCGTAGCATGAATACTGAATTAATTAGCTGCGAATGAAATAAATAATTTTATTTACTTTCTAAATAATTACTATTTACTTAAACGGTAAATATGTTAAATTTACAATCATTTGAAATTACCTTAACTCCAAAAATTTTAGTTACGTTTCTTATGACCGACTCTGTCATCTCACTACTGTAACACATATAAGTACATTATTAACGTCCAATTCACTGCAGAAGCTACCTAATTACCTAAGATAATTGCATGCATTGGAAACGGCATCTCATTCATCGGAAACGGCATCTCATTCATCTTAATTAGTCAATGTGAAGATGGAGTACCTATTCAGAAAAATTATAATCGGCAGATCGTCTTTTATTGTCTTTTAGGGTAAAAATTGCTACCACACACAATATGTTCCCAAATTATATAATAACAAAAAGGGGTATAATATTTAATTTATTATTCCTGAATAAAAAGTTTATTTCCTCTTAAGTAACTAATGAAAATACTTTAAATGAGATAGTAATTTTCCCCTATAAACCCGTCCTATAATTATGTTCATTAATTCAAATTTTATCAATATATTTGTGTCAATATTCAAATCACTTTATAATATTACCAATTCAATTGGATGCAATAAGACGAAATTGAGAATTGTTTTAAAAAATAACATTCACTAAATTGTTCAAATGCAAATGTAAAAATTCTGTCTTCTACAAACCCTATTCCATTTAATATCGAAAACCAGTCTTTGCTAGAGAAATTTGCGTAACATATCTAAAACTCATCCGTTACTTTGAATTTTATTTTTAGAGTTATTGAAATGCGACACTTTGAATAAAATTCCAATTTCAGAAATTGGAAAAAAATATTCTGATTCCAAAGAACAGGATTTGATCCACAGATTGAAGGATAAAATAACCAATCGCTTTTCCTTCTGATCAACTACAAATGAAATGTAGTACCCTTAACAAAAATCTGACTTATTTAGTTAAAATATTAATGTAACTACTAACTAGTAAATCATATATTATTAGCACTCTCTGTAGACTTACTATAAAGGTAACTAGTAAGTCAAATGTTATTAGAACTCTTTCTAGTCTGAATATGTGTTATTCAAGTACAATTATTTTTTATGTTATTACAATCTTACCACTTATTTATATTTTAATCTTAGTTTTTCAATGGATTCTTCTCGGAATTTATTTCACTTTATTACCTTCGCAGAATGCGGGAAGGTCATATTTTCATTTGCCCAATGTTTTCGTCTTTTTCTATTCCGTTTTTCGGTAATTAGTTTCTCTAAAACAGCACTCTGGTAAATTTCCCCATGGCTTTCATCTCCCATAAATCAGATGAGTTAGAACTCCCTCCTGAGATTACAGTTAATTTAATGGGAGTATATTGGTATTTGGTTTAATGAGAGTTTAAATAGTCTTCTAATTGAATTTAGTTACAGGAAAACGAAGGAAGTAAGGATTTAAATTATTTATACATTGTTTTTCATTTCCATTCAGAGAAAATTTGCCAGCTTGCATGAAAACCAAAATTAAAAAACACTTTGTTATAGGAATGAAAAAATGACAAAAATGCTTCGTTGTAAAGATATTGATACTCTGATTATGGTTTAATTTTCAACAAAGTACATAAGGAATTTGACTTAAAAGAAACACTGTTTCACCAAAACCTTAATTATCAGAACTTCTTAGTTATATATTGACTAATATAGTTTGCAAAAGGACTTTTACCTATACATTCACAAGTAACTTACGTTCCTAACAGATTGTTATTTGTGAAAAATTAAATTCAGCAGACCTTAACAGTTACCATCTATTATAAGGTTTTCATATTTAGGTACAATTATTATCATTGTTCGATATGTCAGCCTCCTTTTTCAATGCAGATCTGACACCTCATTTGAAGACTCATGCTGCAAGCGAAAACTAATTATTCAGGGAAATTAAGCAGTTTTCATAATGTTGGTTTTTGTGATACACAGCACCTGTTTATGTGAAATTCCCTATGTATCTCAAAAATTATCCTAGAATAGGGGGTATCCATATTTCAATAACGAAGCATTTTTTGACATTTTTTCATTCATGGAAAAGTATATATTTCTTTTTTTTTTTTTAGAGCACGCGGTTAAATTTTTTTCGGATCAGATATGAAACATTCTAAACACCCTATATGTATAATAATCTATGGAGATCAAATTTTGAATTAGCAGTTGAGAATAATTTACAATGTTCGTACTTTTCTAATTATTATTAAGAGCATCACTGTCTTCAATTTGCACTCCGCATGAATATTCTAATCCCTGTCTCAAGTCTATCAGCAGTTATATACCGTCACTCGCAAAAACAACAATTGTAAAAGTGATTGCTCAAGTGAACGTCATTCTGACTAAATTATCACCCAATGAGCGCACTGTAAAAACTACGAAGATTTAATATTCAAATTTATACTGTAGACTATCCTATAGAGTTATGATTCGGATATGATGACTAGGGTTGTGACAATATGCGTTTAAAATCATAGATCCAAAAAATGTTATAGACGGATTGAATTGAAAAGACTATTGAATCGTTCTAAACCAGCGGTATATAATATTTAATACCATTTCATTTCGTTCCGTCTATGATATTCTTAAGATCTATGATTTTAAGTGCATATGGTCACAACCCTAATGATGACCCATATAGTTACAGTACCATAATGATGAGACACTAAGATGTGAGAAACCCATGGACCGTAGCTAGTGCCGACTCCCCTATCGGTTGTCTGGAGCATTTTGTAGAAGCTTAAATGTGTGTATTAATGGTAATTTGACTTCTGCGATATGTATATGTAATACCTAACTTTTTTTCTATTTTGCTCTCTTGAATATACCTCTACCCTTAAACTGCATAATACAATACTTTACCTTAGTAAAATTATTACCATTAATATTTCACTTAGACTAAACTCCCAATTATAAACCTGTAGTACCCCTTGCAATCAAACTATTTGGCGAGGTTTAGATTTGACCTATTCCATTAGCATTTCCTTGCTATTTCTTCTTTAATATTAACTATTCACTTTAAATTAAATACTTAGATACTTACCTTAAAAATACTTAGATACTTGTCCTTGGGAAATACTTAGATACTTGTCCTTGGGAAATACTTAGATATTTACTTTGGGAAATACTTAAAGAGATACTCACCTTTTGATATACTAATCGTTTGATATACAATATACTTACCTTCTGATATACCTACCTCTGATATGCGCTTTACTTACCTACTTGTCTATTTTGATCAAATTTATACACCTGCTAGTTTGGAAATTATCTTTACATAACTATTTGAATTTTCAAATTTTCAATTCTTAAGTAATTTGTAACTTTTATTTTTCCTTATAAATCAAGATCCTTGTTATTTAAATTTCTTAGGCTATTTTTTTCTTTTCAGATTAACAAATCGAGTGTTCCCTTTAAATTTACAGCTTAGGCCAGTACATGTGCAGAAACCGAGGGGATTTTTCTATCTTTCGTGCAGTGAGGGGTTGACCGGCATAAATTCCTCTTTTAGCCGTGATCGAATCCTTCCAATATCGGCAAAGCACTCGCACCAGTTATATTAGTTAAAATTAAATAATTTATTGAATTCTATTTTAATTATCCCTCGTACTGGTGAAAAATATATACTTAAATCAAATTTTGAATCTGAATTGAAATAAAATATTGAAATTGAAATTAAAGTTTATCAATATCCCATAATATCACCTTCAGTCAAATTATTCCTTATTTTACAGTACAATAATATGTATTTTTTAAATACGTACATTATTACTACAGGAAACATGAAAGGCTTACCTCGTTTAAAATAACATGATCGACACTTTGAAGTATTAAAAATAAATATAGAAAAGGTTTTTCTTTAAACTGCATTTTTGATGGAAGTGAAGGAGTGTCGAAATAATTGGAATATGAATAATCTGAAAAAGACTAGTAAATTTGCTTTATCTCGAATATATATTCCCTTACAGTTTGGTCAGATAATTTTGATTTAATCTGACCATAACAGGTTATATTTTAAAATGAAAGTTTAAAGGTCCTCTCCACTCTAAATTAAAAAAATTCTGGAATTGCTTTGAATATGTAGAGCTAAGGTTATATAACATATCACAGTAAACAGAATTTAAATCGATCAATTATTCTGTTCACAATTAATTATGTAAGAAATATTCACATTTCGCTTTTTTTCATTCTGAGAATCATAAGAAGATAAAGGCCCCATAATTGAGTAGGTATGTTCGTTCGTATATACATAGTACATACCTATTCAAATGCAGTGTTTTAAAATGAACAGTTCCCTAGATAGGAAAAATGTTATGATATATGAAAACTATTAGTAAGAAATACTTAATTAGGTACTTGGATTCGTTATATAGATCCATTATCTTGGAATCAGCTTTGTTATTGCTTTGAATTTATCGGATCTAGTAGCCTATCGCACAAGGGGCTGTTTCTTTGCTTGAAATTCAGAGGTGTAGTAGAAAGAATGGAAATAAATCTTAAATTACATATTATAATAAAACTATAGAACCAAATTTGAAATGGTTTGCAGTTTTATAATCAGTAACCTTAGTTCTAATGAATAGAGAAATAAAAAATATAGAGTGAAGGGGACCTTTAACAGGAAATATAAGGCTATAAAATGCTCCCAATTATTCATTCTTAAAGGCTTCTATATATTAAACAATATATTTATATCATTTTTCGAGAGAAACTTTACATCTTTCTTTTACATCTTTCTTTTAAATGAAATCAAGTAATCTTTTCTCTAAATTATCGTATTGAAAATTTATGACAACCACATGAGTAAATGTTTATTTTTAATTTTAATTATTTATTTAATGAATTACAGGCGATATTGTATCTAATTGTAAATATTAGGAAAACAAGTGGGGTGGTCTTTGGTTTTTTGGTTTGGTTATATAAAAAAACGTTTGGTTATAAAATTTTTGATAACTATGATTTTTTTTTTTCAAACTTCAATAATTGTATATTTATTTTTATTTTTTCTAGCGAATGTTAAAGAATATGTTTAATTTTCAATATTACTTTCAATAGAAATATAATTTTTAAGTTCATATTTAATGACAATAGGTATACTTTTTAGTATAATTTTTTTGACATCCTTTATGTTATTTTCCAGCATTTTCAGTAAAAAACTGTTTAAAAACTTAATATTAAATATCCTACCGTAAAACCTTCTATCGTCAATAAAGTAAATCAAAGAGGGTAAATAATGTCATCTCTATGTTTGAACATTGCACCAAACAAATAGAAAATGGCACCGTCACATCAAACTAAGTCAATAAGGGCGAGAATGACTTGATATATCTTACAAAATGAGCCATAATGCAATCATAGAGAGAAGTCCATGATACCAAATTATTTCGAACTTTATTTTAAAATTATTTTCATACAATTTTTTTTTTGGTATGCAATATTTTATATACATTTTCCGACCCATTTTTCCAAAAATATTATTCACGAACTAGTTAAGATAGGAAATTTTTTTCAGTACATTTATGCATGACGAATATATTACAAGCTTTAATAAAAAAACGAATTTTTAAATCCTACAATATCCCTCATTTCTTTCAATAACGATATATCGCAATTAAGTTCATTATTCACTGAACGCAGGTTTTATTCATGTCATCTGATTAAATCAATCATAAGTTCATGCAATTAGTTTAATTAAATGATTTTTGTTTTCTGGTGAAAAAGAATTATATACAATAACAAAATGGTATGACATCGTAATTTCTGAACAAGGTTGTGTACAGTATAGAAGAATGAATCTCTAGTGATTTTTTCAGAGTTTACCCTTACACATTTCTATAAGAAACTTATGGAATATTTGTAGATATTTAATATTTAAATACTTATTTAATATTTGTAGGTACCCAACGGTAAATATACAAAACTCTAAAAAAATAGAAAACATTAAATTGTAAAAATAAAAGAGATATTCGAGTGAGCACTTGCGCCCAGTAAAAAAAATATGACGGGAAAATTTTCTAAGATCCCATCTTAAATTCCGTGCATGGTATCTCATAATAATTTGTCATGCTTTAACCATTTATAAATTAAAATCTGATGAGTTCTACCTTACTAATAAGAGAAAAATGTATGGTGGGTCATAGAAGATATTAGAAGGACCCAACATAATCTTCTACTGACTGGCATTGAATTTATCTCTCAGTTTATCCCAGTATAATTATATCAGTCTCGCAATTTTCTATCAAAACCAATTAATATATTAATTACATAAATTCTTTTCCTTTCATCTTACAATCTTATTTGAAATGAATTGAATAAAAATTCTTCGCGACAGTTTTATCCAAACAAATTAACTGATAATCTATAATAAATGAACCAGTTCTGTAGTAAATATTTATAAATTCATTGGAAAATTTTATTCAGAAGGACTTTAGAAAAGTTTTAATCAATTCTCCGTTAAGAGGATTTCAATATAAAGAAAAGTTTATTGAAGGAATTTTTCACTCAGTTAAAGAGATCTGATTGTTCAGTATTAAATAGATATGTACTGTAGATATACATTCATTCTGTCCATGCTAATTATAATTTAATATAGTATTAAAATTATACAAATGAAAGTACGAACTTTCATTAAAATGAAAATAAAATTGAAAAAAATATGAAAAATATTGTTTCTAAAAGATATAAGAATTAGGTATTACACTTAAATGAAAAATTTAAACACTTGTTAATTTATAATTTAGACATTTTAAACTCTACTTCGGACACTTTGAATTCCAATTTGAACATTTAAAATTTTGTATATTCAGATTGTCATCAAAAACAAATTTTAATTTTCCTAAATTAAATTAAGTTTAATCTCAAATATTTTGTGTAGCGTTATATATACGTTACATATCAGAGAGCATTCAATAACGATAATAATAACGATTTTCACTTCAAATAATCCGGCTGAAGAGATTTCAGGTATTTCATTGTATTCCTTATATCTCTTATATAAATTGATGATATTGGAAAATAATATAAATATTATAATTTTTTTTTTTTTATATAAAATCAGAATGTGACGGTTTAACCACAACAAATATTTTGTTCCAAACAATCGCAGTTATTATCACAAATTCCCATAATATATACAGTATTTAGATCATTACTGCTTGGACTTTGAAAACTAGAAACATCACTGGGTGGCATAGAGACAAATAAAGTCCGAATAGAGCGGGTGCATAAGTAACATGCAAATAGAGACCAAAACCGATGTTCACATTGATGTGATATCTGCAAAGTAGAGCACATTATGGTACAAACATCAATAGTCATTATGGTACAAACGGTGGAAGGAAATTTAGGTCTCAGAATGAATGAAGATTATTTATATACTTGCAACATAAATTGAAGTTATAAAGTTTGTTATATCCTCTAGTTTGTTGTACTGCACTCTTAATGATTGTATAGTGATCTGCCAGGGGTGCTCAGAAGATGGAACGCCCCCCTTTACATATAACTGATGAGTTTTTGTTTATACGTGAGAACGAAAGTTCCAAGACCGAATTTTCCTCTCAGAACTCATGTTAAATATATGTCAAAACATGTCAAAATTACTTACGTTACGTATCATTTCATAGCAGTTGATGATGCTATACGCTTTCAATAAATATACTAAACAGTTTAGTATTCATTATCTCAACTTTAAATATTTTTGTTCTTCATTGAAATCATTTTAAAAAATTCCAAGACCGTATTTTCTGTTTCAGAGACCGAATTTTCGTGGAACCTGTACAAACAATAAGAGTTTAAATACGATACATCTCAGCGAGCATTTAATAACTCTCCTCTCATTTAAATCAGTTAATAGCTTCGGATTTATTTATCTTCACACTCATTTACCAAAGCCACAACACTAATTAAAGTACCAATACGCTACATCTCAGATAGCATTTAATTATGATGATAGCATCTCACGGAGAGTCCCGGCTTCTTCCTAAACTTTTCCCGTTCAAACTTCTGTTGTTTCGGTATTTTTCAGATGAGTTTTGTTGCCAAGTATCGAAGAAAATATTGTTTAGAAGATCATGACCCTCGAACTTCTAGTTGACGCATAATTTGTACGAAGAATTACGAGGAAATATTCATGGGAAGCATTCTTTATCAGGAAATTTTAGCTCTTATGAGCTTGTAATTCTGATTTAATTTAATTTTAATTTAGACGTAAAAGTTTTAACTTTTATTTTCAGGAAAAATTATTTTAGTCTGTTTATCATATTATTCACGATTACATCATTCTGTATACATTTTTGAACGCTTCTTGAAAAACACACACATCTAAACATACTAGTAATAATGCAATTTTTCAATTAAATATATTTATAGTTAATACATGGTGTACAAAATTTAATCTGGATATTGGTCCATTACTATTTCTTACAAAAGTTCATGTTTATTCATTAGGGAGTTGATTAACATTTTTTTTCTGTACTACGCCACCGAGAACTATATTAATAGCAAATTGAAACTGTAATTATAACGCCTGCCACCTCTACTACATTCATTAGAGTTGACAAATCAGAAGTTCTTAACAGTTTCGGTTAACACTAATTACCAGTTCTCAGAAACTGGGTGTTAAAAAGGTGCTGAACCAGTATTACCTTTAGATAATTCTGATTGACCAACGTTTAACCGCACTTTATGTGAACTCTGAGACTAATTTAGTGAGCAAGTACTTTTTTACCTCATAAACGTTATTTGAATAGGTCTAAAGTATCATTATCATAAAAATCAGTTTCGAATATCAGTGTTGAATCTTTTTGAAACTATATTTCGAAATATATTGTTCATTTATAATAACTCTTGAAGACCAAACTGGTACTTATTTGGGAACAAGAAATCCTTTCATGGCCCAGTAGTTAGGAAACGTACTGTAAAATACCTTAAAATTCTAAAAAATAATTATTATTGGATTGTAAGCGATGGGGAATATTAAATTTCGAACACGTTAGTCCATATATCGACCATTCGAAATAGTAAAGGTACATGGATTGTCTTGGAGGATAAACAAGTCAGTGAACAATAATCGTCAAATGATGGCTTTACATCGGTGAATATAATCGATTATAAATTAATCATCTAATTACAACAATGAATATTTAAATGAAAATCTAACGTATATTTTCATACAATAATTGACAATGATTATCGATTATCTAACTGCCCGTTTTGAATTTTCTCTTTTTGAAGCGTCATGTGTATGGAATTATGATAAACATTATCCTTGAGATAATGTTGCATCTTGAGCTCAGTGATGAAATTATTGGAAATGAGATACGGAAGAAGATGAAATGTTACTCCCGCAAGAATAATTCCAGTACCATTTAATGGTTTAACTTCTGGCAATTTAAGAGAGGTTCCTTGGATTATCTACCGAAGGCCATGAATGCTCAACTGCAGAACTTGGATTATCTACAGAAGGAAATGAAAGCCCTACCGAAGACCTTTGATGATATCTATTGAAATCCATGAAAGCCATAGAGATGACCTTGGTTAATCAACCAATAACCTTGGTTAATCAACCAATAACCTTGGTTAATCTATCGATAACCTAGGTTAATCTACCGATAACCTTAGTCAATCTACCGATAACCTTGAAAGGCCTACAGATAATCTTGGAAGACATACCGAAGACCATGAGAGACCTACAGATGACTTTGGAGATCTACCAAACGAGTCGGAAGGCCTACCGAAGATCACGGGAGAATTAACGAAAGTCTAAGCTTCTGATTTGCCTATTTGTTGGAGGGTAACTTCAATCAAAATATAAATTTATACTTCATTCATTGGCTTTAAATATTTGTTGTCGATTAACTAATAGATAGTTAATTAAATTTAAATTTTATCCATGATATATTATGATTTAATATAATGATAATATATCATTAAATTTGGAAGTTTTCAATTTGTGATAATTTTGTACTAAAATTAGATAATTCGAAACTTTTTATAATTTGAAACATCATCTATAATGGCATACACGATCATTTTAAAAACCTTTTCAGTTAATATCCCATAAATATTTATGTAAAACACAAAATATATTGATTTTTTTTTCAGTAATTAATAAATTATATTTATATTCCATTAATCATTTTGTCTGCATTCATTTCTTTTTCTCGAGATAACGCAGATTGTCCAAAACAAGAATTATCACTAAGTAACTATACCTAGTAAGGTCGTAAAGGTGATCCAAGGGACTTCTTGGAAATTTGAAAGACTCGCTGCCTATCGGACATAAATCAATGTAACGATGTGATAAAAACCTTACTTCAATGCTAGGATCATCATAAAATAAAACCGGAACTGACCGTTTATTAGCTTCTTACTTTTTATATTCAAATACGTTTGAGGGAAAGTTATGATTTAACCGTTAAACCACTTTTCAAACTAACTTTAAGTCGGTTAAATATTCATTATGATCGTAGTCAATGCACAATTTTTTTGTAATTAAAAAGATATATATTTATATTTCATCCCAAATAATGTTGATGTAATTCCAAAGAAATTTTGTTCATATTTCCTAACTGTTGCTCTTATTTGTCATTGGAAACTTCTTGAAATGGAAAAGTCACAGTATTCGGACACTTTCGGTAGGAGGAAAGTGGGCGTTCGTATAGGTCATGAACTTGATAGAATTTTAGAAATTTCTGTTTGATCGATGTTAATGACCACAGCACAAGTTTTTTTTTATAATGAATGTACAGAAAAGGAATTGCTTAGAAGAGTTTGTGGTAACCTCTAAAGCAATTCAAGTCATTTGTTATTCAGTAGAGAGGCTCTGAAAGCTTCTCCCAAATATCAAAAGCTATTACAGGAGATAAAGCTTAGCTCAGAAGAAATACTCTTACTTTATAGAGCAATTAAAATAAACACCCACTGTGACACGTTCTTTCAAATTATCAGTATTATTATATCATAAATAACTAAATTGTGTAATGGTCGGAATAACGTAATTTAGATCGGAATGGTTGGAAAAATAAGCTCAGAATGAAGGTGAATTCATTCGCAGCTCGGAGGTAATACTCTAGACTACTGCAAATTCATCTATTATTCAAATTTTCCCCAAATGAAATTTTATTCGAATTTGAATTTAATGGAATTTTGTTCAAATGAATTATTATTCAAATGGAACTTTATTCAAAAGGAACTTTATTCAAAAGGAACTTTATTCAAAAGGAATTTTATTCAAAATGAATTTTATTTAGAAGGAATTTTATTCAAAAAGAACTTTATTCAAAAGGAATTTTATTCAAAAAGAATTTTATTCAAATTATCAATAGAAAATTTCTTTCGCATAAATAAAATATTATTTTTTTGTTTTATCAACAATTTACTAACATTTCAGTAATATTACCTAATATTTTACCGACATTTGAGTCCATATATCTGTCCAATAGGTCGTTAGTTCATTTGCACAGTAAGTAAGTAAATATAACTGTCCAGTAGGTAAGTACATATATATCAGTCCAGTAGATAAGTACATATACCTGTCCAGTAGGTAAGTACATTAATCTGTCAAGTAGGTAAGTAGTTCACAGATACCAGAACTTCGATTCCAACAATAGAAATAATAAAAAAAAATCGCAAAATATACTCTCTATTATACCAAGATGAGAATTTATTCATTTATTTTATTGAAAAGAAATATGAATGGAAAATTATAGTATATTAGTATATCGATGGAAATTCAATCGTAATTGAACATAAAATCAACACACTCATAGTATACCAATTTTCGTTGGATATTAATGACAAGAAAAAATAATATAAAATCTACGTTGACAGATAACTCACTGAATATATATTTCTGACTAAGTAGGCATAACAAAATGATTTTACTTTATTTTATACTATGATTTTACTATATTTTATACAATTATTTTACTTTCTTGGATACATATTATTTATTAATTGAAGACAATACTTTTGAATTTGTATGAATTTTATTTTCCTATTAGAAAAGTACATTCAGTATTAATTTTGAAAACTTCTTAAACCTACTAACCTAGCCCCGAAAAGTTTTATTCACTAACCTAGCCACTGGTACGCCAGAACCAACTCTCACTAAAACTGTTATAAATTGACTTTTTAATGATTTTTCTTCATACTGATTTTTCTTCATTTATCATTTACACATTCATTGGTAAGCACCAAAGAATAGTTTTCAATAGAAAATAGAGGTAAAGTAACAAGCAATGAAGAGAAATGTAAATTTCTTAGATATTACTATTCGAAACTCATTAAATTAAAAAGTCAACATCTGTTAACAGCAATGTGATGTTTCTACTCACATTGTTAACTTAAATATCCAATAAATTTTAAATACACGTTAGATAGTCATAGCTCAAATTGGAGAATTAACGATTAATTCGTCAGTGGCTGGATTTGACTGCTCTAACTGGGTTTCCATCTTTGAATGAATTTACGAAAAGCAATTCCCCACTTCAAATTAGAAACAATAGAAATTGAATTCCTAATAGTATTCTAAGTGATTCTTTGATCGTGAATATTGAACATGAAATATTTTTTTACAAACATCAATGAAATACATTAGAAGTAATAAAAATGTAATGTACAGTATTTATTATCGGATATTCCCAATTAAAAATAGACACATCGTTTTCAAAGCCAAAGCAGCCAGTTGATTGATTATAATTATAATAATAATTTTCTTTCGGTCTCATGCAATATTACTTCATCACATTACTGAAAATAATTAACTCTTGTGCTAATTTCTGTCACCTACATTCTCTTTTATTTCAATCTCGGTAATTTGATTAAAAGAAAGACAATGAAAGAGAGAATAGTCTCATCCATCTCACCCAGTCTGCAGAATATGGGACATTTTTAACATTTTCTGTGTGAGCAATCCTTAATATCCTCCTATATTTACACATATTTTACTGAAAGCAAAAGCCAAAATGGAGGATTTCTTGGAGAACACTTTACCAGTTCCTGCAGTCTGGCATCTAACAAGCTTCTTTCAGACTCTTTTTTTTAAATAGAAAAAAAATGTAGAAAGGAGGAGTTGTACACAGTAAGGGAATATATAATGAATGTAGGTGCAGATTTGATAAATTCTCTGCGATGATAAATGTAAATCTTTCCCATAACAAACCTTTTACTTCACGTATCTGAAACACCTGTAAGATGAAAATAAAGACCTTCTGTGTTTATTAAGGTAAGTAGTAAAACTATTAAAGTAAAAAGTCGTATTTCTCGAATACCTAAAAATATAAATAACTTTTATAATCAAAGTGTCGCTCAACTTTAAGAAATGCGAATTTGCTTTGATAGCCTAAATTTCGGTTCTTGCTCCTGGAAGACATCTTCAATTTCAAATATTTCATGAACTTCTGTGACATTTTGTGATAGAAATATTGTTTCTATTGTTTCTATTGTTCAACAATATTGATATTGTTGCGTTTGTTTCATGGGAACCGAATTATTGCTACTTTTTCATATTTGTATTACCACGTCACATTTTTCGTATAACAGAAATGAATAACGAAAACAAATCATTTCTACACTTTGATGCGTCATTATTTTGCAATATTATAGAAACAAGGAAACGTGGAGGAAGAGATAGAAAGTGAATAAGTGTAATTGAATTATGGTATACATCTAGCTTTTATTTTTGGTAAAGGTTAATCAATTCATTCTATTCTAATATTTATATTGACTAAAAATACTGTAATATTTGGGTAGGTGTTAGTGATCGAAGCTCAACTTGTAAGTTTTGAATCGTACTAAATATGGTATTAAGTATCAATTGCATAGTATTAAATATCATTAACACAGTATTAAATATCATTAGCATTGTATTGAATAGCATTAGCATTATTTTAAATATCATTAGAGTAAAGTGGAAAATGATGATTTTAAATAAGATCTAAATGTAATATGCATAATATATTGCTTCAGATCTTCTGTTTGCTAATTCCAAGAACTAATTACGTGCAGTATATCAACATATGATATGTAACTGGAAATCATTCTTGTTTACAAATTAACTGACAATAATTACTTGAAATTATTTCCCTTGAATCATTTTCTGTCATAATCTGAAGTTACTCAATCGGCAATTTATAATCGGCAATTACAGTATTAGAAATCGTAATTATCGTAAAATATCATAATTTCAGACATTATCGTCGAAATTTGTTTATCGGGAATGTCCCAGGAAAGTTGAGAGAATTTTTATTTTATAATGAATTACAATTGTGTTTTTATCATTGATTATAACCAGCGATCGAAAGACGATGATCAGCGATTATAATATATTAACTGTTTTTTTTTTTATTATTAAAGTCAATTTTAATATGTTAAACAATATTTTCACTTTTTTTCATACTATTTACAGCAATATCTTTTTGATGACTAAAAGATTGTGAATATATTAGTTATGTAATGCAATTCCTAATTATATAAAACTAAGTTTCATAATACTAAAAAATGTTCTTCAGTTTCTGAAAGAATGAATCTTTCTTTCCTGTACGTTCGCAGTAAATTTTTCAAGTAATATTGAATTAAACAAATCTTACTCTAAAAACTTAAATAACATTGAAATTCTGTTGTTCATATTATTTGTTTTCTATATATATAGGCAATTTAATTTAAAATAAATACGCAATAAAACGAATGGATATGAATAATAATATAATAAATACTCGTAGAACTTGACCAACGCATTCATTGCAAATCTTCCTAGCAAAATAATAGCTCTCAATTATTGACGCTGTTAGAACCTACTTTCAAGAAGAAAAAGCGGACATATACCGAATACTCCGAAATAACAAAAATTCTCTATCGTAAAACAAGTAAATAACTCTCCGTCAAATAATTATCCCGAGAAAAAATTATAATTATTTGACTGTAAAACTTAGCCACAATTCAACTTTTTGGTGAATGATGACATAATTATTAGAGGTTTCAACCATCCCATCAAAAAGTTAGTTGTAGTAGGATTAAATTATCTGGATTAAACACGCACCATTAATCTATGATAACGACTTATTTTGAGGGATATTTACTTAGTCATACCGAGCGAATGATCTATCTACAACTGAGACTCTTTACTCATAAAAGTTAGATACTTCTATTAGTATCACTACAATATTTTCAAATATTTCAAATATAACTTAGTATTGTTTTATCTACCTAGCACCGTATGACATTAAAATCATTACAACAAATCAAATTACGAATGACAATCAGAGCCATTTCTTCACCAAGTTATTAGTTCCTATCCACAGGTTATTTGTGGCTATAAAGTACAAAGAAAGCATCTGTTCGGAACTATTTATGACACCGATGAAAAAGAGGATATTTACAGTAGCTACAACGAGTGAGATAATGACTTACCGATATGATACCGTACTTTGGAATATCGTTAAATAGTTACGATTGTATAAAGAGGTGATATTTGTGAAAAAGTTATACTGGGGCTTAAAAGATTAAGTAGTGACCCATCTTTTTGCCCCTCTCCATAACTTTCTCTCATGGAAGCTTTGCATTTGTTTTAAATGTATAAATTACAAACGATATTCCAATGTAATTAACTCATTATTAGAATTCTGGGAATAAAATATGTAAACGAAAGAAATATATCGAATAACATTCAATATATTTTAATAAAATTCGAATATAGTGTTCATTATATGTAAGAACAACCCAGTTGCAAGCTCTTTGAGCTGATGCAGTGATTTCAATAATACGTCACTGGTTAGTCAGGTTAGTCAGCTAAGACTAACAAATGTACAACCTAGTTGCGAGTTCCCAGAACTCTTATATGATCTCCAACCTGCCCCTTACAGCCGCACCAAACGTCACCTAGGTTGTGAACCACAACCGTGATAATAGCAACAAGTAACACTCAAAGTTTGCAAATACACAAGATGTTTTTTAGGTAGCAAAATAAAAAAAGGCGCAATTTGCTTGCTGTAAACAACAAAACAAACAGTGTGTAGTTTACTTCCATAGTGAGCTAGCACCAATACACAAAAGTACTTGCACTGCCTTCCTTAGGAAGTAAAAAAACGTTACCAACGAGTGTTGCCAACCATATGAGAACATAGAAACCTATTTTTAAAATATAACTACATTATATAAAATATATAGTTTGTGAAGTGAACCTAATTCTAAAATCATAATTGAAATATCAAAAATAATTATTAATATTCAATATATTTTTATCTTTCATTCAATATTGCAAAAATCAAGTTGAAGATCTTCACTAGCAACAAATACTCTTGAATTCTTGAAACTTGCTCTCTATAAATATTTGTCGATACTTTAACTGATAATGACGGAGTAAATTTACAGGAGTATGAAAAGCTGAAGGAGCATGATCTGAATACTTGGAAATACAATACTTCACTCGTGTTTATTATGACTTGTATATTTTTTTTCGTCTAGAGGTTCAAGATTTCATAGCTGAATCTTAGTGTAATTTGAGTGTTGATCTATAAATTATATGTATTCATTTACCTAATCACTAATCAGGCTTTACTGTACAATGTCAATAGAGCTGTACAAAATGCATTACAATTAGAAATGTATCCATAATACATATTGCAATAATAATATAACTATCTATAAGAAAAATTAAAGTCTGTTGGCACATATACCGAATGGGCCAAAAGTCACTTTACCATTTTAATGTTTATTACGCTCAAAACAAAAATGATGCAAATCTTTAGTAAACGGCAAATGAATGAAGAATACGTTAAGTTTTAGTTGATATGAAACAAAATAAATATATCACTTTCAGATTTTAGCTATTTCAAATCTACTCTTTAATGTGTGAAATCGTAAACTTATAAAAATGGATAAATTCAATATGAAAAAAAGGCCACACAATTGTTGACTATTATTATCAATTAAAGTGGATCAGTTGTTGAAGTAAGGAAATTTTAATTTTAATCTTGAAATAGTTAATCTAAGACCTGCATTCTTGCCTTGGAAGACAAATTCAGACTAACGGGAGGATGTGCTGACAAAGATCGAACTGAAAGACCGAAGTCATCTCGCACGGAAAAAGTTAATCAGCGTGTGAATATTAGTGTTAGAGAAGACTACTCAATATCCACGAAAAAGAGTAGTACTACTCAATTACGATTATCTTGCACGTCACCCCGGTGTACATTAAAGCACGATCTAAATACATTTTTTTAACAATGCTATAGCACAACATTCTGACCTTGCGGAGCAATATGGATGGCACTTCTATTTTCTATAATCAACATGCAAAATAAAAGATGCAGAGCAATGCATTCACCAAAATATGTATAATAATCTAATAGAGCGTCAATAAATACCATTTCATATTATTTTCATAATCACAGTGCATTATAGTCTGCTGTTATAGAAAGCTCAGTTTTGAATCCCGATTCGAAGAAATATCTTCTTCTTTGATATAGGTCGGACGGGGTATCACTGCGCACAATCCCGCAAACTCTGTATTTACTCAAAAACTAAATGTACAAGAAAAACTCTTTTTCTCGTGATGAAATGGTTATGAATGAGGGTTTTTCTCAACCAGTTTCGAAATAATACCTAAATAAATGAAATACTTACTGACAATTTTTCGTGCGCACATGAGGGGGTTTTACTGCGCCATGCATAAATGTAGCATCCCCATTTAAATACCCCTCCTCCCCCTTATCTAAGCCTCCGTATTTACCATCTGAATATACTTCTCCTCCCCCTTATCTAAATCCTCCTCTCTTCCCATCTAAATCCCCTCTCCTCCCATCGAAATCTCCCTCTCTTCCCATCTAAATTCCTCTCTTCCCCATCTAAATGTTCTCTCTCCCCCATCTATCCCCTATCCCCCTCCTTCCCCCATCTAAATCCACCAGTCCCCATCTAAATGTCTGTGCTTCCCTCTCAAAATGCTCTCTTCCCAATCTAATTGTCACTTACCTTTTATTAAGCACATATTTAATGAATCTACAACAAAATTAACACTTAATTTTTTTGTAATTACTTAACTACTTATATCAAGTAATATATATCGATCGTAGGTTTATTGTTAATCAATATTTAATTCAATAACCTCTCACCTCCAATCTATGAATACCCCCTCTTCCTATCTTAATATCCCCCACATCAAGTAGGATAGCTACTACGATCGTAAGTTTATTGTTAATCAATTTTATAATTAAATAACACCTTATTCAATATTTATGCCTGTATTGAGAGCTAATACTTGTTATTTTTATATTTATTTACAAACAAATATGGTTATTAATGATGAGCAGTGATACCCCTCTACCTCTAAATTATCTGGGGTATCACTGCGCATGGTTGTGGCGGGAAAACC
Source organism: Caprella mutica (assembly GCA_947561585.1). NCBI lineage: Eukaryota > Metazoa > Arthropoda > Malacostraca > Amphipoda > Caprellidae > Caprella > Caprella mutica. The sequence goes on from CANNZV010000894.1 coordinate 125,323, forward strand.
GTTAAAACTGAGAAGTTTAAAATTTGACATTATGTAACTGTTAATGTTTGTGCTAACATGTTAAAAAAATGTGAATATCTATATCACGGCTTTAGGATTATTGGAGAGTTTGCGGGAATTAAAAATCACCAGCGCAAACTCTTTTCCGATCGTTTTGAGAGCTCCACATTCATCGCGACTAAGTTCTAGAAATACTCATTAGATAATGTTGCGTCATGATGTTTATGGGAGAAAAGAGGATGCTTGAAATGATGAAACGAGTTATTTCAAAATTATAAAAGGTGCGGAATGATACCCCACAAAAATGGTAAGCGTAGTGATACCCCGTCCGACCATATGTTACTTTTTCTTAGTCGGAAATTCCATTCTTGCTAACGAATTTAATTACGAAAATTCCATCATATTTCAATATTTTTATTATTATTATTGACATATAGCATACTAATTTTCAATAGTCTACTGTATTGGATAATAGTTAGAGATTATATTTATATCCATTTTTCTTTAAGAGATTATCATTTTTAAAAATTTGTTTTGATGCAAACAATCGTTTTCTATTGGCGAGTCTACAATCTCTTCCACCAAATGACGTACGTTTACAGAAGACAGAGTGATAAGAAAGTAATCCTGAGATTATGAAAGTTCTGAATAGACTTTTAATTCAATCATCCCTTGCAAGGGAAGGAATGAGTTGGAAAGTGAAACAAAAGCTGTCTCTCACTCTCATAGATTAGAAAGAGAACTTTTCATTCAGCCTCGCGAAAGAAAGGGCTCCAGAATAACACAAAACCACGACTACAAAATTAATCTCTTTCATATAATTTACAAAAAAGTTTGTTTCAACAATTTCCTCTACAAGATTTTAGGTGGCAAATTACATTGTATTTAACACTGGTCATCATGCTCTATACGCTACTATCTGTGAGGCCATTTTGCAGTCTCACTTGCTTCCTACGATAAGAAGGGACCTTCTTGATGTAGATAATATTTTTCAGCAGGATTTCACACCATGCCATACTTCACATAAAATTCTTTGAAGAAAGTGAACTGGAGCTTTTAGACTTGCCTGAAAATTATCATGACATCATTCCCATCGAATACCTATGGGTTAAAATGAAACTAAGGCTCCAGAAAGAAGACTTTTTCTACAATAACAATCATAAAAAGTGCTGTAATTAGCGACTGGTATCATGATGAAGAACTGGATAAAATGTGCTCAATTTTGGTCAAATTCAATGTAGCAGATAATTGTATTATTTCACCACTGTCTCAATTAATTTGCACAGGACTGTAATGTACATAGATGTATTAATTTTATATAGATAGATTTTCAATAAGGTTAATTGTTATTATAATTTTCATGTTTGTCAAATATCATGTAGATCTATTTTAGTCAATAATCCCTTCGCTTGTTCATGATGAACCTAATTCTAACCTAACAGCCTGTACTTATTATGTGTTTAATTTAATTAACACAAACCAAACTACCGCCACTATCCAAACCATTAGTCTAATCTCCCAAAGATCATTACTTGTAACGAATTACAGCCAAAGATTCCAGAGAAGGTCGGGAATATTCCACATCTAACTTTGATTGGATTACATTACTACAAACAGACAAAGGTGTGACTTAGGAATTGAAGTTAGAACTATATGAGCGATAATGAAAAGTTGAGGAAACATTTATTATAAAATTAGATAGTAATTCATCTCTATGAAAAATTAAATAAAAATGTATCTATAAGATAGTAGAATAGTTTCCTTATAGTACCATAAAAAAAGCAAACATTGATATTTTTCCATATATCGTGAAGAAGAACGTAACTGGTGAGAATAAAGTATGATTTTCAACCATTTTTCATCTTCACTATTAATGTAACCGCATACTAAAATAAGTGCAAATATACTAAAAAGCTATTCATTTTCGATTATGAAACACAATCAGAAGAATCGTGAAATAACATTTAATTTAATAGTTTAATTTCAGTATTCTCTGGATTGTAAGACACATATGACACACCACACACTAAGGGTTTAACAAACAACCGAAAATCTAACTAGAGTTTTTTCCACACACTTCCTGTTTTGGTTTCACAAAGTAACTCTTCGAGTAAAGAGAAAACATTCAAATGTGAATTCAGAATCACTTTTCTCAGCAGGATTCATATCATTATAATTCCATTTAGAGAAACTCAACAAACGACAGCAGAGGTGAATCTTTTTGTTTCGTATTTTGCACTTTAATGTCCATCTGATTTTGTTTGCATTTGAAAGGGAAATGCTTTGTGATTCGTGAAAAAAATTTAAGTGGCAACAGTGAAGGATATTGATGATGTCACTTAAATTCTATTTGTACGTATTTTATGTCAGTGTTTTGAATTGTTATTATATTGTAACAATAGTGAAGCAGTATTACCATAATATTGAATCAGTAGTGTAAAAGAATTGTTTCAAACATAGTTAAAACTATTTTAGAGACGGTGAAAATTTTAAATAGTTAAAAATTTGTATAGCGAGATATTATTTTAATCTATTGAAAATGTTAATATCGTTAATACCTAATATATGTAAATGAATGCTCATAATATGAGAATCTTACCTTTTATCATTTTCGTATTTGTTTCATCGTATAATTATGTGAAAAGTATAAGTAATGAAAAGACAGTTCCCAAATTGGTTTAGAATCAAAATAATATTTATTTCATGAGGGCTGGTAAACCAGAACCAGTGGCTAGGTTACTAGGGTTAAATGATAGCCAGACTTACCATAATAAACAATATACGAACCATTTCAATAACATTATTTCACACGAATATCATTTCGCTGAATGTTTCTCCTTCACTTTAGTTATTTTAATTCCTCAGATAGTTCCATAGCAACTCTGTAATAGCAATTTAGTTGATATAAATGGAGTCGTAATGGAATAATGTTAGTTTCGACGCTAGGAAATGTATAACATCAACTACAGGAGGTTGTATTCAATCCTATGTAGAAATGACAAATATTATAAGTTAAAGTTTGATGGGTACTAACGTTTGTTACAATAATTATTCTAATATTATTGAAATTAAAGAAAATTGGGTTCTATTGATTGTAATTCTATTGTAAGCAAAATTGTAAGCAAAAATTCGAAAGCTGGGGATAGTACTAATTTAGGTAAGTCCTAGCTAAGTGTAACGTTGTTTTTAACAAGGAATGGGTCATATGATAATACAGTAATAGTTCTAGAAAATGAAATACATATTTTAACATTTTGTCCATTTATTTTAATTGATATTCATGAAACTATTTACCATAGACAGATCAAATTTTATATTATGTATTTTACACTTTCATGATCGAAAATATGGAACTATACGATAACTCAGAGTTTTACATGTTGAGCAGTTTGGTGCGATCAAGAATCCATGATTTTCTAGGAATGAAAAAAATATGTTCTTCTGTTTCAATCACATTACAAAATACAGAAGCGGCCAAAATTTAAGGGTAGGTAAGAAAGAGTTATCTCAATCTTTAATTTCATGAAAAGTACAGGAAACACATTTTGCACGTATTTCCATATAGAGCTCATATGTATTCGAAGGAAGTTTCAAAGCATTTGGACAAATATTCTATCAATAGATCGATAATTCACATCAAACAATAAAATGAGCTCTGATCAAAAGTTAACGGTAGCCATCATAAACTTCAAAATTGTCCCGGATATTAGCAATTAACTTAATACTTCGTGAATAATTCTATCCTATATCACTTCAATACATCTTCAGTCCAAAGAATTCTACCAATTTGAATACGAAGAAGGAGTTATCCCTCTTCCATTCATCCTCCAGAAATGCCCATAATTTTTCCACAGTTGTTATGGAAGTCCACCTACCCATATACGCATATATATTTAATTGAATCTATATTAACACAAAGGTATTTGACTTCATTCTAAAATATCATATTATCAAGGACATGAAAATTTCGAAAAGAGGTCAATGGAAATTTGAAATTCCAATTCGATACAATGGAAAATGAAGAAAGACACTTACTTCATATGAAATGAAAACCCGTGGATTACAGATTAGCTATTTGGACGAATTCTCATAAACAACACGAGAGTAGGACTCTGGGACTCGTATTTTACATTTGGATTCTTCTGAAGATGACATTCATCATATAGCCTCCATCCAAGCATGCAGGAAATAGTAGTTATTTCCAGTCTATTCAGTCTATTCATCATCTATCAATCAATAAAAATGATAAAATAAATTTATCATTTTCCCAAACAAGAAATAGATCATCTACTCTAAAATATCACTATGATACATATTACTTAACGGTATGAGATGCTGACCTGTGAAATTAAATCCCAGGTAACAATGTTTTTATTGTTACAGTATTTAACCTTTATTGTTACAATGTTGCCAATATTGGGACAAACATGCACAGAGTATGATTACCAAAGTTGGGACAATGTTACAATTCACTTTCTACGAGTAAGCATATAACGGCTTTCACTTTCTCCGAATAACCATTTAACAGCATTCACTTTCCGAAACGCTTTGGTAAGTTTTTAAGTACAGAAGATAGTTTCAAAGTTGAATTTCTGATCCTATTATACGAAGTTGCCAAGACTTTTACGTCAATTAAATTCTACTCAACTGTTATGATAACTTTTTAAATACGAACAAAAACTACTTAGAGAATTTGAAACTTTTCACCAATTCAACTTATGTGTTACGGTTAATAAATGATCTTTTTGAATAATATAATTAATTAGGTAACTTTTGACGTTTGATTGATGCAAGTTAGCGAAGTTTAATCATATTAATTTTGATTTGATCTCCTCCGGCTTGAGAAGAATAATTCCTAGGGAATAACTTTTGACTCTGATGGAGATGTGGTAATTCTTGTTACAGTTGGAGTTTTTTCTTCTATAAGGGAGAGGCAAATATATACAGAAGAAATATACAAATTTTCTACCAAGTTCTAACATGCTCTAATAATTTCGAACGTCAATGTAATAAATTCGTTAATAATGAGAAATTTTTATGGTAGGGAAAGAGATGATATTATGTAGTGTCCCCTCCTATTCTTCGATGGACCTACCATAATATTCTATCTCTATTGATGTTTTTACTCTAAATTTACGTGACTATAATGATTACAATATTTTATACGACCTTCCTATATTTGAATTGAAAAGTATTTTCTATTTCATCTGACGAGTGAAAGAGACTTGGGTTAACTTTCTGAAATCTTATTTTCTCTGAGGTGAAATACACAATTTTAGAGGAAGGTTTCGATTGAAGCCGAAAGGTGCCCATTGATAAGAAAATGAGTTTGGAAAGTAGAGATTTCCTTGCGAAGGATTCTTTGAGTACATACTTCTATTTTATATCTACTGTATCTTTGTATAGCCCATGGGTAACAATTAGACTACAGTGTCCCAATATTAGGGATATTGTCCTCAAAATTGTCCTCATTGTCCCAATATTGGGAACAATGTCTTATAAAACGAACCCAGTGTCCCAATTTTGGGGAAATGTTGCCACAAGAAACTTTACTATCTTGGATATTCCCTCAAATACTAAATTTCATTTTTATCGCGTTACTTTTTTAGGAAGACGTTAATTTCATATTATGCGTTATTCATATTACTATCTGCAATAAGAATCTCCATTATAATTCTTCGTATAATTACTGGAATGAGTACCAATTGTAGTGAAATATATCCCAATCATTATTTGTCTCATCCAAAAAAGATTAGGATTTTCACAATTTTCTTATTCGCACCTCAGCATAAAAAGTTTTCATGTATTATAGAGTGAAATAATTGACTTTCTATTTCTTCTCCAAGTGAAAATGATAGACATCTATTATTAATATAAAATGAAAACTCTCTGCCCGTCATTTAATTTCTAATCTCCGCCTAACTTTTGTCGGTGAAAATATTCTCACCGTAAAGTTTGATTAGAAAAAGTTAGGTTGGTATCGGAGATCTGGTGCGAATAATTACCAAAAATAGCTATTGATTCCAATAGGAAATCTTCACTTTAATGTCTGTTTGTGAGAAGGTGATAGACTGAACGAGTGCGAGAAAAAGATTAACAACATATTCAGACATTGGAGATGTTTGATGATAGGTTTGCAAAAAATGAAACATTGTATTATATTTTCTTTGCAAACAATTCTGAATTTCCACCTCGATTTAAATATATACAATATTTTGTGTAAGAAAATGAATTGATAGATTTCATGGATCCAGATCGAGAAATGATACTTGCTCACGATGTGGTCTAGAGCCAGAGACGAAAACTCATATTGTTGTAGACTGTCTTTCCTATCACATGACTAGGGACTCAACTCTGTATCGATGCCATTGAAATTTTATAATCATCAAGACTCTCACTTTTTTTGACGGGATGGAGAAACTGGAGTATATTACTTTTTCCGCGTTGAACAGACGAGGGATATCCTGCGTGGGACAGAAGTGGAATATATCCCCGATTGGACAAACATGGGAAATCCCGCTTGTTCAAGACGTGGGACGTGAGTGGGATTTCAGACGTCTTGAGACATCTGAAATTCCCGTCATTCTCTGTCCCTCGTTAGCGAAGGATGTCTATAAAAATATAAGATAAATTTGTCGTCAATCACAATTTGAACGGTACTATTTATATACATAAATATAAAATACGGTTCAGTAATAACATTCTGACACAATAAAAAAAAAACAGAATAAAAAAAAGAAATAAAAGTAAATATAAAATCTTTACTATATTTTCTTCGTGTCATTATCTTCACTTTCTCTATCCTTTCTCTCATTGTATTCTTTCTGTCATTTTCTTTATTTCCCTTCCCCTTTCTATCATTGTATTCTTCCTGCCAGCATCTTTACTTTCTCTATCCTTTCTACCATTGTATTTTTCTTGTCAGTATCTTTAATTTCTCTCTCCTTTCTCTCATCGTATTCTTCCTGCCAGTATCTTTAATTTCTCTCTCCTTTCTCTCATCGTATTCTTCCTGCCAGTATCTTTAATTTCTCTCTCCTTTCTCTCATCGTATTCTTCCTGTCAGTATCTTTTATTTCTCTCTCCTTTCTCTCATCGTATTCTTCCTGCCAGTATCTTTAATTTCTCTCTCCTTTCTCTCATTGTATTCTTCCTGCCAGTACCTTTACTGTCTCTCTCTTTTCTATCATTCCATTCCTCCTGTCAATATCATTTTTTATATTCTTTTCCCACCTTCACCCTCCGCATTGTTCCGTTTTATTTTTCTAGTTATTTGTTTCTGGAGATTTCTTCCTGACATCAGCCCACTGAAGAATAATATTTGTTTTAAATTATCAAAGTAATTGGAAAAGATATCAGAGAAAGAGGTTGTTTTTGAAGTCAAGATTGAAGAAATTGAGGCATTTTTTGAATGAGATTCTTTGAGAAAATAAAATACTGAATATAAATTTTGATAAATTGGAAATGAAATGCAAGTAAAATGAATTTGTTAAAATGCGATATAGTTGATGTTTATTCATTCAGAATAACATTGCAATAAATAAACGATATTTAGCAGAGTTTTTCACAGTTTTCAATGTGTATTTTAAATTCACTGTTAATACAAGGTATTTGTTATCGTGAATAGAATGTATTTGTAACCTCAAATACTTTGTAATTGTTACCGTAAATACAACGTGATTACTGTTGTTAATACAATGTAATTATTGTTTTAGGTACAATGTATTTGTTCTTGAAAATGCTATGTTTCTCTATAGGGATACTCAGTTGTACCAATTTATCAGCCCTCGTTCATAATTCAAAATACTAATAAATATTGTTGAGACAGTTTGTTTATAGACAATCAATAAACTTTCATTCGGCACTTTTAATTACTGAACATAATTTGTAAATTAGTTTTCATTATTTAGGAAGACAGAATTGTATTTTAGTGAAAGTACATAATTATCTTTATTTAGGTTAAAGTCTATTAAGGGCACCGTTCCCAGATTTTGAAAAGTTTTTTATTATTGAAGCTACGGTTTTGAAACTTTGTACACATATATAAAATGAATTCTAAGATGTGACATTTTTTCGATTCGACCCATAGAAAACGAGTTATTCGAATTTCGAACAAATTTCGAACAGTGTGTAAATTAATAAATGGATACTACAATTTTGTAGCTATGACATTATAGTTTTCTTCATTCAATTCTCCACAAGATTCTCTACAAACTGTGGAAGCGTATTTTTGATTTTTCGAATTGGTTTTCGAATTATTGAAATTTTTAGAGAAAAAAAATATAAATTTCAAAATTCAATATTTTGAAAAATAATTCAAAAATTAAATAAAACTCTTCATGAGTTTGTAGAGAATTCCGAGGAGAATTGAATGCAAAAAATCGCAATGCCGTAGCTTCAAAATTGTAAACGCCTTAGTTTTTTTAATCAAAAGATTTTTAGATCTATGAACTAATAGAAAATCCCATTCAAAGTTTGATAATCTGACACGCTGCAACCGACTCCTGTGAAGGTTTGCGGGTAACTGAGGGGCATACCTTAGTGTGCATCTGATTAGTTTTAGATGTTTGACACTTTTAAACATTTTCAAACATAGAGGATGTTCAAACATGTTCAATATTTCAACAACTTGCACATTATATACTTACTTCAATGAATTTTTTGTCGTTGGAATATGTTCAAAATACTTTTGATCATGCTGTACTATGTAGCAAAATTCACATGGGCTTAAAACAATATCTTGCAGATTTTAAAATAAAACATATTCTTGGATTAAAAATGTAATCACTGAACAATGATTGAATTAAAGGGAAAATAATTATAGAAAAATATGACTTCTGCTTGTTTGGACAGAATTATTCCTCCACTATGTCAATCTATCTAATATTAAACCTATTTTTCACTTGTAGCCTCACAATTTCTTGGATAAAGTTACTCCTCATATTAAGTAATAGATAGAATTAAAACAGTTGACAACAATCCTTCCAACTTGCTTCAGTTAATTAGTACTGTTTCAAGTTTTATTTAATTATTCTCAGTCTTGTGATGGTGACATCAGATGCAATTTATTCAACTAAAAAGTTTCAGTTAATTGAACGACGATAAAAAAGCATTTTTAGAACTAATTTTCATTTAATTTGAATATACCTAAGTATTTGATGATGGAATATCAATATAAACTCTTAATTTAAATTCTAAAGGTGAGAGACTACGGATGATGTTTTGATACTAGAGTACCCGTTCTGTCAAAATAGATTGTCGTATAATATTAATTCTCTAACATTTATCACAGGGTCCTAAAATGATAGTAGATGAATCAAAATAATTAATTGAATTATAAAAAATAAGAATGTAGGTTTCGAAATATGGAACAAATTGATATTTTAATTTCCAGGTAGCAAAATTATTATTAGAATTAGTGAAAAATATAAGAAATAGAAATTACTCTCCGTAAAGTTCATAGAAAAATAATTTTGATTGTGAATAAATATTAAAACTAATAAACAATTCTAGTATCACTTCAGACTTCGTACTCAATTCCCAGGCGAGAGACCTTTCCAGGAATAAATCCTTCTTGTCTGGGAATTTCCTATACTATCCCAGGAATAACTCATTCTTGTCTAGGATATCTTCCTAATATCATAGGAATAAATCCTTCCTGCATGGTATATTCCCTTAATATTCCAGGGAAAAAATCTCTTTGTCTGCGTTGATTTCATTTTTGACTCAGGTTCATCACGTGGCCCCGGTCAGGTTTGGTCGAAACCAGACATTCGTAGAGGCCCGCATCAGCTTCAGTTGGGTCTCGGGAGTTGCAATGTCCACTCGTTGCAGCCCTGTCTGTGAAGAGAGGAGAACATGTGGTCACTGGTGTTAATGGAGAAGCCCACAATAAAAATTTAGGTGTCTCTGTGTATGATCCACGAAACCTGTAACAAATCATTTTGTGGATCAGATCGCGATCATGAAATGGAAAATAATATAAAGGAACTATCCAACAAGAGGTTCTTGGTAGATCTTTTGCCGGACAAAGGAAAATATATATGAAGTTTGAAAAGCCTTTAACTCTATAATAATCATTTGTGAAAATGAATATTTATAATTATAACAGTATACTTCCAATTGTATCTTTATTTTCATCCAAGGATAAATGATTTACCAGACCTGAGGTGTTTTTTAACGACTCACACACTTTATTGGGCTGACAAACAGCCACATTAGAACAACAAAATAAATAATGCTTGCAAACAAAAGGGGGAGAATTCAGAAGATAATTACGTGCCTCAAGTGCGTGTTATCACAGAGACAACATTTTTACGTTTAAGGAAATCAATTTAACAATATCCAGCGAGATTTGACATCCGTAATTTAAAGACGATAGACGGAAAGTATTTCGATTTATGATCAATTACCATTAGGTTTTCATTGAATCATTTATCGTAGCAGATAGATGACATTTTTATCACCTATCGAATGACGCCTATAGTGGTGATTATTTTTTCCCTACTGGAAAATCCTATTTCCATATTTCCATTTTTCAAATCTATTGATGTTTCTTTATTCAACCCTAATTATTTAACCCTAACTCAATAGTACTCTTAATAAAAATTTCTAATACAAGAAGAAATTTTCGAATTTATTTGTAAATGTCCAAGAACGAATTAATAAGTTTTTGGTCTAGGTCAATTATAAGTAAACACTTGCCGATTGGTCCTTATCCAGAATTCAGTTTTTAGATTTTGAGAGCAATCTTGTCAAAGGTCAGGGTCAAGGTCAATTATATCACAAATAATGTTCAATCAAATTCCTTGAAATCCAGTGGGACGGTTTGTCAATAATTAGAAACCATTTCATTCGATTTTGGGAGCGATCGGGTCAAAGGTCAAGGTCATATATAACTCAAAAAGTATTAAACCAAATTGCTTAAAATTTGTTAGGACTAATGTCCATTATTCAAGAAGTAAGTTATCAGATATTGGAGTGAACGAGTAATGGTTTAGGTCAAGGCAAATTATTGGATGGTCGAGCTATTTGCGGCGGCAAAGGTGTGCGCTCTACGAGTGCACGTCAACTAGTTCATCTTTTATCTTAAATTGGAATCAATGATATCAGCAATAAAAAATTAATCTTCATATTAATATGATAGCGAGTGTGTTATTTTTTATGGCCATAGTTACAAGGATATACGAGGCCGGTCCGTTAATCACATATTTATGAGGTTGAGCAGTGTGTCACATATTGGGTCAGTATGGTGGACATATATGGTGGGTTCATCCGTTAAATAAGAGGTTGGTTTGTCCGTCATATTTTTGTTTGGGCCGTCCGTCACATATAAGTTTGTCCGACACAAAATAGGGTTAGTTAAATTAATGTCACCAAGAGACTAATTACAAGAGTTAATCTATTCAAACTGGAACCGTAAAAATTCCACATAATTGGGAAATCAACAAATAGGGTCTGGTTTTGGTCTAATCAACAAATATATCTTAGTCTCTTTTATTCATTTTGTGACGGACTGACTGTACGAAACGACTTCTCTTATCATAGTATATAGATTGGAAGTGATAAATAGCCTCTTGGCTTTATTACTTTGATTTATACCAAAGAGGGTACGCTAAGCAGATACTCTATCAGCAGAGCCTCATAAATTTTGTATAATTCAAAGTAATGTCACCAAGAGAGTATTTATAAGTGCTGTCAGTCAGTCTGTCAAAAAATGGGTAAAACTGATTCAAATCTATTTGTATATTTCCCAATTCCATGGAATTTCAACGGGTCCAGCTGGTAATAGCTTTACTATTGGTTGTTTGAACAACTATTACTTTTGGTTGATTGAATACCTATTACTTTTGGTGAAACTATTGGAAATATTCGAGTAAATTAACCCTTTATTTACATCAATGTAGTCACAGTATTCACACTTTATAAATACATACTGTAAATCAAATTTAGAACAACACTTGGTATACAGAGTGGGCAAGCGTCACAGGACCTAAACCAATTAGTAATAACTAAAAATGTTTAAATCGTAGAAAAACGAATACACTATAGAAAATATGAGAAAAATGTATATGAAATGTGACATGGAACACATATTTAGAGTCTCACAAAAATTTTCCCATTTTGAAGAATCATTCATGAGAAAGAAATTCTTGAGACGCTCACTCATTTGCTCGATTTTCACCCTCCTACTTAAGTTGAAGAAATATTTTTAGAAATATTGTGGGAAAAAAACACCAAGATTAGAAGAATTTGAACCTGAAATAACTCAAAAAAGAGTTGCATCAGCCCCTCAGTCATTACCAAGATTATGGAGAACATTGTCAAAGTTCTTTTTCATTTAATAAAAATCAATCCCAGCGAATCTTTTCATTTCAATAGTGTATTTATTATTCTGTACTGATTTATTCATTTGTAATGAATTATTAAATGTAACCTGTAATACTTATCATATGGATTTATTTCTACATGAAAACAACATTTGAATTCCATCGGCAAACTATAAAGGGCGGAATTCTTTGACAATGAAAGCGCCAAATTCCCCCCAACAATATTGAGATTCAAATTGAATTTTTCTTGCCTTTCCCGTGAAAATCCAAGTCTTTCATTCCAAAAAGTTATCAGGTTGCCATGTTTCGCATCAAAAAAAGAAGCAACAAAAAATATAAAATAACGAGAATTTCCATGCAAATCAATGCATGAATTCAAGTTAGAAATATTTACCAGAGGTTATTTTTCATGTGGTCCTGAATTTTGTAACTTAATCACAAGGAACTGAAAAAAGAACTATGAGTCAAATATTATTAGCACTCTCTGTAGACTGAATATGAAAGTAACTAGTCAGTCAAATGTTATCATAACTCTCTGTAGAAATATTATTAAATAAAGAGCTTAGTCCTCTTTGCCGACCAATCAGAAAAGAGTATGCCTTGAAAATGTCATTCGTAAAACATTATGCTTGTAAAACTGTATCGATAGAAACTTATGCGGTAGAGACAATATCTCAAAAAGCTTATGCGCCGCCTACTATATTTTTTTTTAAATATAGATGGAAGAAACATAACTCTTTCGGGCACACCGGTATAATTTACTTAAAGTCTTTATTCCCAGATTGTTGACCCTGCAGCCCATATGAACAGTCTGCTCTTCAACAGCTGAAATGTTAGCATGGACTTGAGGGTCATACTCGGGATTGAAAAGTTTATCGATATAATCATTCCAAGACTCTTCATCTACTGAGTTGGCGGAATAATCTGCATCTTTCAGAACTGTTAAAAGGAACAATTCGTTTTGTTTTACTTTTGTGGCATTAATTTGATATGAAATTTCCTTTAAATCATTCACTTGTCATCTAAAAATTGATTTTGAATCAGTAAAATGGTTGAGTTCTGTTTTGAATATCTGATAATTCCATATTTTTTTTCCAAAGGAAAAATTTTAACAATTACATTATGAAACGTATTTCTTGCCGAATCGTTGACGTTCATGTTTTGGACAATAGTTTTTGAAGTTACTCTGTATATTTCTATTCTAAGATGGATAATTTTCTGGTCAGAATCCCTCTCATTCTTTCTATCCACTGTTTCCTCGCTGTTGTAATATTTTTCCAGGTGAGATAAGCGTTTATCTGAAAAGGACTCTGTAGTGGTTTTAATCCAGCCAAATTAGCCTCTTGTTTTTTTCCATACAATTAATTATCAGTTGGTAAATGTTAGTTTTCTCATTAAATATATATTTTTCAAAGTTGGTAATATTTAGGGTTATTAATCATACTAGTTCATATTAAAATAATGCATATGCTGCAAATTCCTGAAAAAGGGGTTGATTCAGATACAAATTAGATTATATTTTTTGTCAGTATCCGTTCATTAATTTAGTTCTCATATTTCTTTTTTTTTTTTGAAAATAAATATTAATTGAAAGACCCCTAACTGAAATCTTGAGCTATGTTACTTCTATATAATCACTCCATTAATTATCATTTCCTGCCTAAGTATGACCGTAGCAGGTGATACCTGTATTCCTTAGCCAGCTTACCGAGATGAACGTGCGATTTGGAATTTTTGTTTAGAGTGCAGTTTGACGGTCTATTGTTAAATTTAGCTTGTGTATTGTTTAATTATTCATTTTCTTATGATATTATGATGGTTCATTATTATAATGGGTAATTTATGTAATTGGCTTAACCTAATGTTTATCGTGCTGAACTGATTGTTGCAGAAATTGTAAATTTTGATTATTGAATATTTGTCTGGAATGGTGTAAACTATTGGAATTTTTCTTATTTTTATCTGCGTGGTGGTAATTCCGGTAACCTTAATTGAAATTAATTTCTTACCGGTTTTTGATTGGGAAGTAGTCAACAATTTTCAATAAATGTTCATTTCTTTGTTTTAGCCTAATTTCACTAGATATATACGTTTACTAAAATTCTGATATGAAAGTATTTGGTGGTTAAGAGCTTTGGAATAACGCAGTCAACCAGCGTAAGTGTTACTATATTAAATTATTAATTTAAGTGTACTTTGATCAAATTAGTTTCCAATATTTCTCTTTTTTTTTTTTTATCACTTTAATCATTTCTCCTTGAATTGTACTATCAAACCTTTGCCATGTGTTCTTTTTCTTAAATTTTTATATTCCTTAGATTCTACGTGTTCTTTAATAGCTAATTATTCGTTTTTTTTCTTGGTTGAATTTCTAGTTTTAATTGTTTTTCCATTCTATGAATAGTGTGTGATTAGTATTTTTTTGATCATTACAGATCGTTCATTGACCTGCCTTTTCTAAATCTGAGTGGAGCTCTTGATGCGCAAATCTACTTGTGTATACCTTGCTTGAAAACTACCTTGCTTGAAAACTACTTTGCTTGAAAACTACCTTGCTTGAAAACTACTTTGCTTGAAAACTACCTTGCTTGAAAACTACTTTGCTTGAAAACTACCTTGCTGGGAAACTACCTTGCTTGAAAACTACCTTGCTTGAAAACTACTTTGCTTGAAAACTACTTTGCTTGAAAACTACCTTGCTTGAAAACTACCTTGCTTGAAAACTACCTTGCTTGAAAACTACCTTGCTTGAAAACTACCTTGCTTGAAAGCTACCTTGCTTGAAAACTACTTTGCTTGAAAGCTACCTTGCTTGAAAACTACTTTGCTTGAAAACTACTTTGCTTGAAAACTACTTTGCTGGGAAACTACCTTGCTGGGAAACTACCTTGCTTGAAAACTACCTTGCTTGAAAACTACTTTGCTTGAAAACTACCTTGCTGGGAAACTACCTATTCAGACAAAAAAATGGTCTGCAGCACCTGGTAGTTAGCCTAATACTTTAATTATATTTACTAACCTAAATAGGATATAGCTATTTAAAATTATTTATCTGTTAGTACATATTAAGTATTTATTTTCGTATTCAAATTATATCTACCAATTTTATGTATGAATGTGTGTTTTGGTGTGAGAGTTGTGTGAGTGAGTGTATATATAGTTCAATAATTAAATTTATAAATAAAACCTTGTATCCCTTCCAATCACATGATAATTTATATTAATTCAGAAATTCATATTAGCGTACTCAATATTAGACCTGGGACGACTGAATTTATCTTTATTTTCAAGTGTCCTTTTTTTTTTCATAAGTGGATCCTCTCCCTATTCCCACAACATGAAATGGTGCCCAGACCCGGGATTTAATATTGCTTGTGTTGGTTGATGTGTATTTTTAATCCCCTGATTTAATATTTTGTGCATTATTAACTCTTTTTTTGCTTTTGTATATTTTTATTGTATTGAATCCAGTTTATAATAATCTTTCTAAATGGCGATTAATAAGCCAGGTGCCGATTTATTTGATAACATTTCTCCTATAGGTGATCATGATTTATTAACCCTAAAGGTTCCCACTGCTAAAGTAACTAATACGGACGGTATCACCACCAGTAGTTTCAAAGATGTGACGCGAGAATATTTGCGAACAGCTTTTACTGGTGAACCCCAGGCTGGCGTGTATGTACCCCCACATTTCACAGGGAAACGCCACGCCGCGCTATCTACTATGCAAACGTCACCCGACATGTTTGCTGCTAAGGCCCATTCATTCTTGGTTAAGATATTTCAAATACGAAATGTACTTTCTTCCTTCGTAGATTCAAATGTAAGATCGAGATTTCTCAATGGAGAATTCATCAATCAATGCTCGCATAAGTATTTGCAGTCTTTGGATATTTTTAGCGAGATGACTGCGTTACCGAACAGGGAATCTATCGAAGCGGGTGCTGGTATTTTGACTAACATAGTTTTGGAAACGGATGGTGAACCCATGGATAATCAAAATCGGTATTTACCTGTACGTTTACCAAATAAAACATGGATGGTGTACCTTAACACTCTGTTATCTACTATGGAGAAGGTTTCTGTGGAAATAAACTACCAGAAGCGTAATTTTGCTGGGAAAACTGATGAATTATCTGTTAGGCCCAAGCATCAGTGTGGAAAATATGATGAGAATAAACCTCCCATAGATTCTTCCTGTTCTCCCAGGGAAAGTGCGTTTGAACAGCATGTGAAGCCAACAACTGAATTCCATAGAGGTAGAAAGTTGACAAAAGGGGAGGCTATGACACGACGTCGCTCAGATTCAAGCAAAAGCTCCTCAAGTAGCCAAGAACGGAAACCCTTCTACAGGAAATCAAAGAAACCAAGCTCAATTTTTTGTACTTCTTCTGATGACAATTTTCGAGATAGAACCTTCACAAGATCAGGGAAGTCAGCGGAACCTTTTGGTGATGCGTTTTTAAAGGCTTTACAGTCAGTTGGAAGACCAAAGGATATCGTGCCACCATCGGTTTTCGATCCAGCAAGTGGAGAATCCTTGGATAGATTTCTTGATGAATATGAGGCTTACTTTGAAGAAAGATATGCTGGAACGGAATTTCAGTGTTCCAAACATCTGAAATCTTATCTTGAAGGAACCATTCGTAAGGTATATGATGCTGTCGATGGAGCCCACATCAGGTATTCAAAACTTAAGATGGAGCTTTTAGAATGGTACGAGTGCCAGCGCGTGGACAGCGTTTATAGATGTGAATCTAAATTCGAGAGAGCTCGAATGGAACCTGATGAGACTTTGATCATCTATGCCATGAGACTAGAACGAATCTCTACAAAGCTCTTCAGTTCCAAGAGAGAAAGAGAGCGTCAGCTGATGCGGAAGTTTTTCAAAACTGTGCCAAGGAAGTTCGCAGATGTACTGAAACGACATGACAGAGATTTACCAGCATCTGGAGCAATGTTAGACTGGTCTTACGTTAAGAAATTAGCCGTTGGTCATGATAACAAAGTTTCATTGCTTGAGCAACCCGATGATGATTTAGACACTCCAATTGATGTATTCTTTACTAGACCCTCAGAGTGGAGGAATAGAAACGAAGAAGTTGCAGCTAAGAGTAATATGAGACCCTTCAACAAAGAAAATGGACAAAAGAATACCTTCTACAATAACTCACGACTGAGTCAAGCGCCACGAAGACTCATCTATAATTGTAACTGGTGTGGCAAAAGAGGCCACACAGAAGACAGGTGTTGGCTGAAATCAGGAAACTGTCTTGCATGTGGCGAACAACATCAGAAACAGGAGGATTGCCCTAAAAACGGGTCAACGTCTGAAAGCGATTTCAAGCCTTGCTGCTCTGTGTGTGGAGGAGATCATCTTGGAAGAGATTGCACCAAGACGTTAAACTAATGATCTCTGATTCAGTGGAGCTTGGATCAGAGACGTGTAGCGAAAGCTCCTCATCTGCAGAAGACTCTTCTACAAGTTCTGAATGCACCGCTCGTAAGGATGAAGAGATGGAATGTACTTCAGAAAATTCTGAACAATTGTGTGATCAGTCGAACCTAGAAAAGCAACAGCCGGAGATTGACGAGGGCGAAATTAATTTGGTAGGTAGGGATATCCATAGAATATTTTTACCCGTTTCAGTTGGCAATATAAAGACTGAAGGACTATTAGATACTGGCGCAACAAGAAGCATGGTACACTATGACTGGGTGATGAAGCATAATCTTCCAATCGTGCCTAGTGGGAGACAAACTATTCGTGCTTTTGGAGCCTCTAGTCTTGTAACTACTCATGGGACTGTGGTTATGGAGGTATGTTTTAGTGGTATTATGATGAAACCTTGTGAATTTTTGGTAGTTAAATCTCCTAAATCATCCGAAGTTAGTCTTATTTTTGCAGAAGATTTCATTGTTCAAAATCAACTTAAATTAATACCTAATCCTGGTTTAGTAACAAAAAAGGTTGGTGAAGGTCAAATAGCATTTTGGCCATTAAGTAGTGGTAGAGCTTTGGTAGATTTCCACAATATAGGCTGTTATGTAAATGCTGATGTTACCTTATTTCCAAATAGTACTTCACAAATATCTATTCTTTGTAATGAAATCAATCTTACGGTGCCAAAGGGTACTAACAGTGATTTATATGTGATAGAGAAAGCAGGAAATAAAAAGAGTTTGACTGTAGTTACTGGTGTCACTGATAGCATTGACAGTGTGATGATAACTAATAACTGTGATAAACTATGTAAACTAAATAAAGGTGATATCGTTGCCTGTGTTTCAAGTGTCGGTGACCCTCTCATTTTAAATCCTACGGGGGAGGTAGCTGTTACTGTATTGGATTCTCCGACAGATCATGTTCGTGATGATTGTCCCATAGAAAAAGCCGTTGATTTATCCCATTTATCAAATAATGAGCAGATGCAGGTCATGAAGATGCTGGTTGACGTAGAAGGAATTTTAAGTACCGGCGATTCTGATATGGGACTATTGAACCTTGATCCTCACCATATAGAACTCTTAGATTATTCTCCTATCTATCAGAAGCCAAGACGTTTCAATGAGCGAGTCAATAGGATGATTAATGAGCAATGTGATGAATTGGAGATGCTTGGAATCATTGAACCAAGCAAATCGCCTTGGTCATCTCCAGTTGTTCCGATCATGAAAAAGGATGGAACATTAAGGCTTTGCGTTGATTATCGCAAATTGAATATCGCAACAAAAGCTGATAGGCATCCCTTACCGAATTTGACGGATTCGGTGTACAGTCTACATGGAGTGAAATACTTCACTAGTTTGGATCTGGTCAGAGGCTACTACCAGCTGCCTTTAGACAAAGACTCGAAAGAGTTCACCGCCTTCTCAACCCCAACAGGACACTATCAATTTCTACGCCTTCCATTCGGAATGAAAAATGCACCTGCTGCATTTCAGCGTTCAATGCAAGAGGTGACCGCCATTTTTCCTAGGGACCAAGTGATCGTCTATATAGATGACGTGCTTATAATGAGCAAGACTTTCGAAGATCATCTTGCCTTAGTAAAAAAGGTCTTGTTCACACTCTACTCATACGGTATCAAGATAAAGCCTAGTAAATGCTTTTGGTTCAAGAGTGAGGTTGACTATCTCGGTCATATTGTTGGGTGTAACGGCGTGCGCAAGTCTCCGAAATTCATAACAAAAGTTCTTGAATTTCCAAAGCCCGAAACTGTGGGAGAGCTTCGCCAATTTCTTGGATTGGTGAACTTTCAACGGAAATTTGTTCCAAATTTTTCTATTGTACAAAAACCGTTGAGTGAACAAACTTCAGGATACAAGCGACGAAAACTAGTTTGGTCTTTGCCCATGAACGAGGCATTTGAACAATTGAAGAGTTTGATCGCTAAAGACGTATCCCTTGCTTATCCAGATTATGGAGTTGATGCAGAACCCCTACAACTATTTGTGGATGCTTCCGGTACAGGAGCGGGTGCTTGCTTGGCACAGGTACAGGATGGCGACCCTCGTATTATCGCATATGCCTCAACAACCTTCTCACGCGCAGAACAGTCTTATTCGACTGTAGAGAGAGAGTTAGCCGGTTTGCGATGGGCGGTTAAGAATCTTAGACCATTCTTACATGGGTCTAAAGTAGAGATCTTTACTGATCATCAGCCGCTGACCTATCTTCATAATATGCAAATTCTTGATAGCAGACTCGCCCGTACACTTGAAGATATCTCTGGTTTCGATTACAAGATTGTTTATCTACCTGGAAGGGATAATGTCGTAGCAGATCTTCTTTCTCGATTAGAACAGCCAATCGTACTTCCTGTGAAATTACCCCTTGTTGAAGACGATCAGTTGCCAGAAAATATTTTCGTATTGAAAATGATGCCTGGTGGAGGAAATTCAATGTTTCAATCACTGCAGCTCTTGTCAGAACAAAACGATTTTAGGAGAACCCCTTGCTTGGATCACTATGAGCTACGTCGAACTCTAGTTGAAGATCTTTTAAAACGTGAAAATAAGTATAATGTAACACTCAATAAAGATCAAAGAAAGCGCTTGAAGTTAATGGCTAGTCCGGGTCAGTTACCCTGTACTGATTTACTTGTGGTGTTTAGTAAACTTTTTAATTGTAAATTATTGGTTCACTTTGGCAAATATAATTCAATGTGGTTTGTTTCCCCAGATATTGATGATGTATCTGCAATCACTCTACACTTACAATGTCTTGCAGGAGTTCACTTCAATCCCGTTGCGGCAAAGTTGGCTTATCAGACACCTGAAGCGCCGATCATCCGTTCGAACGCATTAAAATGTGAGGGCCCTCAGCCAGATGAATCTAATGACGAGGTGGTAATAGAAGGACTGTTCGATTCTTGCGAGTCAACTTTTACCTCTGTTTATAGTTGGTGTAAGTTGCACGAAAAATCTCATTTGGCAACTGTCTGCATGGATGTTCCCGGTCATAAGGTTTGTATCTTGTTGGATACAGGAGCCCAAATTAGTTGTGCAACTTACTCAGCAATGGAAAAGTGCAGTGGCAGCTTGGATGAAAGGAAACCGTTCAATATTGGAGGCCTTGGACCAAAGACAACCCCCATTCTCGGCTCCTCTGATATTAGATTTAGGATATTAGGTATGGAGAGATCAGTTACTTTCACTGTTTCAGTTGTTCCTGATGAATCTTTTCCAGCATGTATTATATTAGGAATAGACTTCATGAAAGAAGTTGACTTGTCCTTTGATTTTGGTGTACCTTCTTATACAATAGCACATAACTCTCCAATTGAGTTGAACGTTGTCGAATACATTGATGAAACTCACAATGCTCTTATGTTACAGAGGACTTCACTTGCTGAAGTCGCTGTTGTCCGTGTTGGTTCTCCAAGCAGCTGTCTGAGTTTCAGTACAAGTTTGAATGAAAATGGTGAAGTGACAGGGTTTTCATCAGTAATATCAGGAGACGAGGTCCATTACATGCAAAATGCTGATTCAGTTTTATTGGGACTTGTGAATCACATAAAATCAGGAAGGAGTTATTGGCCTAGTTACTTGATGAGATACAAGCGGTATTCTCACCAGTTAGCACTGATTGATGATGTACTAACATACAACTTCAACACGCATAAGTCATTCCTAATAACTCTTGAAGCGTTTGTGGAGGTCATGCTAGTTGTGCATTATAAAATGGCTCATGTTGGTCGTCAGAAGTTGATTGAACTTGTTGGACAGCATGTGTGGCATCCGGACATTTATAGAGTGGCTGGTGATATCACTTCCAGTTGTGAGATTTGTCAAGAAATGAAAATATCTCAAACTACTTCTCCACCAATGTTGAAGATACAAACACAGAGGCCGTTTGAGCTGCTAGCAATTGATCTCTTAATGTTACCTCGCTGTGGACACTACATCGGTTGTTTGGTTGCAATCGACCATTATACAAAGTGGCTTGCTGTCACGCCAATCACTAACAAGACAGCATCTCATGTTTCGAAAGTTTTCGAGGAACGTATTCTGCCAGGATGTGTAGTGCCACCCGAAGCTATTTTGAGTGATAACGGTGGTGAGTTTAAGAGCAACTATTTCAACGATGTTTTGCAACAGTATAATATACGGCATATATACACTACAGCGTATAAGCCTAGCTCTAATGGTCTAGTAGAGAGAGCCAACAGAACGCTCATTGAACTTTTGCGTCTGGAATGTGTTAATGAAGACAAATGGATTGATAAACTAACAAAAGTTGTGTTAATACATAATAAGACGTATCAATCTGCCCTGAAGTGTTCACCATCTGAATTTATCTTGAAAACCAATCATTTGGTACGAGATGACCTTTTAGTTCCGACTGAGACTGTGCAAACGTGGAGCCAAGGAAATCCCTCTTTCTTCACCTATGATGTTGGACAAGAGGTACTCAGGAAGGTTGTACGAAAGGGTAATGAAGTATCGGATAAGTTTTGTGCTCGTTTTGAAGGCCCATACCGGGTGATGGTTGTTAATCAAAATGGTGTCACTTATCAGTTGCAACATTTAACTAAAGGGAATATCGTAAAGGCCCACCATACACAGTTAAGGAAATACGTCCGTCCTCCTCCTTATATACAGGAACATCCCTATTTCCAGAATTTGATATCTGAAAGTGATGACGAAGAACCAGACTCTGATTATTACCCTTATGTTTCTCGCTCATTAATTGGGAAATCACCTGGTGATTCTGCTGATTCCACTAATTCTGAAAGTGATTCATATATTGAATCTGCAAAATCTACTTGTTCGCTGTGTGATTGTTCCTATAACGAGTGTTCTTCTATAACTAATTATACTCCTCCCTGTGGATCCGCAGATGATGATTGCATTGGTTCTGACCACGCCAACGTAGTGCAGAATAGAATATCTCTAGTGGACCTGATGGAATTTTCAGACGACTCTACAACCGGAAAATCTAGTTTGGTACCATCGGATCTTGAAGTCGATAGAGACCCTGTTGAGGATAAGGTTATCAATAATGAGGGTGAGACGGATAAGAGGGAGACAAGTGTATTGGATTTAGTGAATAGTCTTCCGCCTATAAATGATTTTGACGATTGGGACATGATTCTTCCGGATGTAACTGAAATTTCCTCTAATTCTTTAGAAGCAGTTAAGAAACGTTGCATAGATTTACTTGACGCTTGCTTAAATGGTCTTAATTCTACTGGTAGTATACTTAAGATTGCACTCTCTCTGAGTACGGAATTGTCTATGAATATGA
Organism: Caprella mutica; assembly: GCA_947561585.1. Taxonomy (NCBI): domain Eukaryota; kingdom Metazoa; phylum Arthropoda; class Malacostraca; order Amphipoda; family Caprellidae; genus Caprella; species Caprella mutica. Next base: position 148,408 of record CANNZV010000894.1, read on the forward strand.
TAAGTGATGATCCTATTGAGGTGTCTGTTGTTTTAGATAAGGTAAATGAATTGGAGGCCTTGGTAGAGGAGCTCAACCGTAGCTTTCGATGTAGTGCGAATGCAACTTATATTATTACTGGTGAGAACGTAAAGGAATCTGATCTTCCTGACGACACTAGGCATAGGCCTGCCATCGAGATATTGGAACCAATAACTGTGATAAGCGATATAGACAGTGAAGAGTCATGTGAAGATAGGGATGACTACTATAGTGATAACCTGACACATCGTTCATCTAAGAGAATTGTAACTCGTTCGAGAGGTGCCGTTCAGGATTTCCCTAATGTACAACCACGTACGTTAGAATATCGCCGAAAACCGCGGGATTATAAAACTGAGTAATCAGTTGATTATCTTGCAGATTTTTCGGCTAATGTGACTTCTTGGCGGGGAGGAATGTAGTGGTTTTAATCCAGCCAAATTAGCCTCTTGTTTTTTTCCATACAATTAATTATCAGTTGGTAAATGTTAGTTTTCTCATTAAATATATATTTTTCAAAGTTGGTAATATTTAGGGTTATTAATCATACTAGTTCATATTAAAATAATGCATATGCTGCAAATTCCTGAAAAAGGGGTTGATTCAGATACAAATTAGATTATATTTTTTGTCAGTATCCGTTCATTAATTTAGTTCTCATATTTCTTTTTTTTTTTTGAAAATAAATATTAATTGAAAGACCCCTAACTGAAATCTTGAGCTATGTTACTTCTATATAATCACTCCATTAATTATCATTTCCTGCCTAAGTATGACCGTAGCAGGTGATACCTGTATTCCTTAGCCAGCTTACCGAGATGAACGTGCGATTTGGAATTTTTGTTTAGAGTGCAGTTTGACGGTCTATTGTTAAATTTAGCTTGTGTATTGTTTAATTATTCATTTTCTTATGATATTATGATGGTTCATTATTATAATGGGTAATTTATGTAATTGGCTTAACCTAATGTTTATCGTGCTGAACTGATTGTTGCAGAAATTGTAAATTTTGATTATTGAATATTTGTCTGGAATGGTGTAAACTATTGGAATTTTTCTTATTTTTATCTGCGTGGTGGTAATTCCGGTAACCTTAATTGAAATTAATTTCTTACCGGTTTTTGATTGGGAAGTAGTCAACAATTTTCAATAAATGTTCATTTCTTTGTTTTAGCCTAATTTCACTAGATATATACGTTTACTAAAATTCTGATATGAAAGTATTTGGTGGTTAAGAGCTTTGGAATAACGCAGTCAACCAGCGTAAGTGTTACTATATTAAATTATTAATTTAAGTGTACTTTGATCAAATTAGTTTCCAATATTTCTCTTTTTTTTTTTTTATCACTTTAATCATTTCTCCTTGAATTGTACTATCAAACCTTTGCCATGTGTTCTTTTTCTTAAATTTTTATATTCCTTAGATTCTACGTGTTCTTTAATAGCTAATTATTCGTTTTTTTTCTTGGTTGAATTTCTAGTTTTAATTGTTTTTCCATTCTATGAATAGTGTGTGATTAGTATTTTTTTGATCATTACAGATCGTTCATTGACCTGCCTTTTCTAAATCTGAGTGGAGCTCTTGATGCGCAAATCTACTTGTGTATACCTTGCTTGAAAACTACCTTGCTTGAAAACTACTTTGCTTGAAAACTACCTTGCTTGAAAACTACTTTGCTTGAAAACTACCTTGCTTGAAAACTACTTTGCTTGAAAACTACCTTGCTGGGAAACTACCTTGCTTGAAAACTACCTTGCTTGAAAACTACTTTGCTTGAAAACTACTTTGCTTGAAAACTACCTTGCTTGAAAACTACCTTGCTTGAAAACTACCTTGCTTGAAAACTACCTTGCTTGAAAACTACCTTGCTTGAAAGCTACCTTGCTTGAAAACTACTTTGCTTGAAAGCTACCTTGCTTGAAAACTACTTTGCTTGAAAACTACTTTGCTTGAAAACTACTTTGCTGGGAAACTACCTTGCTGGGAAACTACCTTGCTTGAAAACTACCTTGCTTGAAAACTACTTTGCTTGAAAACTACCTTGCTGGGAAACTACCTATTCAGACAAAAAAATGGTCTGCAGCACCTGGTAGTTAGCCTAATACTTTAATTATATTTACTAACCTAAATAGGATATAGCTATTTAAAATTATTTATCTGTTAGTACATATTAAGTATTTATTTTCGTATTCAAATTATATCTACCAATTTTATGTATGAATGTGTGTTTTGGTGTGAGAGTTGTGTGAGTGAGTGTATATATAGTTCAATAATTAAATTTATAAATAAAACCTTGTATCCCTTCCAATCACATGATAATTTATATTAATTCAGAAATTCATATTAGCGTACTCAATATTAGACCTGGGACGACTGAATTTATCTTTATTTTCAAGTGTCCTTTTTTTTTTCATAAGTGGATCCTCTCCCTATTCCCACAACAACTCCCTAACTGGATGTTGATAGGTACTAGTGTTCTTGTGAAGAAGACTGATGAGATTCTCTTGATTATCCTCTTGAAGTTTTGCATTGGGATCTTCGTCAGCCTCAACTGAGGTGAAAAAAGAAATTCTGAACACTTTAATCTGATTTATGGTATCGGATTATATCTAAATTTTTGCCAATAGTCAATGATAACGTGACACAGCTTATAAATATTGTGAAAAATAGAATAAAGGGGCCCATATTATATTGAAGCATGATTTCGTTTTGTAAGTCATAAGAGGACAGTGACCGTTATCATTTATTTAGTATTCTCTCTGATAAGAAGATAAAAGTTTTGTATTTGTTTATATTCACCCATTGCAGCACTGGAAAACATCAAGAATAACAAGAACATCAACAGCCTGGGGTTGACATTGTCACGCTGAAAGTTACACGTGTGCATATTAATTAAATACGAAGCTACACTGTTCTAATCAATTTACAACAGTGCTCTGCCACCCTAGACATCACTTATTCAGATTACTCTCCCCTATTCACTTTTATTGATCCTGAAAAGAAATTAGTCAGTTTTATCGGGATAATAAAATACGAATATAAATTAATCAGTTATATTGAAAGGATAAAGTACGAGTATATTATTATGCTCACTTCATTTATTTTACCTAACTCTAATATATTAATTATATTGGATGGCAATTTTAGGATTACTACCACTAAGAATATAGTTTTAAAAACATTGTTCCTTGCTGATATACTTTTTAGTATGATGTTTAAGGCTAAATATGCTTTTCTTTGGAAAAAAAGCATGGAAAACATTAACATAATTGTATACATTCGTATTTTTTGAACTTAATTATAAAAAATCAAACGTGATTTTAAATTTTCGATCTTTCAATTATGACGTCATTGAAATTATTGAACGATATTTATTTATACAAATTATTGATCTATCACTCATGTATTTCTAAATACACTTAATTGAACACCAATTCACTAAAACAGTACATTAGTCAGTTGAATAGCAACGTAGTACAATAATCAGTTGAATAACAAGACAGTACATTAGTTAGTTGAATACAAACGTAGTACATTGGTTAGTTGAATACCAAGGCAGTACATTAATTTGTTGAATATCAAGGCAGTACATTAGTCAGTTGAATACCAAGGCAGTACATTAGTCAGTTGAATACCAAGTCAGTACATTAGTCAGTTGAATACCAGAGCAGTACATTAGTCAGTTGAATACCACAGCAGTACATTAGTCAGTTAAATACCAGAGCAGTACATTAGTCAGTTGAATACCAAGTCAGTACATTAGTCAGTTAAATACCAGAGCAGTACATTAGTCAGTTGAATACCAAAGCAGTACATTAGTCAGTTAAATACCAGAGCAGTACATTAGTCAGTTAAGTACCAGAGCAGTACATTAGTCAGTTGAATACCAAAGCAGTACATTAGTCAGTTAAGTACCAGGGCAGTACATTAGTTAGTTGAATACCAAAGCAGTACATTAGTCAGTTGAATACCAAGGCATGACATAAGTCAGTTGAATACCAAAGCAGTACATTAGTCAGTTGAATACCAAAGCAGTACATTAGTTAGTTGAATACCAAGGCAGTACATTAGTCAGTTGAATATCAAGGCAGTACATTAGTCAGTTAAGTACCAGGGCAGTACATTAGTTAGTTGAATACCAAAGCAGTACATTAGTCAGTTGAATACCAAGGCATGACATAAGTCAGTTGAATACCAAAGCAGTACATTAGTCAGTTGAATACCAAAGCAGTACATTAGTCAGTTGAATACTAAGGCAGTACATTAGTCAGTTAGATACTAGGGCAGTACAATAGTTTTTTTAAATACCAGAACAATTCATTATTCAGTTGAATACTAAGGCAGTACATTAGTCAGTTTAATATCAAGGCAGTACATTAGTCAGTTGAATACCAAGGCAGTACATTAGTCAGTTGAATACCAAAGCAGTACATTATTTAGTTGAATACCAATGCAGTACATTAGTCAGTTGAATACTAAGGCAGTACGTTAGTCAGTTAAATACTAGGGCAGTAGATTAGTTTGTTAAATATCAGAACAATTCATTAGTCAGTTGAATACTAGGATAGTACATTAGTCAGTTAAATATCAAGGCAGTACATTAGTCAGTTGAATACCAAGGCAGTACATCAGTCAGTTGAATATCAAAGCAGTACATTATTTAATTGAATACCAATGCAGTACATTAGTCAGTTGAATACTAAGGCAGTACATTAGTCAGTTAAATACTAGGGCAGTAGATTAGTTTGTTAAATATCAGAACAATTCATTAGTCAGTTGAATACTAGGATAGTACATTAGTCAGTTAAATACCAGGGCAGTACATTAGTCAGTTAAATACCAGAGCAGTACATTAGTCAGTTGAATACCAAAGCAGTACATTAGTCAGTTAAATACCAGAGCAGTACATTAGTCAGTTAAGTACCAGGGCAGTACATTAGTTAGTTGAATACCAAAGCAGTACATTAGTCAGTTGAATACCAAGGCATGACATAAGTCAGTTGAATACCAAAGCAGTACATTAGTTAGTTGAATACCAAGGCAGTACATTAGTCAGTTGAATATCAAGGCAGTACATTAGTCAGTTAAGTACCAGGGCAGTACATTAGTCAGTTGAATACCAAAGCAGTACATTAGTCAGTTGAATACTAAGGCAGTACATTAGTCAGTTAAGTACCAGGGCAGTACATTAGTCAGTTGAATACCAAAGCAGTACATTAGTCAGTTGAATACCAAAGCAGTACATTAGTCAGTTGAATACCAAGGCATGACATAAGTCAGTTGAATACCAAAGCAGTACATTAGTCAGTTGAATACCAAAGCAGTACATTAGTCAGTTGAATACTAAGGCAGTACATTAGTCAGTTAGATACTAGGGCAGTACAATAGTTTTTTTAAATACCAGAACAATTCATTATTCAGTTGAATACTAAGGCAGTACATTAGTCAGTTTAATATCAAGGCAGTACATTAGTCAGTTGAATACCAAGGCAGTACATTAGTCAGTTGAATACCAAAGCAGTACATTATTTAGTTGAATACCAATGCAGTACATTAGTCAGTTGAATACTAAGGCAGTACATTAGTCAGTTAAATACTAGGGCAGTAGATTAGTTTGTTAAATATCAGAACAATTCATTAGTCAGTTGAATACTAGGATAGTACATTAGTCAGTTAAAAACTATGGCAGTATATTAGTAGAAAATTGGCTGTAAATTTCCTAAGAAGGCGGACAGCCTATTTTTAACTGTAGTAGTTTCTTGTTCGGTGGGGATTTTGAAGACACCATAATAATTAGAAAAGTGTTTACAGCCTATATATATATACTCTTGGGAGTAATTTTCTCTCAAATAACCAAATCCAAACAACAAATCGTTATGCTCTTTCTTATGAATGGCAAAAGTCTGCTGCATTTCGTGCCAAGTAACACAATCATATTTTTTGATGGAGAAAAACAAACACCGAGCTACAGAAACTGGTGTTAGTTTTTGCTTTTCTCTACAAAGAAACCAAACTGACGAGAGAATTAAAAGAATCTTTTAATTGTTACGATAGTTTACTCAAATCAAATGAAATAACTTAGATTAATATTATATACGTAGGACTATTTTGAAAAGTTATATGCGAAATAAAATACACTAGAAAGCATATACATGGAACATGTAAAATGCATAAAACAGTTATGTAGATAAAGATACCAATTCATCTAGTGAAAGTGTACTTTATTAAAATCTAAATACAAAACTGTACAAAATACAATGTTTGATCAATTTTCATACATAAATGTATATTGAATAAAAGCTACTAGAGCAATGTTGGTCTTTTGAGAAAAGAGTGTGACATGTTTCGGTCTTTTCACATTTCGAATGGAAGCAATTCAAACAAAATTTCCTAACTTTATCTGATTTAGTTATGAAATTGGGCCACCTGGATTCTATTTTCATTCTTTCAGCATACTGCAAGCATACAAACAAGAGAGTTTATTGTTCCAATATTAAGCCCCTTCACAGCAGCAAATCCGAACGAAATGACTGCTCCCCGAGTTGTTTGCCACTCGCCAACTTATTGTTTCATCTAAAGTTTTATGGCGAAATATGTGACCATTAAGATCGGGAAGTGAATATCTGAGACACTCTTTATTTTTCAACAGAATAAAAAGTGAATTATTTTTTTAAGAATTAGATGAGGACTACTTAAAATATCACTATGATTGTCAATAGATGATATAACTATATATGACCCATTATTTGTACGCTAGATCACGTAAATATAGTGATCTTAAATTAGGAAAATTTCAGACATTATCGTCAGAAATTGTTTTCGAGAATATCCGAGAAGAGACGATGGACCAAAAGTATCTTAAAATTTATTGAATTTTCGTAAAATCATTACAAACGCCAATCACAGGTCGATGACCGGAAATTAACTTTCCGACTGTGTAGAAATTGTCCGAAATCCCTATTATCCTATACTAGCAAGTCCTGTCCACCTCTACTTGGTCTTCAAACCAATGGAAGAATTCGATAAAAACACAATCTGCATGTCAAGTAGGCCTGGCCTCAGAAACTACCTAAATTGAATTCTTTTAGAGATTTGCCACCGAAAACAATTTCTTTATCCAGAGCTTCTGAGAGGTTGTAGAAATAGTTCTTTTATACGTTGCGTGCGGAGTCTAATATAGTTAATCAGTGTAGATATACTAAATGTCATAAATTGTTGTGAGATTTGGAAATGTAAAGCATGAATAACACTAATTAGTGAGATACAGGCATACCCCGCTTTAGTTACCAAATCACGAATCAGTTTAGTTACCAAACGGTAACTAAAGCGAATAAAAGTAACAAGAAATTTATAATTGTCACTCCTCGATTGTATATCTCATTTTCTATCAGTTATAGAAAGAAAATTTGTTTTAGAGTTATTAGAGTACTACGTATATAAAAGTTAAATAATGATTATTATATAAGGATTTTCACGTGTTCGAAAATATGGAACCGTGCAATATCACGGAACTAACCCTAAAATAGGACATGTTTAATTTCTGAACCAACTGCTTCTAATAACCTTATCTGGATTATAATTTTGATGTTTTATTAGTTACCGTGAAATAATCACAAAAAATTGTCTCCGTTTTTTATGTCTAGAGTAATGGCTCTTATTTCGAACCATGACTCGAAATAAGAACCACTTTTACTAAAGTGAGTTGGACTTAAAGCGAGGCTTGCCTGTACTTTTAACTTATCAGTATAGAAAAAATATAATGTTCAGCTTTGTGTTTCACGTGAATTAGGATTTATTAAACCTATTTAATAATTTAGAAATAACTCATAGATGGGTCTGTCATCCGCAGTGACGGACCCATCCATGTGGTTCTAGCATGTTGAAGAAATATAGAGAAATATATTTTATATCCAACATATATTATTGTTTTAGATAATTTGGCTAATTGGATTTCAACATGAAAATCTTAATGAATTGAAAATTGATATATATGTATAGATTATAGATCTAATTAAAATGATTTATCAGTAAGTTATTTAGAAGATTCTATTGAATTTGCTATCCCAAAATAGCTCTTAATTTTATAAATTCCATTGCATATTGGTCAAATTAAAATATATTGAAAAAGAAAGTTGGGTTAATTCGAAAACTCTAAATATAATGAAATGTTCGTTTAAATCTTCACTTCATCTCTTGAGAACACGAAAAACAACTCAGAAATTACGGCTCCAAAATGCATCGTGCTTTCAATTGTGTTCAAAGGCGTTGCTCTTCTTAAAAGGTTACTTGTCAACATTTAATAAAAATAAACAGATACATAATTTGTTGAAAGAATATTTTAAATAAAAAAAATTATAGCGTCATTACTATATTTTAATTAACACTAAATATTGCAGTTGTATAGAAACGTCCATCTAGTAGTCACTTTGAAACATAAGTGGCAAAACGATTCATTTTAGTATAGTATCTTTGTAATTACGGTGAATAGAGCAAGCACTTTTGTACAATTTTCTATTATGAAAATAGCTTACAAATGGTCGAAGACATCAGAATGAAATATTTTTCGATATAAGCTATTAAAGCCAGAGAAGTTTCAGATCTCAAACATTAAATAACTCTGTCATATAACTCCATCAGCTCACATCCAATTGAAAGAACATTAGTAGATTCTTTTCAATAATATCTAAAAAGCCTCTGATAATTTGTTTTGAAGTAATTTGAGTTTTGTTGACTTCTGATTCTTTTAGTGACAACTAAAAACTATTGAATTATATTTCAATATTTTGCAGAGAACTCGACACTCTGAACAATATTGAAAGCTGCTAAAATGAAGGAAATGTGACCAAGACTAGGTAGTAAGTGATATCTGAGTCAGAAAACTCATATTTTGCAGGTCGTCTGTTATTGTCCATTACGGTATATATTAATCGTATTGTATCGTAAAATATCATTATTTTAGACATAATCGTCATTTCCGACTATATGCAACGAACGACGATAAATTAAATTTATGGTGAAACACGATTGAATTCTATTCGAATGATTTCGAAAGGTATAGCAGATCTTTTCTCATCAAATATAATCGCCGATTTGAAACTGACGATCGCCGATCATAAATTTAGACTGGGTAATTAATTTAATCAAATTAATTCACAGAAAACACTGAATTAAACTAGTTTTTCATTCATTATTAGAAAAAGTTCAATAACAGTAATGAAATGAGAGGCAAGCTATACCCTGGCAGCAAGCATTATTCCTGGGATATTAAGGGAAGAAATATATATTCCTGGGATATTCCCTTAATATCCCAGGAATAAATCCTTATTGCCTGGGTAAATACAGCCATAAAATACTTCTGTTCCATACCGACACTCTAATGGACTAATCAACTGGTCGATTTTGCTGTCGAACATAATTATTGCTTATTGATTGTTCCATTAAAGTTAGCTCACCAATGAACATTACTGCGTCTGAACTAAAAATCAAAGCAGTAGAAGAGCAGGCCAACGGTAAATAATGTTTCGTAACCAATAGTTAACTTGAAAAGATTGTTTCGTAAAGTAAATACGACTTTTATTTCTTCAGTTAAGATTTTTATTCGTTTTATTCGTCAGAAAAAAATTGTCTTTTGGAAAATTGAATGCAAATAATTATGAGAATTTTATTCATCGAATATTAATTTATTCTATAAATTTCAAAGATGAAAATATATTTTGAAACTAAACGCATTTCATGTATTATGGCAATGTTTAAACAGTCATTGATTATGTTAGTTAAAAGAGCTTAATTTTATACTATACATTTTTTCAAGATTCTAACGAAGGCGTTAATTAGTTACATAATAACTTTATTCCTCCAGAGAATGTAAGAAAATGAAAAGAGTTCCTCTAATAATTTATTATTCCTTCAAAAGAGATTTGGGAGAGAAATTAGTCATGAAAAGTTTGAAGGTTACTTCGGTTAACCTTCGAAAAATATTACCGGAATTGAACTGAAGAACACACGATATTTGAATATAATTAAGAGACATATTTAGAATAAGAAATAGACTCAGGTAATCATTTCGAAGAGAAAGAAATACTTAAATTAAATCATTTAATTTGTTAAATAGAAAGGTGAATTAAATTTTGAAAAAGGGTAAGTACGAATGGTCCACAAATTTCACATTAAATGAAAAATTATGAATCATTCCATTAAATGTTAAATTAAGTAGTTTTTCTTGAATGATTGAAAATGTGGAAGCGTTCGATAACTCGGAATTTACTTTAAGGCTTAAACAATGAAAAAGTTTCCTTCATTATATATGTTTTCTGTGATGATAAGTCCCAGGTGATGTAATTTGTTAGCAGTTTCAAAAGGTTTTTAGTGATGTTAAGTCCTAGGTGTTTTAATTTGTTAGCAGTTCCAGAAGGTTTTTAGTGATGTTAAGTCCTAGGTGTTTTAATTAGCTAGCAGTTTCAAAAGGTTTTTAGTGATGTTAAGTCCTAGGTGTTTTAATTTGTTAGCAGTTCCAGAAGGTTTTTAGTGATGTTAAGTCCTAGGTGTTTTAATTAGCTAGCAGTTTCAAAAGGTTTTTAGTGATGTTAAGTCCTAGGTGTTTTAATTTGTTAGCAGTTCCAGAAGGTTTTTAGTGATGTTAAGTCCTAGGTGTTTTAATTAGCTAGCAGTTTCAAAAGGTTTTTAGTGATGTTAAGTCCTAGGTGTTTTAATTTGTTAGCAGTTCCAGAAGGTTTTTAGTGATGTTAAGTCCTAGGTGTTTTAATTAGCTAGCAGTTTCAAAAGGTTTTTAGTGATGTTAAGTCCTAGGTGTTTTAATTAGCTAGCAGTTTCACACAGAGTAGCAGAAGTTTCAATCCTGTTATTGGCGGTAACAAAAATCACTGATAGCAAGTTAGGAACTACGAACAAAGTTGCCTTTTATTCGTCAGTGATTTGAGAGAAGTTTTGATTTAGTCGCTGCAATACTTTTGATAGTTGGAACACTTAAAGAAATAAGAAAACAATGGAACAGTAAATAGCTAATCGGACAATATAAAGCTTCACAATTTGTATTACCTGGTTAATTAATATTAATGGGTATTATAGGTAATGGTGATTATTATAATAATATCCCAGTTAAAAGAAGAAGCATTGTATTCATAGGCCTACCGAAAGACTGCATTATGTTGCGCTTATTTTAAACTGGGAATAATATTCTTTTCCTATTTCCAACCATCCAAAAAAATATTTACTTCAATCTGCAATAGTTTTATTAGGAGAGTAAAAGTGTTTTCAGAATATGAATAGCAGTAGAATATATAAAACATGTGTTCTTAATTCTTTTAAAGGATTAAACAAAGTCTTTGTGACACAGTAAGTTAATTGCTGCTATGAGAGACATAAGAAATGCTTATTATTGTGAACACGCAATGAATTGTACTAACAGACTCCTGTTAGAGATAAGACAGAACTGTTATTGTTCAAACAGACTCCTGTTAGAGATCAGACAGAACTGTTATTGTTCAAACAGACTCCAGTTAGATATCAGACAGAACTGTTATTGTTCAAACAGACTCCGGTATGATATCAGACATAACTGTTATTGTACAAACAGACTCCGGTATGATATCAGACATAACCGTTATTGTTCAAACAGACTCAGGTTAGAGATCAGACATAACTGTTATTGTTCAAACAGACTCCTGTTAGAGATAAGACAGAACTGTTATTGTTCAAACAGACTCCTGTTAGAGATCAGACAGAACTGTTATTGTTCAAACAGACTCCAGTTAGATATCAGACAGAACTGTTATTGTTCAAACAGACTCCGGTATGATATCAGACATAACTGTTATTGTACAAACAGACTCCGGTATGATATCAGACATAACCGTTATTGTTCAAAAAGACTCCTGTTAGAGATAAGACAGAACTGTTATTGTTCAAACAGACTCCGGTATGATATCAGACATAACTGTTATTGTACAAACAGACTCCGGTATGATATCAGACATAACCGTTATTGTTCAAACAGACTCAGGTTAGAGATCAGACATAACTGTTATTGTTCAAACAGACTCAGGTTAGAGATCAGACATAACTGTTATTGTTCAAACAGACTCCAGTTAGATATCAGACAGAACTGTTATTGTACAAGCAGGCTCCAGTTAGATATCAGACAGAACTGTTATTGTACAAGCAGGCTCCAGTTAGAGATTAGACATAACTGTTATTGTACAAGCAGGCTCCAGTTAGAGATTAGACATAACTGTTATTGAACAAGCAGGCTCCAGTTAGAGATTAGACATAACTGTTATAGCACAAGCATGCAGAATTCGGAATTTACTAAAAAGTGTATTAGAAAATCTCAGTTTCGAAATCAATAAATAGACTATGTAGTATGTACCGATCCGACGCTATAGATAATATTAAGTAAGGAATTTCTCTGACTATGTAATAGAAAAAGGGCAATTAGTGTTAAATTAATTTTAGATTTCGGACTATTGGCATTTTCTTATGACAGTCAGGTAAAGACTTAAACTATTAACATTCCAAGTGGTTTGAGCCACCGATGATGTAAACGACTAATTAGATAGGTTCTGGTTGAGAGCTTAGGGATAACATAAAGCCTAGAAATATAGTTTGGTCAGTCGCTAGAATCAGTCGGTTCATTCAGAGTATGTTATCAGCTTGGAGTTCAGTATAGATTTAACCATAGTAGAGTCTTTAACTGAGATGTTGACTGCCTATCTCTGGTATATGTCCTCATATTCCCATCTAATATAACCTTTCAATAAGACTGTACCGTATCGTGTCATTATCGTATGTAATATTATGTGATCAAGAATTATAAATACATAAGCCTTTGCATGTAATCTTCGTAATCATTCCATCTGTCGATTAAAGTAACCAACCACAATATACCATAGATGGACCATACATTTTAAAAAGTATTGAAACGAAAATGCCCAGTGACTAAAAAGGCATAAATTGGGTGATAGAAACGAAGCGTTTTATCAGATTGTATAGAATGGGTGAAGGTAAAAGAATTAGAATATTGAATAAAGATATATACTTTTCTCACCAATGAGGGGATAGTAGAGATGGTTAAGATGGGAATAATAAGGAAAAAAGTATTTATAAAAATCAATGGAAGATGATTTATATAATGAGATTATCAGCACCTAATTTTAAAATTGGAGATATAGGAGGAAGAATAAATTGTATAAAATTTTTGTTGATGCATAACTGATAAATTAAATTATACTTCAAGGTATAAAGCCAATCTTCATTCGTTTAAATGTATAAGTTAGAATATGATTATTTTTAATTGAGTCCTGTTTTGTAAAAGATTATACCACTTTTTAAATAATGTCATCAAAAAAATGAGGACAATTTATATTTTTATCGAATGAGGGAATAAAATGATGCAAGGGAATTTAATCATTAATAATTTCAATATATGTGATCATAACTTTAAAATAAATATTTTATTTTACATAAATTATTCTCGTGTATTCTTTTATCAATAATATTTTTTCTCAATTATCTGTAATAAAATTTTCAGTAACCTTACAATTATCATTATTGTAACTAATTTAAGTTTACATGTAATTGTCGTAGATTTAGAAGATTCAGGATTGATCTTAAAATTGCAAGGGGACGACATACCTAGTTAAATTAATTTTATATAAAAAAAACTATTAGAAATATTATGATCATTCATATATCACTTAGGCTGAGTTAAGGATCATTATAAGTTAGAAGTAGATTATTTAGCAAAATAATTTCAAATATCTAAATATTTAAAATATTTTGTTATCACCTGGTAATCAGAAGTACCGTTGATGGACAGAGGAATAATTGATAAGTACCTTCAATAGTTAAAGTGTAGGCTGCTATTAAACCATTCCAGACATCATTTCATCGACATCAACGAAAAGTGCTTCTAAAATTCTAACTCCTTCAATTCGTTCAAATTTCTAAGTAAAAAGAATCTTTTAAATAATCACTCCAATGAAAACCAAACAGAAGCTTCATCATTGAAGTCCTCTGATCTCACAAACTGAATTCATTTCGATGCATATTTTTCGCCCACAATAGAGAAAAAAACTCTACTTTGAACTAACAAACCGAAACTCTTCAGGTTCTCTTTTAAAACCACCCACCACTGAAATATATAGTAATAATTACACAGGAAATACAGTGCCATTATATTTAGCCTTGTCTGGTGGTTGAAAGTAATTATGGTGTTTATTTTAATGGTAATTATCTGTGAGTTTAATGAGACTTTTGTGTCTGTGATGCGGTTAGAGTTTTCAACTTTGCAAAAAGTGAAGCGAAATGAATGCAACTGAACAGTTTTGAACGACTTCGAAGTTTGGGGAAGAAGATCTTTGAAACTCGTGACTTGCTAACAGAAAATCAACAGGACTCGTAATTTGATGCCTTTAACCAGTTTAATCTATATTATCTATGAGATTCAGCTCTTCTCTCTGCCAGTCTGTCTGTCTGATGACTTTGATAATTATAGAGGAAAAACTAGTTATTTGTGAGTGTATATATTGGTAATACTGATTAGAAATAGCTACAATAATTTAATTAAAGATTTGTCGCTTTATGTCTCTGTAATACTAATGACTATCAATTTTGTGATATAAATATCATTGCATATTCAATGAATTATTATAAATCCTACATAAAATCTATCAGAAAGAAATGGTTTGCACATCATTCTCAATAGCTCCAACAAAAAATCGAGAGAAATTAGAAGATTTTAACTGAATGTTTTGTTAATGATTTCAAAAATAAATTCTGATTCTTGAATAAATAAATAAATTAAATAATTTGGAGTAATGTTTTTTCGGTTTGCACAAAGAAGTAAATCATTTGGATTTCCTGAATCACAATTTTGTACCTCAGAAGAAACATTTGAATGATTTTTTTCTACGGAAGAGCCACTTTTAATTTACCCGCATAGACGATTAATAACTTCGTAGTTAGGACAAAAATTTGAAAACAACATTTTATTCAGGAGAAAATACTATACGAACTTTTGAACAATATATTTCACATTTAAGGAAGTAGGTAAAAGTACAATAAGTTCTGAACTGCATATTCTAATGTTACAAACAAATCTGCAGTTACTCTATTCCGGTAAGGAGTAGGAAATTCTATCACTGGAACGAGTTTGTTAATTCACATTCCAATGGATTCCACTAGCATTGGATTCCGCTACCTCTCAATATCACACACTTATACTAATCAAGAACACAAATATCATACAGATCAATATATATGATACGAGATAATGTTTCAAATATTCGACCTAATTAAAAATATGTGCATTAAAATCATCGGTTTTGACAGGTCTACCATAACTCAGCGGTCTAACTGCACCATTTCTTGGCGGGGTATTACCAACTTATAAGTTTCTCACAGGTTACAAATGCTATAAACATCATTATGAACTTGAGAATCACTTCGATGGTCAGATTGATTAAAGAAATCTCCTGACTTACTTTCACAAATGGCTAATCTTTGAGATAGTTTAAGAATTCAGTAAACCTAATGCAGAGGCTCTTCCAACTGCTGAAATCTGCTTAGCGAAGTTGTGGTGCTAATAGAGCCGATTAGAAAGCAGGCAAGCGTTGACATGCTCAGCCTGGAAACTTGAAGGATTTAGGGTGTAAATATTTGCCCAAATACGCTATCAGGAGGGGGATTAACGTGGAGAGACGAGAGGAATGGTGTGGTCTTAGTCTGTGTTGGACTAAACTAAAAAATTATTTGTTTAAATCGGTTTAAAAAATTAATTTTCCTTGAAGATATACTGGAAAATGCATATTAAATAATTATCAAAAAATATGCCAAAAATTATTGTTAGTTAGTCTGTAATAATGTTCTCATAAACCATAGATTTAGTAGTTTGAAACTATCAATAATTATATCAAATGCAGTCTGTAAAATAATAATCAGATTTATTCATTTTCTGTAATGTTTCGAAAAATTATACAGTTTTTCTTACTCAAAATTATACAGTTGTTCTTACTCATTTCATGCATAGCTTCGTTTGCATTCCGATCTTTCCACCTTAATACATTGTTAATAATTAAAATCATGGCCGTTAATCGAAATGTAAACCAAGATCATGAAGTTTGCTTCAGATTAATTTGTTAAGAATTAGTAGGTTGAGTTTCATGGTCAAGGTTTCATGATTTGATTCAAACATTTTATAGAAAAAGTGTTTATTAATAACTGTTAATAAGTATGGGTATTATACCGATAATAAACTGTTGATAGGTAGCTAGTATTATAATCATGAACTGTTAATTGGTATCTAGTATACTATTAATAAACTGTTATTAGGTAGCTAGTATACCAATAATAAACTGTTAAATAAACTGCTATAGTGGATCAATAATTGATTGTTAAATAAACAGCTAGTATATCAATAATAAACTGTTAAATAAACTACAACTATAATAAAAATAAACTGCTTATAGCTAATTTACCTGCTGTTAGGTAGCTAGTTTACCAATAGTGATATGTATATATGTCATATATTTGACAAATTGATATCACATCATTCAAACAATCAATTCGCCTGCTGCGAAGTCATCCTATATGCTGATGAATAAACCAGAAGGAGAGCAGATGTGTTCTGTTAGAGTGCCAATCAAATTATTTTGAGTCTTTGGCTGTCTCTTGGGGACAAATATATTAAACTGAGAACATTGTAGAGTTCTACCTGTAATAAGTGTCCATGTTGCGGTATAGCCAATGAATTCCAGTCAATAAGGAATTCTGGAACGTCTCTGTTAACATACTATCACCATATATGACTCTAATACGAGGCATATAGAAATGTCAAATGTTTATTTCTTGTAAAGATCGATACTTCCTTTTGGCATCATAGTTTCTTTTCATTACACTTAGCTACGACTTTTCTTTTATTAACTACTTCCTCTATTGCCTAAACCATAGGGAGCCTGCTTTCAGTTACCTTATGCATGAAATAGACTTTTCGAAGGCATCATAAAATTATAACACTATAACGTTCCTTCTAATTGAATGAGATCGATGACAAATATTTCAGCAAAACGACAGACTTTCAAAATGGAGTCATGCATGGTGCAGTTCTTTACTTTCTTCCTTTTAACTTTTATCTTTTCTTTTTCCTCTCTCCTTAATCACTCACTGATCTGTCAGCATTCGAAACGTATGCTGACCTTTCTAAATCATCCATATTTAAAAAGGCCCAACTGCAGCAGGATCTTCTCGTGCTGGTGACACACAGACTGACATCAAACCTCATATTTAGTCGCAAACTATTCCTATTCGGATAAAATGGATATTTTATTCGTGGTTTACACCTAGAATGACGAAAATATAATTGGTCAATTTCCAAATATACTATTCAAGTAGGAAAACATTTTACTAAATAAGGTAAATAAGTATTTTGATATAAATATATTATGTATTTTATTTATGCCATTTCTCTAATATAATTTCATTTTGTTTTTACACTAAGCAATACATATATATAGGTATATTTCAGCTAAGGTTACCAATCTCCACGGAAAATACACTTAATTGCCCCTGAGTGTGTTTTTACTGTAAAGTAGTCAGAGGCGCAATGTCCATCAACTGCATCCACTGCTATAAATCTCTCCTCCATATCTGCTGCAACAAAAACAGAGAGGAGGAGCAACAAAAGAACCATGCTGACTATGAAGAGACTATGCAAATTAGCCATTTTACCTGCAAATAAGATAGGGAAAAACAGATCGAACTAAACCAAGTTCGAATAATAAAATATTCATTCTTTCTATAGTACAATCTAGAAAATAAATTGATCATCATTTGTAGTCAATGAAACTAGTAGAATGATTCAGAAGTTTCAAGATTTTAAAATGTTATATCTATGAGTGGAAATAAATTGAAAAATCATACCTGTAACAAAACTGACAAAAGTTACTCACCTTTATAAATCTGTATCACTGTAAGGTAACTGTTACTAGCTGAAGTAATTCTATAACTGTTACCAGCTGAGGTAACTCTATAACTGTTACTAATGATGTAATATCCTTTTATAAGTCTCCGTAATTACTCAGCTGCTCAGAAAATTGATGTTTATTCGTTAAATATTAAAGCTATCTATGTTTACGGAGAACAAATTTAAACTGAGACCATCTTCATTTTTTGGGTGATTTTTTCATCACGGCCAACTACTAGTAAAAAATAGGTCTCTGATGTATTGATGATACATTGGATTTTTATTTAAAATCCATTTTGTATGATAAACTATAGTTCAACAGTTATTTTGTTATATAAAATTAATTATCAAAATATTTTTAATGCTTTTGGAAATTGTTACAGAATGTAATATGGCACAGGTTGTAATCTTTAGTGAAATAAATGAATAAACTGAAATTAGCGATCTGCCGTTTACCAACAGTTAAGAAACTCTGAAGATGTATGTAGAAAAGAGATTATCCTCAAATAATTGACTTGAATTAGAGAATTTAGATCATTTTTACATTTTATTTATTCATTTGACAAAAAAAAGCTTCCATCATAATGGCTGTACAGTGTACAAGCCTCCACTCAAATTACGTTGATATTTTCTTTTTCACTACATAGGGTACAATTAGGTCCCTTAGCATGTAGCAGAAGCTACATGACAGAAATTCAGAAGCATTTAACAAAATATTTATAGACTAAAAAGAAAAGAACTAACAGAGTTAAAACATGCTTTTAATTTTTGTAGCTTGGCTAGATATGTATACCACGTACACTAAAAACACGCAAACTTTCATGCCACGCCTCTCCTACACACAGATATATACGTTCCGTACAAATGTTCGCGAACCTTTATTTGCGAATCCGGTCGAACCGAAAAATGAGTTCGGAGGTTCAGATACGTTAGAAGAGATTCGGACTGCATGTTCGAAACGTCTCTTTCGTGAATCAGAACCTCTGTATTTCCTAAAATGGAGAAAGAGCAGTCTCTCAGTTTCAAGATTTTTTCTCACTTCATGATGATAAAATATTACATAAGTTATGCCAATTAAATATCGCAATTTCTTTATCTAATACTTTTGATTAGAAAATGATCAATGACAAACTACAATTTATATTTATTAGAGATTATAGAAACAGTATTACTCAGAAATATCACAGAGTAACTTGAATAATTCAATGAAGTAACTGCAATTAACTAATTATTATTTACATATTTCATTAAATAAATAATGTCATATTTAATAAAATTATGTGTAGGTTGTCTTAAAAGACATGGAGTTTAATAAAATAATGTAGCCGTAAATAAATGAGTTGACTCTAGTTCATTTTTATCAATTTTCAGATAAAAAATATGAACATTAAAAAATTAAAATGTTCATGCACAAATATTCAGAATTATTGTTCACACCGAAATTTCAAAATTGGGTTCGCTATTCGGAAGTACGGAACCCGAAATCAGCAAAGATTCGGGTTCGAGTACGAAACGCAAATTAATAAATTTAGTAGGGGTTTATTGTCTGCTTCGGAACCAAAGGCCATATATATCGCTGACGTCAAAAGGAAATTAAATACAAGGGACTAGAAGAAGCAGTCAGAAAGGAAAGTGGCTCCATGAATAAAGTCACTTAACACCGTCGGTGACGATGCTCATGATGCAGAAAAGCTACTCCGTGAATGCAGTCACTTACCAAGGAATGTGACGAAACGGGACACAACCACAAGTGGCTGCACTCATGGATGGAAGAGGAAAATGAATAGGTGATAGTAAATGAAGCCTACGAGCCTACCTAACACTAACTTCTAAGACCTCGTAGTTGAAGAGCATAACCTTAGCGCTATCCTCTAAAACTGCAAGTAGCGTTAAAAAAATGCTAAACATGGTAAAAATGAAAAAAGACAATCCATAATCCAAATTACAACAGTTCGGGGCCCGAGGGACGCCACCCCCCGCCTCTTCTATTCACCACAGACAGCTTCAGGAGCCCCTGGGGGCTACTAAAATGAAAATATATTTTACTAAAATGAAAATAATAACTAATTTACTAAAATGAAAATAAAACAACAATACCAATAATATATTTAAACCGATTGTATACAAGAATAACCAATATATAAAAACTAGATTACGTGCACTTGGTAGAGCACATACCTTCGTCGTCGCTTCTCCATTTGCTACTAAAATCTAATAAACTGGTGACTGAATAGTGACCAATCGACCCACTAAGTTTCATGCAATATGGTTAAATACTTTTTGAGTTATTGAGTTATAAATGACCTTGACCTTTGACCGGATCGCCCCCAAAATTCTACCAGATGGTTCTTAGACATTGTCCAATTGTCCCATCAAATTTCAGACAAGTTAGTTGAATAGTTTTTGAGTTATTGAATAATAAATAGCCTGGACCTTGACCTTTGACCTTTGACCTGATCGCTCCCATAATTTAACAAAATGGTTTCTGTGTATTGACCAATCGTCTCACCAACTTTCATGAAATATGGTGCAATAATTTTTGAGTTATATATGACCATGACCTTGACCTTTGACCAAGTTGCTCCCAAAATCCTACCAGCAGGTCACTGGACATTGATCAATTGTTTCACCAAATGTCATGCAATTCAGTTGAACACTTTTTCAGTTATGCGAATAACAAGATGATAAATATATAAATGCCGCCTATAATATAGGCTTCCCGCATTCTGCGAAGTAAAGGAGTTCCACTGTACTCGACACAAATGAATATATATATAATATAGAAATGTGTTCTCAAGCAGAAGAATTGTAATGAAAAACTGGAATGTCTTGTATGAATCTGCTCACAGAATAATAAGAGTAATATATTCCTTCTAACTATAGACATCTGTAAAATCTTGAATTTAGTTAATTCTAAGACTTTGAATTGGATAAAAGTTTAGAGAGGACAAAAAATTTATGAAAATCAGCGACTCGGGAAAGAAAATTGATACTGTAAACCGATATATTGAAGAGATACTAAATTCACAGGTAATAAAACTAATATATAACATGTAAAAATTGTCAGTTATTTAGTTGTAGTAAAACCAGTACAGTCAAACACAATACCATCATTATTCCTCTCAAAGGTGAAACCACCGTCCATTCTATAAAAACGATAATCCTCTAATTCATAATTAATTCCCTCGAAAAATTCTAATTTCTAGTACTTTCAATGTAGCTTCTATTTCAATTCTATCATTTTGTAATTTTTTACAAGAATTGATTATGTTTTTTATGAAAGTCACTGATTCTTGTGTTGTAGAAAGATTTAAATTTATTGTCAAATGTTTCAAATTAGGGCAAGCGCTTACCAAGGTACCTACATTTCGTGAAAGATTAGAGGCATCAATGCGTATATAGGTTAATTTTTCAGTAAGAAATGCAGTCAAAAAAGCAAGTTGACTTGCTGATGACATATTCAGTGACAAATCAAATAGTTTAAGGCTTTGGACTGACACTTTAGGAAGTACTTGTCCTATACATTCAGGTGAAAAATTAAAATCAGTGAATTGAATCCTATTCAACTTGGTACACGATGAAAGAGCTTCAAAACCTTCCATATTTATACAGTCACCACAAAATGCCATATTTACCAATGTATCGCATGAAACTTTTATCACTTGGGCTAAAGAAGGGAGACTGCGCATTACAAGTAAATATTTAAGAGGAACAGGCCAGATGGCAAACATATCTCCTATTTTAGATAAGTCATTCGGGTCGTGTATATTAATGAATTTAAAATATAACAAACCTTTTTTCCGCACCTCGAGATGAAGGCATCCTTGAACGAAACAAACTACAAAATCAATATTTCGAATTTTCTTACAAAGTCTGAAAATCATAGTAAGTGGTTCTAGAATAGTTATATGAGCTTGATTCAAGAGGTAATCCCTTGCAGATGGATTATGCTTCTCGGGTGAATATTTAATTCGTAGAGTTTCTAAATGCGGTGATTTTCTTATTTCCTTCAGAAGTGGGCTCTCATTTTCTTCTGTGTCCATCATTTTTTTTATTAGATAGACTTCATGTTGCTACGAAAAGAAAAAAGAAAAAGTATGTTAGGAATAGATAACGTTATTGGCTGAAGAGAAAACTGCTCATTGTAACCATGTATTCGGGAGAAATTACTGATCCATGTAGAGAAGTTAGTCTGTTGATATTTATTCATTTTAGAATTTTAGATGAATTATTATTCCTCAATAATAAGCTACCGCACACTGCATCAAAATTGATTGCGAATTGTGAAAGTAGTTATCTTAGTAGTGAAGTACATTTCGGTAATTTTGAAATATATCTGATATCATAAGAAAATTATAAAAATGTGTTCCGATCAAAACATTCACACTAAAAATATCTGAAATTTTAGACCACAAGCAGTGAAATTCAACTAAAATTTTAAAAATATAATTGAATTTCGAAAAAAAATATTTATCTTATTTTATAGAAAAAATGAACCGAACAAAAAAAATAAAACCAATTTTCAAATATTAAATCAAGGTTCAGCAAAATTGAACTGCAAAAAAAAAATTGTTAGAAACACTTAATTAATAATGATGTGTCCTCCCATAAGAAAAGATGTAGTTTCCTTTATGAAAGCATCGAAGAAAACAGCTGAAATTTAGTTTCATGGTAGTCTTTAATATAAAAAAAATACATTTGTGCATGAATCTGATGTCAAATTTTCAATTTTTTTGGGGGGGTGTTAATGTGAATGGGAGATAAGGGTGAACGGGAAATAAATGTAGATATAATTGTAGTTAAGGATAGAAGGGCATGGGTAGAGGGTATTAGGTGTCACTGAGAGGGATGTGGTAAATTATTCAAGTCCAGGGCGGGGTTAGTAGTACATGGAAGATGATGTAATGACTGGGTTAGGTTTACTTGTGATAGGTGTGGGATAGGCTTAAAGACCGAAGAAACTATGTAGAGCCACATCGGGACATGTGGTGGGGACGGGGTAATAATAAGACTGTAATAATATGAAATGTCATAGGTATAGCAGAGGAATTAGTAGGGCAAATTATGCTATAAATGTTATGAGTTGTAGGCAGCAATGGATTCTAGTGGGCGGGAGCGGTTGGTTCGTGGCTTAAGGAAGGATTAAGTCAGGAGTCCTAAAACTAAAAGGGTTATGTATTCCTTGCAGGAAGAAGAGTCAACCTCTGTCTGCGCCAGAGAGACTGCAGTGGACGGGATCCGAAAAGGGGATGGAAGCCAAGTAGAAAATAAGCTACCAATTTAACTACTTACAGTCGTTTTAAGATGCTTTCTCCAACCATTCATTTGGGCCAAACTGTTGAATCGACGGGAAACTTTGGATAGTGTACCTCGGTCGGATAAACGGTCAAAGTGGCCAAAAACCTCCAAGATCATTTCGTCAGGTAGGAGGTCCATTAGATTATTCTGGAAAAGAATAAATTAATGTGAGTCTTATATAGAAAGAATTAATTTATTGAAATGGCATTATGTTATTTATCATGCTGGTAATTTATTTGTACTATTTCTTTCATACACATTGGTCTTCTTAAAAAGAGTCATGTGTATTAACACTATATTGAGTTTGAATGTCAAAACTATTAGCACAGAAAATCATTATTGAACATTCTTTAATGAAAAATGACTCATGTTTAGGTACTATAATTATTTCCCAAATATAATGAAGAGAATATACAGGGTGGCGCAAAAAAAAGGAAACCCATTTTTAAACTAATTTATTTTACAAACTATGAAAGCTAGAACATCTCCCTTGATAATTTGTTAAGAGTTACCACAAAAATTAAACATCCTACAGCGAATTAAAAAAAGTAAATGAAATAGGCTTGCGGGAGCACGAAATACACCTAAAAATTCATAATAGGAATAATTTATTTCCATATGCTAATAGTAAAAATTAAATCCTACAATTTTTCATTCATGGAAATACTTCTTCATCACCAATCACGACATCTTCTACAAAATGTGCAGTTCTTTTCAGAAGCCATTTTACCCAATTTAGACGGTGCGGTAAATCAGTTCTAAACATTTGAGCCTTACGTGCATCTTCAAAGGATGAAATCTCAAATCGTGTTTAACAATTTAGTGAAATGTGTCTTTAGTGATGTCTAATCCTTACCTACTGATTGATATTTCTGTATTCTCAATAAGATGTTCATGAACAATTTTAATGTGTTCATTCTTTTCTCATGCGACATGATCACGTTTTGTTCAAATTTAAGGTGGTTTCTTCAGTTTTGAACTAATTAACATTTTTCAATACGGTTTTATAGCTGTTGGAAATCTTTCCAAAAAGCGTTGTTCAAAATGAGGTTGAACCTGTTTAAAACTTTCAGTGTTTATAAAAATTGTCACAACAAAAACTCATTGTTCTTTTGAAAGCTGCATTTTGAGGGTTTCGAATAGGAGATAGAAATTAACGGCGAGATGATTCAAATGCCAACTTCAAAACCCAACTTTCAAATGGTAATTATTAGTTTTATTTTCTCTTATTTGTTAAAAAATTAGTACAATTTAATGTTTTTACATCCATATAAAATGAATACCTCTTATGACTTTTTTTATATATTTCGTGCTCGCGCAAGCCCTTTTTATTTCCATTTTTTTAATTCACTGTAGGATATTTAATTTTCGTCGTAACTCTTAACAGATCATCAAGAAAGGGGCAGAAAAAGTAAACGAATAAAACTGTGTTTTTAGAAAAGTTTTAGCTTTGATAGCTTGTAAAATAAACTAGTTTGAAAATGGGTTTCCTTTTTTTGCGCCACCCTGTATATCTCCATTTGTTAACCTACAACAGTACAGGACATCAAAGCAGCACAAACTACAGGACGGTATAAGCTGAAACAGAAAGACACTGTCAGAGTGAACACCATGCTGAACTACCTGCCTAGAAATGACTACACTGTCCATACCTCTCTACTGTCCATACCTCTCTACTGTCCATATCTCTCTACTGTCCATATCTCTCTACTGTCCATATCTCTCTACTGTCCATACCTCTCTACTGTCCATATCTCTCTACTGTCCATATCTCTCTACTGTCCATATCTCTCTACTGTCCATATCTCTCTACTCTCCATATCTCTCTACTCTCCATATCTCTCTACTCTCCATATCTCTCTACTCTCCATATCTCTCTACTCTCCATATCTCTCTACTCTCCATATCTCTCTACTCTCCATATCTCTCTACTGTCCATATCTCTCTACTGTCCATATCTCTCTACTGTCCATATCTCTCTACTGTCCATATCTCTCTACTGTCCATATCTCTCTACTGTCCATATCTCTCTACTGTCCATATCTCTCTACTGTCCATATCTCTCTACTGTCCATATCTCTCTACTGTCCATATCTCTCTACTGTCCATATCTCTCTACTGTCCATATCTCTCTCAGTCCATATCTCTCTACTGTGCTAATGGTCAGTAGTGTCTATCAAGAAAATTGATGAATAGAATTCATAGAATTGATTCGTCCACATATGGTCTAAGTAACTTCCACCATTGTTACTTGGTTTGGTGACATCATTAATCAGTGGAACGAAATTCAATGAGAAAAATTATTAAGAAGATCAGAACTAGACGACTGAGATCTCAGAATATCAATATTAAGGTCACCACTGACACATACGGGAACAGACGAATGCATACGAGATAAAATATCAAATAAGAAATCAGAAAAAATATCAATAACACCACTTGGGGATCTGTACAGGCCTATTACCCTCAATGGTTTCCAATTGATACCGATACAGAACAAATTTCAACCTCTGAGTTACACATACACTCGCTCTCCACCATTACACTAATCATGCCAGTTTGCACATATATCGAAATACCGCCACCCAAGCCTGTGCATTCCACGATATACATGGAATGATTTATACATATCCAGTTCAATGACACAGTCCTTGGAAAACCATGTATCTGATAGTACTATTATACTTGGTTTAATATGAAGCCTGTCTATGAAATCAGCAAAAGAGTCATAATTAGCACGCAATTATCTTACATTCTGGTGCAGTACAAATAAATCAGTACTATCATAAAAATTATCATTTAACAGATCAACAGAGTACATATCACATGAATTTGTCACATAATCGTGATCCTCAACATTACTCCTTTCTCTTAGATTTCCTATTATTTCCAGGGGAACTGTTTAACTTAGAATAGAGTTGTGTAAAAATATCCTCAGGTAAAGATGTAGCATTATCAAAAATAGATGAACTCTCAGAATTGTTTCCAGATAACTAACTATTCAATAAACTCAGATTCCTCCATTGAGTCTCTAACAATCAATGTTTTTCCGTCATTTGCTAGTTTTCGTATGTTCTTTTTGATAATTTTCTTTGGGAAATCAGATCTCTTGAAGATTACAATTGATGGGCAGGTACTACCGTTTTTCCTTTCGGGTGTAGAAGGTGGAGTAGTATTAAGAGGGGTATTGTCGTTAAGGGTTTCTTCCATGATTAAAGGGTGGGGCAGGGACAATGTGTGGATGGATTTAGTGACAGATAAGGAGGGTTAACTCTAAAATGTTGAGAGAGAAGACAATTTAACTTGGGGGAGACTATTTTCTTCAATAGTGCATTCAAATGTGTGCTGTGATCAGAAGGGTTATCAAGAGTTTTCTCAAGCTCAATAGCAACAAGAATCCTCGTTTTGATAGCATCCATCCCCATCATTTTACCGGTTTCTACAGCCTCAGAGTAACTTAAAGGGGCCTTACCGGTTCCCACAGCTCCAGAAAAAACTTGTAAACGCTTTACTGGGTCCTATAGCTCCGAAGTAACTTGTCGACGCTTCAGTTAATTTGTTTACCCTAGATACCAAATACAGTTTTCTTTTGGGACAGCTAAATGCCAGTGTATGATGTGAAGAGTCGCGGCAGTTTACATATTTTCTAACATTAGGTGTAGGACAACTTCTATGATCATGTTCGATACTGCTACAGTTCGAGCAAATCTGATAAGTGGATGGGAATGTACAATTTGCAACCAAATTATCATCGATGGCATAGCATCTATATCAATGAGAAATTTGCACATATTCTTCATCTTGCAAGTCCTTTGGATTTAGCTATACTGAGATTCAACAGGTAAAATCCTTCTAATCGACATTTCTGGGCAGTGTTTGCAGCCGCGCACACTATCTTCAGTCCTTTATTGGATTTGATTTTAAAGCCAGTTGTTTTTGGGTAGTAATTTCGGTCTTGATATCATCAACAGAATGAGAACACAGTCTCATCCATGTACCGAGCTAGGGTCATGCAGGTAAATTGAAGCACACTGACTAACTGCGGTCTCCTACAACAGAAACATCATACATTCAAAAAACATGTTAAAAACTTAAATTAATGGATTATATGTAGCATGCACTGCCCCTCTTTCGATGCATATGCAACATTTTAATGTAATTTCGGTTCAGAATGTTTTGGAGACTCTCTTGAGAGGGGCGCAATTAGAAATTAAAGGGCCGCAATTTACCTGCGTAACCCTATTACAACTCGACGAGCCTGTATTCCGTGAGGAATGACCGGATTATAATTCTTACTTGTTAGTGAACATGTGACATCCCTTGAAAACAGGGCATCTACATCACTATCAGATACACAGTAAGCCAGGTAGCCATCATTCACAGGTGTGTAGGTCAAAAGCCCCCACGGTCAAGTGCCCCTACCGGTCAAGAGCTCCCCCGGTCATGAGCAGCTCCCCGGTCACGAGCCTTCCCTGTTTTTTAATCCTTATTTACCTATATTATTGAATCCTTATTGACACTTTTGTAGTTCATTACTGATTAAACATAAGATATATGTATATCTGGGGGCGTGCCACCCCCCGAACCCCCCTGCCAGGTCATTAAACAATCATGAAGTGTGCAGTACAACAAACTAGCGGACACAACAAACTACATTAGCAACTCTCAGTTGCCTCTATCTAAGTAGCTCTTCATTTGTTTAACTAGGTAAATAAAGATTAAAAAAAACAGGGAGGGGGTCCTCATGACCGGGGGGTTCTTGAAAGGGGGGGGGGGCTCTTGAACGGCGGGGGCTCTTAAACGGAGGGGGGTGCTCTTGAACGGGGGGGGGGGGGCTCTTGAACGGGGGGGGGGGCTCTTGAACGGGGGCTCTTGAACTGGGGGCTCTTGAACTAGGGATCTTGAACTAGGGATCTTGAACTAGGGATCTTGAACTAGGGATCTTGAACTAGGGGGGGGGGGGGGCTCTTGACCGGCGGGGGGGGGGCTCTTGACCGGCAGGGGGGGCTCTTGACCGCAGGGGGGCTCTTGAATGGGGGGGCTCTTGAACGGGGGGGGGGGC
>CANNZV010000894.1:177069-381597 GCA_947561585.1 Caprella mutica
CTCTTGACCGGCGGGGGGGCTCTTGACCGGCGGGGGGGGAAGGAGGCTCTTGACCGGCGGGGGGGGGGAGGAGGCTCTTGAACGGCGGGGGGGGGGAGGAAGCTCTTGACCGGCGGGGGGGGGAAGGAGGCTCTTGACCGGCGGGGGGGGGGGGAAGGAGGCTCTTGACCGGCGGGGGGGGGGAAGGAGGCTCTTGAACGGCGGGGGGGGAGGAGGCTCTTGACCGGCGGGGGGAAGGAGGCTCTCGACCGGCGGGGGGGGAAGGAGGCTCTTGACCGGCGGGGGGAAGGAGGCTCTTGACCGGCGGGGGGGGAAGGAGGCTCTTGACCGGTGGGGAGGGGGGGGAAGGAGGCTCTCGACCGGTGGGGAGGGGGGGAAGGAGGCTCTTGACCGGCGGGGAGGGGGGGAAGGAGGCTCTTGACCGGCATGGGGGGAAGGAGGCTCTTGACCGGCGGGGGGAAGGAGGCTCTTGACCGGCAGGGGGGGGGAAGGAGGCTCTTGACCGGCGGGGGGGGGAAGGAGCTCTTGACCGGCGGGGGGGGGGAAGGAGGCTCTTGACCGGCGGGGGGGGGAAGGAGGCTCTTGACCGGCGGGGGGGGGGAAGGAGGCTCTTGACCGGCGGGGGGGGGGGAAGGAGGCTCTTGACCGGCGGGGGGGGAAGGAGGCTCTTGACCGGCGGGGGGGGGAAGGAGGCTCTTGACCGGCGGGGGGGAGGCTCTTGACCAACGGGGGGGGAGGCTCTTGACCGACGGGGGGGGGAGGCTCTTGACCGGCGGGGGGGGGAGGCTCTTGACCGGCGGGGGGAGGCTCTTGACCGGTGGGGGGGGGAGGCTCTTGACCGGTGGGGGGGGGGGGTCCTGACCGTACTCCCATTCACAGGTATAAGACATGACCATTTAATTGAAAAAACCTCAATATATCACTTCATACACCAGCTTCTCTCTGCTGTGCCTCTCTCTCTCTGCTGTGCCTCTCTCTCTCTGCTGTGCCTCTCTCTCTCTGCTGTGCCTCTCTCTCTCTGCTGTGCCTCTCTCTCTCTGCTGTGCCTCTCTCTCTCTGCTGTGCCTCTCTCTCTCTGCTGTGCCTCTCTCTCTCTGCTGTGCCTCTCTCTTGAGGGGTCAACTCATGAGGGGTCAACGTTTGAGGGGTCAACTCATCGAGACTTTTAAGATCCTTCGAGGGATAAGTCGAGTTGATCCCGAAGACTACTTTTCGCTGTGTGTGAACCCCACCCGCAACCACGGGTGGAAGGTGGTTCCGCCTCGGTTCACCACTGCTCAGCTGGAGAACTTCATGCTGGTAAAGATCTGTAATGTCTGGAACAGACTGCCAGAAAATGTTGTCAGCAGCCTGACTGTTGACACATTCAAAAGGCGACTTGACAGGATACTCAGTGAGCTGGCTTACTGAGCTGTCAAGCGCCTCCATGACTTGACCTCGGAGTTGAGATGAGAGTCTTAGCTATCTTTTCTGGTAGCACTCTTACTTCAACTCCAACCAACCAATTAAGAGAAAACCTGGCGCCTTTCCGTGGCTAGAGAGATCAGGTCACACCCTGCGTTCTGTCACCGTCTCAGGGACTGCCTTTGGGCGGCCCCTGTGAAGGTGGCAGTGATTGGCGGGTTTGACTGACCAAGTCCAGGATAAAACTTGGAGCTAATGATTGTACCCAAACTTTGCTCCTACGCCTGATGGAGGTTCTTTCTTTGTCAGGTTTAGGAGTACGGTTTGGAGTGCTTAGGTTCCAAGTGGGAAGTGATGGAGAGAGATTCACCTTGTTCCGTTGTTAACCCAACGTCGAGCGCACAGCTGGCTGTGCACAGGGGCCATCCTTGGATGGGCATATTGTGCCTTTTGATGGTCCCTTTATCCTTGTGACTCCTTGTGACTCTCTCTGCTGTGCCTCTCTCTCTGCTGTACCTCTCTCTCTGCTGTACCTCTCTCTCTGCTGTACCTCTCTCTCTGCTGTACCTCTCTCTCTGCTGTACCTCTCTCTCTGCTGTACCTCTCTCTCTGCTGTACCTCTCTCTCTGCTGTACCTCTCTCTCTGCTGTACCTCTCTCTCTGCTGTTTACCACTATTTGATCAATCTTAAATTCAGTCATAATGAATGATCCAAATCAGTCATTTGAACTAGCGCCAGTTTCTGGAGATAGATACTATGAGGTCGAGGAAATGGCACCGATGTGTGGCGAGAACAATCTGCTCATCTTGCATCAAAATATCAGATCTTATAATCATAACTATGACAGTTTCTCCACATTCATAGACTCGCTTGATGTCACCGTTGATGTAATAGTTTTGAGCGAAACCTGGTTTTCTGATGGACATTGTTCTGAAATGGATGGCTATTTTGGATATCACACATTTAGAACAGGTAGATCCGGAGGAGGTGTGTCTGTGTATGTCAGAGTAGGATTACAGTCACAGTTAGATACGGAAAAGTCTATTGTAACAGAATCATGTGAGTCTTGTGTGGTAAATCTTTATTCTGCAAACCATAATAACGGTCAGTTGTTGACCATATTGGCAATATACAGACCTCCTATCTTGTCCTTGCCAGTATTCTTAGATTTCATTAATGCTACTGTCGGTGATTATTTAGGTAAAAGTTTGATCATCGTAGGAGACTTGAACGTTAATTTGATAGATAATAGTATAAGTTCAGATATGTACAATATTTTGTTTTCTAATAATATGTTTCCTTTGATTAGCGTGCCCACTCGTATAACCGAAACTACAGCCAAATGTTTAGATCATTTATGGTAAAACGGATTTAATGTGTCACATTCAGGTTCACTTGTAGTTGACATTTCTGATCATTATCCGGTTTTCTGTATACTTGAAATTACAAATAATAAAACTCCCATAGTAAGAATTATTAGTGATCACGATGGTAAAAATGTAAAATCATTAATTAATTCCATGCCTGAATTAGTAAGAAAATATTGGAATGAAAACTGGAATGGAAATGTGGATAGGAAAACTGAATGGCTGCTGGATAATCTGTGGTGTAACTATGATAGGTGTTGTCCTAAGAAAACAAAAACTATCATAAAAAAAAACTCTCTAAGCCCTGGATTAGCGAAATTAATTTTAAGCATAAACTATTTAAGAGATACAAACAGGGAACCGTTCCTTTTAACATATATAACAATTATAAAAATGCATTAACTAAAAAAATAAGTAGAGAAAAAATAAGCTTCTATGGCCATAAGTTTAATTCAATTAAAAATGATTGTAGGAAAAACTGGCAAACCATTAATATATTGTTAGATAGAAACAAGAAGCACTCTGACATAATCTTAGGTGATAACGGAGTAGACACCACAGCTGCTATATCAGAATTATTCGTAAAATATTTTTCTTCTGTAGCAAATGATTTAGACAGTAGTATTCCAACATCTAATATTGACCCACTGCATTATATGCCTACTGCTTCTAGTAATAATTTCTGTGTAAAACCTACTTCCAAGCAGGAAGTGATTAAAATTGTGATGGCTATGTCTGGTAGGGGAAGTAATGTAAAATGTATTCCTATTTTTATATATATAATTCTAATCCATTATATAGCTGATATTGTTGTAGATATATTTGACTCATCTGTTATTGAAGGTAGTTTCCCTGATGTACTTAATAAATCTCGCATTATACCGATTTATAAGAGCAAAAATTCTAAGGTAGTAAATAATTATCGCCCAATCTCTACTTTGTCTACCGTATCTAAGATAATTGAAAAAATTATGAAATGTAGAGTTACCGAATATCTAGATTGTCAAAAAATAATTTATGATAAACAATATGGATTTAGGACGGGATTTGGTACATCGGATGCGATATTAGAGTTCACGGATAGGTGCTCAGATAATCTTGATAAAAAGGCTCATACAATCGCAGTGTTTCTGGACATATCGAAAGCATTTGACACTGTGAACAAGCGGATAATGGTTGGAAAGTTAGAGAGGTTGGAATTCCGTGGTAGTATTTTAGACTGGTTTAGGGATTACCTGACTGACCGTAAATTTATGTTGATGTAAAGGATAATACTTCTATTGAAAATATGAACATTGGACTGCCTCAGGGATCAGTTAGCTCTCCGTATTTGTTCTCCTTGTATGTAAACGATATGCATAATTGTTCTGATAGGCTATCCTTTATTCACTTTGCTGATGATACTACTGTATTTATGTCAGGTAACTGCTTGGATGATCTCTGTAGGGATGTTAGTTTGGAGCTTTCTAAGGTAGATGAATGGATGAAATCTAATAGGCTGTCGTTGAACGTTGATAAAACTTCTTTCATTTTATTCACACATGCTCGTATTCAACTAAATTTATTTGGTGTTTCAATAGGGGATGATTTTGTTAATCAGGTAACAAATATAAAATTTTTGGGACTGCAAATAGATAATAGGCTTAATTTTAATGAACATATCAATATTTTAGGTAGAAAACTTTCTTATGTAGTAGGACTTCTGAAGAAAATGCAAACTATTATACCACCAGCAGTATTAAAAATGATGTATTTTTCTCTTTTCCAATCAGTTTTAATGTATGGCATTACTGTGTGGAGAGGATGTGGGGTAACTAATATAAATAAGTTAAATAGAATTGTAATCAGAGCCCAGTCCATTTTGAATAATTTGCCAACAGATAAAAAAGCACCTCTTTCACTATTTGACCTTTATAGATATAATATCCTTAACCAATTTCACAAATATTCCGTTTCATCTCGGTTTTCTGTTCATTTTCATCACAAAATATCAAATTTGGCTCCAACACATTGTTACCGAACTAGATCTAGAACCAACGATAATTTAAATTTGCCTCAGATTCACAAAACTGTCTCACAAAATCAATTTTTTTACAATTCAGTAAGGATCTGGAATGCTCTACCTAACTATATCAAAACTGTAAATAATAGTAGGAAGTTTAAGCATGAAATTAGAAAATGGATAAACTCTGAGGTGTAGATTATATTAGGTAGAATTTAGATTAGATTAGGTTAGGTTAGGTGAATACTTCCAATGATTATTTTGTAATTGTAATTATATATTTGTTCATCATATTTTCATATACAATTTATTTTCATTTTGGTAATTGTAAGTTTGGTAGGATAGCAATAAATTTTGTTCATATTAATAAGTTTTGTGTAACATTATAGTATTGTAACGTATATGTAATTCTTGATTTATTTTCTTTGGTTGGAGTTACTCAATTTAGACTAGATGAAATATTTTAATTTTTTAATTGCCCAATAATACTCAAATAAAGAGTACCAGGACGGGCTTCAGAAAAATATATAATATTCCTTCATAATATTCCTTATAAGTTATGCATTTCTGAATAAATATTCTCATTCTCATTAATTTCACTGCATTTAATTTTCACACGAGGCATCACGAAATCAGAGGATTGTTTATTAGTAGTGAATGAGTAATAATTTTTAGAGCACCGGCTAACAGTGAATAAAGCCAAGCTTAGGGTAGGCTAGGACTAAGTAGGTATATACCGCCAGGTGAAGATATGTATAGATTATAAATACTATGGACATGAATAACATTTGAAAATATAATTATGTCATACTAATTGCATGAAATGATTATTGCTGCAGATTATAATTGACCAATATTTTAGTCATAATAATATATAATACAACATTCTTTACCAACTGAGCTATATACATTAAATTATTATCATCATTTCTAGTACCGTTTCTAATTCAAGTATCCATGTGAACTTACTTCTCTTGGTTCTGCCATCTTCCTTCGTTTCTTATAAACACACAATATCAACTAGAAATGAAGTACTACCGACACACTACTCTGCTCGAAGGAAGAAACTCTATCACTGAGGCAAACAACCCGGTAGACCGGAAAAGTCAGATTGGAGATCTAGATTAGTTAGACCCATAGTATTTATTTATTTATTTACTATGAGTTAGACCTAAATTCATCAACTACTTACAATGTAGATTGTTTGAGAATCTAAAGTAATTCGGGTAACTTATTAGCAGAGGTGGGCGTTCCGCACAAATGTTCGCGAACCGGTTCGGACTGGAAAATTGGTTCGGACATTCGGATTCGGAACCTCTTCAAAAACGGTTCGGAACGTCTTTTTCGCAAGTCCGAACCTCCAAACCCGGGGAAAACTGACTTGTTCATTTAATATTTTACGTTCTGAACATTACGTTTAAAATACATTCATAGGTTTCTGCTTAACACTGAAGCGAAGAACATACGTCTCTCCCCGCTCTTCTTCCGTTACGTTATTCATCCTTTCTTGACTAACTGTAACTTCTATAATATTCTTAAATTATTCTTTATTAATGGTTTATGCTCCCTCAAATTTCAATTAAAAATTGCTTGAAATATGTAGAACTATATAGGTAAGGTTATAAAAGTATATATTAGGTAACATTACATAACACCCTATCCCTAGTAACTTAACCGTTTGCTAACCAGTCCTCATGGAAAAATAATAATAACTTATATTCAAGACCGATTTTAAAGCTGTCTTTTCATTAGTTTAATTTTTCGCATAAATACAAACGAATAGACAAAAACGAAGGTGATTAATGGTAAGATACTCATATTATGAGCATTTATTCAAATCTATAATAATATTAGGAATATATCAGAGATCTTTCCAGGCATTATAGATGCAAGAGTATGTTTCAGTATATAAGGGTGAATATCTCAATATAATCATGATTATATTAATAAGAGTTACAGTTAACTGCAGTTAACTGTAACTCTTATAGCGGCTTAGCAAGATCAAATATGTGAGAATAATTGCGCACACCAAGCTTCGTACAATAACATCTTATAAATATTTGTTCCTTTAATATTTCACTAAGTTCGCTAGTTCGCTAAGCAGAGCTCAATTCTTAGAAATATATATAGAAGACTATAATGGATATTTTATGGCAGACTAAATTAAACATGTTCATTATTCGTGGTAGTTCACTATACAGGGTTCTATTATAAATAGAATGGTTCACTATACAGGAGTTCATTATAGAGGAGTCTACTGTACTAGTAATTCATGATATGTTGTAACGTGAAATGTTCTTGTGCTCACAGTATATGTATGCACGTACACTGTACAGAGTAGATTGTTTGGCGTCGCCAAAGTAACGTGTTCCCGTACAGTTACGTGTTTCCGTCTATTTAATGTACAGTTACGTATTCCGGTAAACTTATATATTCTCGCAAAACGCGCAGCACATTCTCGAGATTGTGCAAATCGGCAAATGGCGCGAAAACATAGACAAAATTTATATTTACATATGATTTATGAAGTTTTAATATTTATAAATTTTTAAGTTGTTTCTCTGTATGTGATATACAGGGTGTCCGACACTTTGCATTCGTCGAATTAAACACTTTTTATTCTATGAGGGTATGGTCTAAGATACTTAGTTAAAGAGTTACAAGGTTAGGAAAGTAGTAACTGTACCATTTATTATTATTAGTTAACATTATTTTTTTATTGTTGCGATAAGAAACAAAACATTTTTAACAGTAATTATTAGGAGCACAAGAAACGTAATCTTAAATTAGGTTACATATTTACAAAATGTGTTCAATTTGCCGCCCATTTGTTGCGATGCAAGCGTTCAAACGTTTCTCCCGCAAGGATTCGTGAAACTCCTGGTGTCTATGCTCGCGTCCGCCAATTATTGGACAAACGTTTGAACGGCTGCATCGCAACATATGGGAGGCAGTTTAAGCACATTTTGTAAACACGTAAACTAATTTAAGATTAAGATTCTTGTGCTCCTAATAATTACTGTTAAAAATTTTTTGTTTCTTATCGCAACATTAAAAAATTACGTTAACTAATAATAATAAATGGTATAGATACAACTTTCCTAACCTTGTATCTCTTTAACTAAGCATTTTAGACCATACCTTCATAGAATAAAAAGTGTTTATTTCGACGAATGCAACCTTATGTAAAGTTTGGCAACAAAAGTGTCGGACACCCTGTACAATTAATTTTTTTAAATCTTAACAGCTATATTTTTTAGTATTTTAATTGCATTAATTAAATAGTCAGGGCGTTTAACAAGCACTACAATTGCATAAGAGAAATGAAGGTTAATTTATTGCAAAATATACAGATTCTTATATAAATTCAGGTAGAAAATTATGGTATATCTACGCTGCAAAATTTTTTTTTTTAATTTTCTTATTTTAATTATCGGTGTATATATTGACGATGCAATTATTTGAAAAGGTAATTTGAATTGTGAAACACCTGTTAGGTTTTAAATATATTTGCTTATGATGAGTCAGAGAAGTAGTTTGTTACTGACTATCTTCAAAAATAGGAATTCGCAATTATTTTATACAGTAGAAGTCCTGTATAATGAAATCCTGTATTTTCACGAACCTAAACTGAAAATCACTGAATAACAACGGAACACCTTTCGTATTTAAAATTTATCGTGTCTATACTTCAGGTAATGAATATTATATTGATGTACATGCATCACCCGCTTCAGTAACCAAATCACGACTCAGTTTAGTTACCAAACGGTAACTAAAGCGAATAAAAGTAACAAGAAATTTATAATTGTCACTCTTCGATTACATTTCTCGTTTTCTATAAGTTATAGAAAGAAAATTTGTTATAGAGTTATTGGAGTATGTACTACGTATTTAAGCATATTAATAATAATTTACAGACTTTCATTGTTTGTGACAGTGATGAAAAGTTTAAAGTCGTGCATTTATTTAATGTTATAAACTCCATCCATAGCTTAACTCTCACTCAGTATAGGTGAGTGATTATTAATAGATACTTAGATTTCTATAATTATTGTGCTACATTTAACAAACCGCAATTTTATGCTCTATGAAATGTTTTTGGTAGTAGGGCACTAAGTTACAAGTTATTGGTTAGTTCTACAATTCCAAACACGTCAGAAAAGAAAATATTATAATTATTATTTAACTTCTATTCTAATTGGTATCATGGATACCAATTGAAATAAAACTTAAATAATGATTATTATATAAAGATTTTCACGTGTTGAAAAATATGAAACTTACCCTAAAATGGAACATGTTGAATATCTGAACCAACTGATTCTAATAACCTTATCTGGATTATAATTTTAATGTTATTTTAGTTGCCATGAAATAATCACAAAAAATTGTCTCCGTTTTCTATGCCTACGAACGGTTCTTATTTCGAAACATGACTCGAAATAAGTACCACTTTTACTAGAGTGAAGTGTACTTAATAAATAAATAAATGCCGCTTATAATATAACCTTTCCGCATTCTGCAAAGGTAATCAAAATACTTGAATGCCAATAATCATACACAGTACATTGAAGTCGAACTCCTCTATAATGGACTCCAGTATGGTGAACCATCCTGTATAGTAGAGCCCTGTATACATATAGTGAACTCACCTCTATATTGAACATTTTTAGGTTAGTATGCCACAAGTTACTATTCAAGTTTTCTATGAATCTATATAGTAGATTAGTTGTATTTCATGAAAGAGGAGTTCTACCAGTGCAACTTCTCTATAATGAAGTCATGTGTAGTGAAGCATCCTGATTTATAGAGCTCTGAGAAAGGAAAAACCCTGTATAATGAATTTATTTAAAAAAAAAAAAAAACCTTTATTTTATAGTCTGCCATGAAAAGACCAGTTTTCTATTCTTTTTTTATATCCTCAATAGTAGAGGAGTTCCACTGTACCCTACACAAATGAATATATATATATATATATAATATATATTATAGAAATGTGTTCTCAGGCAGAAAATTTTAATGAAAAACTGGAATGTCTTGTATGAATCTGCTCACAGAATAATAAGAGTGATATATTCCTTCTAACTATAGACATCTGTAATATCTTGAATTTAGTTAATTCTTAGACTTTGACTTGGATAAAAGTTTGGTGAGGACAAAAAATTATGAAAATCACCGACTCGGGAAAGAAAAATTGATACTGTACACCGTATATTGAAAGGATACTAAATTCAAAGGTAATAAAACTAATAAAATGTTATAGTTGTTTATTATTTAGTTGTAGTACTACCAGTATATTCAAAAACGAAACCATCATTATTCCTCTCAAAAGTGATTTTTTTTTGTAATATCTATAATCCTCTAATTCATAATTAATTTCCTCGAAAAATTCTAGCTTCAATTACCTTCAATGTAGCTTCTATTTCAATTCTATCATTTGGATTTTTTTTAAAAGAATTGATTATGTTTTTTATGGAAGTAACTGATTCTCGTGTTGTTGAAAGATTTAAATTTACTGTCAAATGTTTCAAATTAGGACAAGCGCTTACCAAGGTATGTATATTTCGTGAAAGATTAGAGGCATCAATGCGTATATAGGTTAATTTTTCAGTAAGAAATGCAGTCAAAAGAGCAAGTTGACTTGCTGATGACATATTCTGTGACAAATCAAATAGTTTCAGGCTTTGGACTGACACTTTAGGAAGTACTTGTCCTATACATTCAGGTGAAAAATCAAAATCAGTGATTTGAATACTATTCAACTTGGTACACGATGAAAGAGCTTCAAAACCTTCCATATTTAGACTGTCACCCGAGAATGCCATATTTTCTAATGTATGGCATGAAACTTTTATCACTTGGGCAAATGAAGGGAGTCTGCGCATTACAAGTAAATATTTAAGAGGAACAGGCCAGATGGCAAACATATCTTCTACTTTAGACAAGTCATTCGGGTCGTGTATATTAGTGAATTTAAAAAATAACAAACCATTTCTCATCACTTGAAGAAAAAGGCTTCCTTGAAGGAAATGAACGTCAAAATTAACAATCCGAATTTTCTTACAAAGTCTGAAAATCATAGTAAGAGGTTCTAGAATAGTTAAATCAGCTTGATTCAAGAGGCTATATTTTACAAATCGATTATGCATCTCTGCTGAATTTTCGATTCGTAGAGTTTCTAAATGCGGTGATTTTCTTATTTCCTTCAGTAGTTGGCTCTCCTTATCTTCTGTGTCCATTATTTTTTTGATTAGATAGACTTCATGTTGCTACGAAAAGAAAAAAGAAAAAGTATGTTAGGAATAGAAAACGTTATTGGCTGAAGAAAAAACTGCTCATAGTAACCATATATTCGAGAGAAATTACTGATCCATGCAGAGAAGTTCGTCTGTTGCTATTTATTCATTTTAGAATTTGAATTGAATTCTTATAAAAAATTATGATTCCACAAGAATAAGCAACCGCACCACAGTTTATAGAACCGCACCTTATTCTATGAACTGTGAACCGCACACTGCATCCAAATTGTTTGCGAATTGTGAAAGTAGTTATTTTAGTAGTGAAATACTTTTCGGTAATTTTTAAATATATCTGATATCATAAAAAATTTAAAAAAATGTGTTCCGATCAAAACATTCACACTAAAATTATCTGAAATTTTAGACCACAAACAGTGAAATTCAACTAAAATTTTAAAATAAAATTAAGTTAAAAAAAAATATTTTGATCAAATTTTATAGAAAAAATGAACCGAAAAAAAAATCAATATCCATATATTATATCAAGGTTCAGCTAAATTGAACTGCAAAAAAAATGATTAGATACACTTAATAATGATGTGTCCTCCCATAAGAAAAGGTGTAGTTTTCTTTGTGAAAACATCGAAGAAAACAGCTGAAATTTAGTTTCATGGTAGTCTTGAATATAAAAAAAATATATTAATGCAAGAATCTGATGATGTGAAATTTTTTAATTTTTTTTTGGGGGGGGTGTTAATGTGGGGTCTAGGAAAAAATCCCCCGGAGGAAAAAATCCCCCCGGAAATAATCCCCCAAGGAAAAAATCCCCCTGGAAAAAATCCCCCCGGAAGAAATCCCCCGAAAAATAATTAATATACTCAAGTCAAAAATGAAAATATGTGATAAATATTTCCATCCGTTTCTTCCAAAAATACCTACAAAAAGAAGATAATGACAATATCTGAAAGAAAGTCATGTTCTTATAGTATCAAATTACAACAGTTTGAATAAAGAAGTATAAAATTTCTAGGCTGCAGCAAACTAACGA
This sequence comes from Caprella mutica, assembly GCA_947561585.1. Taxonomy (NCBI): domain Eukaryota; kingdom Metazoa; phylum Arthropoda; class Malacostraca; order Amphipoda; family Caprellidae; genus Caprella; species Caprella mutica. The sequence continues at coordinate 189,134 of CANNZV010000894.1, forward strand.
TACAAAATCTAAAAATTGTAAATAGGCTGTACAAAACTGAAAGTCTAAATTGTTGTTATGGCCTTAGTATAGCTTATAAATGAACTATATTCGTCATATTTTTCTACAACATTGCGCAGCCTCATAAAAAATCTTGATATTTGCGATTCTTCAGAGGACTGCTACCAGCACTAAGTTGCTCTAAACAAAATTCCTGAAATTATTGTTTTATTACAAAAGACTGTTTTATTACATACAACATAATATATGTATTATATATATTACTAAAGTATATCATATATACAAAGTAGAAAGAAACTAGTTAACTATTGAACATTAGACTGATGGTAAATGATTAAAACTAGCGATATACAGTATAACTATCAATAGACAAATAAGGCACAGAAATGTTCAAAGGATGCCATTCAATTAATATGTATTTACCACTTCAATAAACAATGCAGCAATAAACTGATTTTAACAAAAAAAAATTATTGAACATAAACAAACAATTTCGTATAAAATTATATCCAAAATTTAACTAGTTCAAATATTACCTCTTCTTTATCTTCTACACTCTTACGAGTCAACAGCTACAGTGACAATACATCTCATAAATTTGATGTTTCTTATTAGGCATTTAGCTTGAGAATGATGGTCAAAGATTAAAACTAGGTATATGTAACTATTAATAAAACAATAGGGCTCAAATATGTTATCTGGGGGGATTTTTTCCGGGGGATTTTTTTCCTCGGGGGAATTGTTTCGGGATACCGTTAATGTGAATGGGAGAGAAGGGTGAACGGGAAATAAATGTAGATATAATTGTAGTTAAGGATAGAAGGGCATGAGTAGAGGGTATTAGGTGTCACTGAGAGGGATGTGGTAAATTATTCAAGTCCAGGGCGGGGTTAGTAGTACATGGAAGATGATGTAATGACTGGGTTAGGTTTACTAGTGATAGGTGTGGGATAGGCTTAAAGACCGAAGAAGCTATGTAGAGCCACATTGGGACATGTGGTGGGGACGGGGTAATAATAAGACTGTAATAATATGAAATGTCATAGGTATAGCAGAGGAATTAGTAGGGCAAATTGTGCTATGCATGTCATGAGTTGTAGGCAGCAATGGAATCTGGTGTGCGGGAGCGGTTGGTTCGTGGCGTAGGGAAATATTTAGGCAGGAGTCCTAAAACTAAAAGGGTTATGAATTCCTTGCAGGAGGGTCTGCGCCAGAGAGACTGCGGTGGTCGGGACCCGAAAAGGGGATGGAAGCTGAGTAGAAAATAAGCTACCAATTTAACTACTTACCGTCGTAATAAGATGCTTTCTCCAACCATTCATTTGGACCAAACTGTAGAATCGACGGGAAACTTTGGATAGTGTACTTCGGTCGGATAAACGGTCAAAGTGGCCAAAAACCTCCAAGATCATTTCGTTTGGTAGGAGGTCCATTAGATTATTCTGAAAAAGAAGAATAAATTAATATGCGTCATATTTAGAAAGGATTACTTTTTTGAAATGGCATTACGTCATTTACCATGCTGGTAATTCATTTGTACTATTTCTTTCATACACATTGGTCTTCTTAAAATGAGTCATATGTATTAAGACTATAGTGCAGTTTGGATATCAATACAATTACCACCGAAAATAATTATTGAGTACCCCTTTAATCCTTTTAAGCTTTTATAACGTAAATCTAATGTAACTAGTTAAATCATTAAATCTAAATACATTGATTTGATAAATAAACACACGAAAAAAGAAAGTGATAGAGCTTGGGATGAAAAAAAATTCATCTCTAGGTAATATAAATATTTCCCAACTATAATAAAGAGAATATATATATCCGTTTTTTAACCTACAACTGTACAGGACATCAAAGCAACTCAAACTACAGGACGGTATAAGCTGAAACAGAAACACACCGTCAGAGTGAACACCATGCTGAACTACCTGCCTAGAAACGACTACTCTCTCCATATCTCTCTACTCTCCTAGCTACTATAATGGGCTTGAGTAAATTTGTAAAAATTGGTTTGAATCTCAAAATATGTATATAACTTTTTTCTTTCTGTGTGATCGAACTTGTTATCTTTTTTAATATCTTCAATAAACCTTATCATTATCATATATCCCTACCATATCTCTCTACTCTCCATATCTCTCTACTCTCCATATCTCTCTACTCTCCATATCTCTATACTCTCCATATCTCTCTACTCTCCATATCTCTCTACTCTCCATATCTCTATACTCTCCATATCTCTCTACTCTCCATATCTCTCTACTCTCCATATCTCTCTTCTCTCCATATCTCTCTACTCTCCATATATCTCTACTCTCCATATATCTCTACTCTCCATATCTCTCTACTGTCCATATCTCTATACTCTCCATATCTCTATACTCTCCATATCTCTCTACTCTCCATATCTCTCTACTCTCCATATCTCTCTACTCTCCATATCTCTCTACTCTCCATATATCTCTACTCTCCATATCTCTCTACTCTCCATTTCTTTCCACTTTTTTAATATGTTTAATCTATTTATTAACTAGTTATCAACAATTTAACAACCTAACTGGAAAGTTGTTCAATCAATGAATAATTATAATATTTTGACACATCAACAATACTACGGACATTAATAACATTTGAAAATGTAATTATGTCATACAAATTGCAAGAAATGATTTTTACTGCGATTTAATCTAGATATATTTTAGAATTGACCAATATTGAAATCATAAATAATATTTACTATAACATTCTTTACCAACTGAGCTATATACATTAAATTATTATCATCATTTCTAGTACCGTTTCTAAATCAAGTATCCATGTGAACTTACTTCTCTTGGTTCTGCCATCTTCTTAGTTTCTTATAAACACAGAATATCAACTAGAAATGAAGTACTACCGACACACTAGTCTGCTCGAAGGAAGAAACTCAAATACTGAAGCAAGCCGGTAGAAATGAAGACACACTAGTCTGTTCGAAGGAAGAAACTCTGTCACTGAGGCAAGCCGGTAGAACCAGATTAGAGATCTAGGTTAGTTATGCCTAAATTCATCAACTGCATTCACTGTAGATTGTTTGAGAATCTAAAGTAATTCGGGTAACTTATTAGTTATTACCTAACATCTGATAATAGATAAAAAGATTGGGTGTAAGTACAGATTATTTAGTTCAAAAACAACAGAAAATTAATGTCCAGATACAATCAATGGAAATAATATACATGGTGTGTAGTGATATTTATTCGAAAACTACCTATCTAGAAGTTTCCTCCATTGACTTTAACATTTCGACAGCTCTATTTGTTTATAAAGCATGTAATGGTGATTAATATAACAATTTTGACGGGAAACACATTTAGAAAGATATAATTTTTTTTGTTCCAATTATAATATTTGTTTTCAATTAATTATCTATTCATGAAATTAAATTAGTATTCAATGTATCGAGTTATCTGTAATAATTCATATCAATTATTTTACACAGACTCGGCCATTACATCTGACACATCAGCCTTATGTTTTATCTTAAAAAACAGCAAATAATATACATTATACATTATTCAAATTGGAGATTTATGTTAAAAAAGTATTGCAATTATTACTCCTTGTTATTTTTATTCTACATGAAAATTTGAAAATGGTTATATGTAGGGATGTGACAATATGCAGCATAAAATATGCATAAATTTTGACGCGATATGCAGCATATTATATGCCTATTTCTGCATATAATATGCAAAATCCAATTGGTATCCATTATATCAATTTGAAATTTAGAACAGAAGTTAAATAATAATTATTATATTTTCTTTTTCTTAAGTGTTCGAATTTTTTTTCGGACATAATTTTCCTCTTGTATGATCGTAAATGTGGAACCGTTCAATAACTGGGAACTTAGCCTATTATTTACCAAATGGAAACTTAGTGCCCCATGTCAAATATTCCAAACTTTTAAGTTTTAACATAAAAAGCACCATTTTTAGGATAAAATTAAAAAAAATTGCAATTTAATTAGATATATTTATTATAGTAGCACAGTAATTTGTGAATATTATGCATTAATAAGGGGGAATATAAATTGATTAAATAACTATAGTTCTACATAAAATATATCAAAATTTAACTCTTTATTTCAATCAATTGAAATAAAGTGTTAAATTAAATAGATCTGGATCGGAAATGTGAAATTGCCCGATAATTCGGAGCTTATCCTAGTCGTGTAAAATTAATGACTAGATATGTGAAGGTGCAAAATTCTAAACAACAATTCATAAACAATTATTCAACATAGTTAGAATTAAAAAAAACGTAAAATAACAAGGACATTTTTTGAAAATTACAATAATTTGATACTATCCTACTCTCAATTTTTTTAAATTATTATTTAATCATTTTCAATCAAAACTCAATTGCACAAAGAGAAAAATTACCAACGAAGATTAAAATGGGAACAACCCTACTTTCATTTATAGGGACACAACCCTATATTTTAAACAGGGTACACACAGAGAAAGGATTGGTTGAAACAAATCAAATTTGATTTGTTTGGACTCATATGAATGGTTTGATTTCGCCCCTACCTACGTGCTGAGTTGCAGGTACTACTTAAAAGTAGTTAAATTGACGTGGGTTAAAACAAAACAGTCGCTTTGACTGATACATAAACTTAAAAAAAAGTAGCGCCAACTCATATAATAAGTTAATTTATTCACCAGATACATTGGATTCACAGTCTATGCGAGTTACTACGATACACTCTGTTTAACATACGTTAAAATTATCAAAAAAGTAACTTTTAACTCTCATAGTAAGTTTATTCAATCCATAAAATGAATTGAATTAACTAATGTTTGATGACACACCATGTCATAGTTGTTTTAACACATGAAAACATGAATAAAGTCCAACCAACTCACGTAATAAATTGATTCAAAACATAAATTGTTGACCCATGTGATATAACCACATGGGTTGTACTTTTTCTCTCTGTGTATGAGATCTTAGAAGTTGCACATCTTAGACGTTGTTTCTACATCTTACAAGTAGTTTCTACATCTTGGAAGTAGTTTCTACATCTTGGAAGTAGTTTCTACATCTTGGAAGTAGTTTCTACATCTTGGAAGTTGTTTCTACATTTTAGAAGTAGTTTCTACATCTTAGAAGTAGTTTCTACATTTTAGAAGTTTCACAACATCTTAGAAGTTGTTTCTACATCTCGGAAGTTTCACAACATCTTAGAAGTTGTTTCTACATCTTAGAAGTTTCACAACATCTTAGAAGTAGTTTCTACATCTTAGAAGTAATTTCTATATCTTAGAAGTAATTTCTACATCTTAGAAGTAATTTCTACATCTTAGAAGTAGTTTCTACATCTTAGAAGTTTCACAACATCTTAGGAGTTGTTTCTACATCTCAGAAGTTTCACAACATCTTAGGAGTTGTTTTTACATCTAAGAAGTTGTTTCTACATCTTAGAAGTTGTAGCGGTTGTTCGGCAGACCACCAGCCCAAGCAGTGATGAACTTCAGCAAGTCCTGACACTCTGATGTTCCACTGCGCTTAACAGACATCAAAAACTTGTTAAGGTAGTCCTTGATGGCAACCTGAGGAAATAGGAAAAAACATATAGCTATTTTAAAAATATTCTGAAAAATGACCTAAAAATTTGTAAGTAGATATATATTTTAGATTAAAGACTTTTTCCCTGATGAAATCATTTTTCAATAAAAATATTTTTCAATAAAAATATTTTTCAATAAAAATATTTTTCAATAAAAATATTTTTCAATAAAAATATTTTTCAATAAAAATATTTTTCAATAAAAATATTTTTCAATAAAAATATTTTTCAATAAAAATATTTTTCAATAAAAATATTTTTCAATAAATATATTTTTCAATAAATATATTTTTCAATAAATATATTTTTCAATAAATATATTTTTCAATAAAAATATTTTTCAATAAAAATATTTTTCAATAAATATATTTTTCAATAAATATATTTTTCAATAAATATATTTTTCAATAAATATATTTTTCAATAAATATATTTTTCAATAAATATATTTTTCAATAAATATATTTTTCAATAAATATATTTTTCAATAAATATATTTTTCAATAAATATATTTTTCAATAAATATATTTTTCAATAAATATATTTTTCAATAAATATATTTTTCAATAAATATATTTTTCAATAAATATATTTTTCAATAAATATATTTTTCAATAAATATATTTTTCAATAAATATATTTTTCAATAAATATATTTTTCAATACATTTTTTTTCAATAAATATTTTTTCAATAAATATTTTTTCAATAAATATATTTTCAATAAATATATTTTCAATAAATATTTTTTCAATAAATATTTTTTCAATAAATATTTTTTCAATAAATGTATTTTTCAATAAATATATTTTTCAAATAAAAATATTTCTCAAATTAATTGGTTTTTCACATCTTCGATCATATAAGAAAAAATTCATAAAATTTGAATAATAAAATTATAAATTTTCTTATATGATCAACAATATAGAACCGTCCAATAAATGGAACTTACCCCATATTATAAACACTATAGAGTGTATTTAATTGCTATTTACCTGTCCAAACTTTAGATGCACAATATTCTTAATGGCGGGGTATCCCGATATGATGCAGGGAGATGCCCACTGCCTGTCGCTGTCGACTAGAGACGCTTCGTAACAATTACGCTCATCCAACGGCAAAATCTTACGGGAAATGAAAGGGCGAAGATGGATATTTAACAGAGTAGCGGGAAACAAATTAGATTAAATTTATTACGTTTGTTCTATAGAGATATTTTATTATTTTGTGTATTTAAAGTCATACAAAAATAAAAATAAATTCAAATTCATCCATTTCACCCCGGTTTCACATCTTCGGTTATATAAGAAAAAATGGTAGAAAAAGTATATAGCTAGCTATTTTTTTTAAATTCTTATCAACCTGCAGGTATCATGGATACCAATTGGTGACATAGATACCATTTAAATTTAAATAACAATTATTATATAGTATTTTCTAATATTACCGAAGATGTGAAACCGACCGATAATTCTTAACTTACCCTAATCAAAAAAAATGTCCCTAGATTTGGTAGTCACATTTTTCCCTACTTCAACTAGTGAACATTCCTCCCTAGTTTTGGTAGGTACCTTGGTTAATGAACAAATTGAACATATTTCCTAGCTTTACTAGTTACATTTCCCCCTAGTTATACTGGTTCTGAGTACCTGCTCCACACTCTGGTCCATGGACACAGCAAGCACCCACTCCTTGGCCTCTTCCTTTAGATTTTCAGGCACTGACATTTCTTCAGGTAGAGGAATTTCGTAAGGGATGTCCGTGTCCAGGAAGTCGGAGTGGTCCAAAGAGTCCAATGAACCCTCTTCAATTGCCTCGCAGAGGTCCAAGAAACGGTTCAGAAACACAAAGGCCATATTGTTCCATCCGATATCCTGTGAAGAGCATACATGTTGGAATTAGGATTAGATAGCTAGTAGAATTTGAGAAAAAAACATCTGAATTCTTTAATAGGGTATCATAAATATCAATATTAAGTTAATAGCAAAACATATATGAAAGCTTCTAGCTAGTTATCAAATTGAAAAAGAAATGTTCAGTATTGAAAGGTAGTGGCTAGGAAAGATCTTTTCAGTGTACCGTGTAGTTAGTGGCTATGAAGGACCATACCTAATTTGTTTTATCCATTTCTATAGCTAGCTACTGTATAATGATTTTTTTTATCATTTTCAATTAGATTTTAAGATTCATCAAATATAGTAATATTATATCTTTCCTCCAGAAAGACAAGCTAGCTATACTTCATCAGATGTAATATTTTCCCGCTCACCTTGCATGCCATTCCTGCTTCATAGAAAGCCTTATCGGCCGGTATGATGCTAGTGTGACGTAAGAGACTCACGGTGACTCTTGTTGCCAGGTCTTTGTTGTCGCTATTGGTGGCGTAAGCCAAGCGAGCAGAAATGTGATGAGAAATCAACAGCAACTCTTCGAACGTGTCCTGAAACAGAAGGTGATTTTAACGGTAAATGAATGTACCGTATGTCCCACAAAAAAGTACACTCAATTTTAAAATTAAATAAACTTGCTATAATTAGATAAATATTTATTTATCAGTAGCTAATTCCATTCCCTCCTCCTTCTGCCTGATATCAGTCACATTACTTTCCAGCACTTCCATTCCCTCCTCCTTCTGCCTGATATCAGTCACATTACTTACCAGTACTTCCATTCCCTCCTCCTTCTGCCTGATATCAGTCACATTACTTACCAGCACTTCCATGCCCTCCTCCTTCTGCCTGATATCAGTCACTACCATCATCAGGATGTCTCTCAAATCTGCCCAGTTTTCGTAAGTTAGGTCTGTAGTCAGACCTGCACGGGACATCAGAGACCGAGCCAAGTGTTGGTACAGATTGAAATTCTGAAAGAAAACGTAAAGAGTTACACTAGTTTACTATTATAATTTTGATCTAAATAATATACAGAGTCATCAAATTTACAAAGAAAAAAATATCTAAACTAATATCAATCTGCACATTGAAAAAAATCAAGCCCTGTTTACCATTTTGAAATGAATAAAAAACTTCTCTATTTCGATAGATTATTTAGTTAAATTCTCTGCCATTTGAAAACTGGAGATCAATATATTGAAATAGCTGGTTCATACTTATTATTTTTTGCATACAAAATGACTTCAGCGGTCAAAATTCAATGCATCATAATTGAAGTGATCTATTAAAATGTTTAACTAAAAGGTAAATTTAGCCTGATTCAATTGGACTTTAGTAGAAAATCACTTAACTTTACTATTTTTTCAAGTGTAACATAGAAATAGTTAGTTATTAATATTATTTGCATAATTTGTCACAAATATTGAAAATACATTATTTCTCCGGTATCAAAGATACCAGTAGTAACATTATCCTAATATTGCGACAATATCGTTCCAAGAAACTTCAATAGCTATATAGGATACGAATCAGCCCGTTAGGAACATCATCAAACGAAAGCTCTTTGGTACTATCTCTGAATTTACCTGTTTGAAACTCTGAATTCATCTGCTTGAAACTCTGAATTTACCTGTTTGAAACTCTGAATTCATCTGTTTGAAACTCTGAATTCACCTGTTTGAAAGCGGGTGCTCCATACTTCTTATAAAGAGGCAGAGCTTCCACAGCTTTGTCTTCTTTAATGAGAGTCGTGACGTGCTTAGCTAAGTACTTATGCAGTAACTGAGGTCCGTGTTCTGAAGCAGTGTCGAAAGCCCTCTCCCACTGTCCATTCGAAAGGTACATGTCTAGCGCTGCTGAAATGTCGACACCCACCAAAACCTATGAACAAGAGATGCAAAATTAGAAGTTTTATGGGATTTAACATATGCTTCGGAACCAAAGGCCATAGCTACCGCTAATGTCAAAAAGAAATACAAGGGACTCCAAGAAACGGTCAGAAATAAAAGTGGCTTCATGAGAAAAGTCATCTACCACCAGTCTGTTACAATGCTCATGAATGCAGAAAAGCTACTCAGCGAATGCAGTCACTTACCAATGAATGTGACAAAAAGGGACTAGTGACTGCACTCACGGATGGAAGAGGAAATGACACAAATAAATAACACAAAAATTTAAGAGGAATTGAAACATACGAGTCTAGGTAGGTACTTAAAACCAAATCTAAGGAAAGTGATAGTAAATGAAGCCTACGAGTCTACCTAACACAAAAATCTAAGAGGAAAATGAAGAAGTGATTGTAAATGAAGCCTACGAGTCTACCCAACACAAAAATCTAAGAGGAAAATGAAGAGGTGATAGCTAGTAAATGAAATCTACGAGTCTACCCAACACAAAAATCTAAGAGGAAAATGAAGAAGTGATAGTAAATGAAGCCTACGAGTCTACCTAACACAAAAATCTAAGAGGAAAATGAAGAGGTGATAGTAAATGAAGCCTACGAGTATACATAACAAAAAAATCTAAGAGGAAAATGAAGAGGTGATAGTAAGACTTAGAAATTCAGTGGATCATAGAATACCACAAACTTATGATCACAAAAGAGTAACCATATTCTGCGTAGCACACTTCATCTACCTATAATATAACCATTAAGATCATTGACTAGATAGTTCTAGGGTTCTTTTACAAATAGATAGTTCTAATTAAACAGCTAGATAGTTCTAGGGTTCTTGTACAAATAGATAGTTCTAATTAAACAGCTAGATAGTTCTAGGGTTCTTTTACAAATAGATAGTTCTAATTAAACAGCTAGATAGTTCTAGGGTTCTTGTACAAATAGATAGTTCTAATTAAACAGCTAGATAGTTCTAGGGTTCTTTTACAAATAGATAGTTCTTATTAAACAGCTAGATAGTTCTAAGGTTCTTCTTACCTCAGCCTCTCCCTCGTTCTTAAGATGCTCTTTGTAGGCAGAGTCCACGTAGTCCTCCAGTCTTGGCTCCAGTTCAGTGGCTACAGTCTTCGCTTTGCCCCAATCACGCGCAGCAATCAGCGCATCGATGGCTTCTTTCACCATCTGCCCCGAGAGGTAAACCTGCGCTGCGGCCTTTGGACGATTCAGTGAGAGAAGTTGATCTCCTGAGAAGAAATAATGAAAGAGGTTATGGCAAATCAACGACTAGAAGCTAAAAGTCCATATTCACAATTTGATCAGCTAAAGGTAACTTGTTCATACGAGGTCTCCTTACAATAACAATACTAAATATACACTGTTCCTTCATGGTCTCTGTCGTCTAAATAAATGGATAAAAACAATATGAAGCTAACTCTTGAAGTAGCAATCTACAAATCAAGTTCTTTATCCAAAATCACAATAGCTACCCCTTAACTCGTGATATTCTAACAATTCCCCCATTTTCAAGTATGACATCTTAGAATGGAACAAGAGGACCAAATGTACCTAGTCTCTTGGATAGTTCCTCAGCTTTCTCAATTTCCATGTTCTTTGCCGCTACTTCAGCTGCTCTGATCCAAGCTGTTTCCACATCTTCAATGTTTGTGGCGTTCATTTGGTTGATCTGAGGGGGAAAATGTATCAGCAGTGAAATCTATTACAATAAAATAAATCAAATCAGTAGCTAAATAACTATATCTCATTTGAAATCAATTCATTCAATTGCTAGCTATTTATAGCTACGAGGAAACCTAAAAAGAAAATAGAGTCAAACAATATAGAAAATCGCAACAAGGATTCAATTTTATTTTAGTATCTCCCCAAACCTTTTGAACTATTTCAAATAGTCTAGATTTCTCGGTTAACTTGGTACATCATATAGTTACTTTAGTATATCTCAATGTTACCATGGTATAGCTCTGTACAGCTCTTAGTTACCTTGGTATAGCTCTGTACAGCGGTAGCCGGTAAATTGCTCAAAAACAATTGCTCGAAAGACAATTGCTCGAAAACAATTGCTCGAAAAACAATTGCTCAAATGAACAATTGCTCGAAAGAACAATTGCTCAAAAGACAATTGCTCGAAAAACAATTACTCGAACGAACAATTGCTCGAATAAACAATTGCTCGAATTATCAAATTGCTCGAATGAAAAAATTGCTCGAATTATAAAATTGCACAGTTTTCGATTTTATAAAAGTCAGTTATTCATGAAGTGGAGCTGCACCTAACAATGTTTGTTTCTTTTTAGTAATTGATCATTAATCATTCTATAAATTATTTTAATTATTACTCATTCTGCATAATCTTTTTTTAGACAGTTTGTGTCCTCTCTTATGTAACATGTCAATTAAAATCATGTATTGAATCACTTCTATTCATGTTTTTTTATCATAAATCCGAAAACTTTTTTATTACTAGCAGATCTGTATGTGGCACCTCAATAGGTGAAATAACTCAAAGTTATGGCAGAGTTTTAATTAATCTATCAATTTTTTTTTTGATAAAAAAAACATGAATAGTAGTGATTCACCACATGATTTCAATTGACATGTTACATACAAGATGACACAAACGGTCTAAAAAAAGATTATGCAGAATGAGTAATAATTAAAAACATTTATAGAATGATTAATGATCAATTACTAAAAAGAAACAAACAGTGTTAGGTGCAGCTCCACTTCATGAATAACTGATTGTTATAAAATCGAAAACTGTGCAATTTTATAATTCGAGAAATTTTGTTCATTCGAGAAATTTGATAATTCGAGCAATTGTTCATTCGAGCAATTATTTGTTCGAGCAATTGTTTTTCGAGCAATTGTCTTTCGAGCAATTGTCTTTCGAGCAATTGTTCTTTCGAGTAATTGTTCATTCGAGCAATTGTTTTTCGAGCAATTGTTTTCGAGCAATTGTCTTTCGAGCAATTGTTTTCGAGCAATTTACCTAGAACCCTGTACAGCTCTTAGTTACCTTGGTATAGCTCTGCACAGCTCTTAATTACCTTGGTATAGCTCTGTACAGCTCTTAGTTACCTTAGTACAACTCTGTACAGCTCTTAGTTACCTTGGTATAGCTCTGTACAGCTCTTAGTTACCTTGGTATAGCTCTGTACAGCTCTTAGTTACCTTAGTATAGCTCTGTACAGCTCTTAGTTACCTTAGTATAGCTCTGTACAGCTCTTAGTTACCTTAGTATAGCTCTGTACAGCTCTTAGTTACCTTGGTATAGCTCTGTACAGCTCTTAGTTACCTTGGTATAGCTCTGTACAGCTCTTAGTTACCTTAGTATAGCTCTGTACAGCTCTTAGTTACCTTACTATAGCTCTGTACAGCTCTTAGTTACCTTGGTATAGCTCTGTACAGCTCTTAGTTACCTTACTATAGCTCTGTACAGCTCTTAGTTACCTTAGTATAGCTCTGTACAGCTCTTAGTTACCTTGGTATAGCTCTGTACAGCTCTTAGTTACCTTACTATAGCTCTGTACAGCTCTTAGTTACCTTAGTATAGCTCTGTACAGCTCTTAGTTACCTTGGTATAGCTCTGTACAGCTCTTAGTTACCTTAGTATAGCTCTGTACAGCTCTTAGTTACCTTAGTATAGCTCTGTACAGCTCTTAGTTACCTTACTATAGCTCTGTACACTGTGTACAGCTCTTAGTTACCTTACTATAGCTCTGTACAGCTCTTAGTTACCTTGGTATAGCTCTGTACAGCTCTTAGTTACCTTACTATAGCTCTGTACAGCTCTTAGTTACCTTGGTATAGCTCTGTACAGCTCTGCTGTACTCTCCCTCTGCTTCGTACTGCCTTCCCTGACTCATAATAGCTTCCACATCACTCTTGGTACCACTGGAGCCTACGTAGTTGTCGTAGTCATCCCTTAGGGCGGAGAGTTGATGAGGTAGGTATTCTTTGCAAACTCTTAAGGCGTCATTCCACATAGAGTTATTCTGAGGGGAAAAATAGACAATAAAGAACAGTAACTGTGATGGAAAAATGGAGCTACTATTAAAATGATAATTTGTTCATTAAATTAGCTACCAGCTTCAATATTTAATAGATCTTCACGTAAGTTTCTGAATAAATTTCTGGACTTGGCTTTAATATAATATGACAAAATCAGTTCTTCATCTACTGGCTACAAATTAAATCACTAGTTAGTTATTTTTTCAATTGGAATGTAAATATCATAAAATAAACACTAGAGAGGTGTAAAAAGTGTTATCACATCGCTTTCATACCCGGTAGAACTTGACTGCTAGTTCTGGTCGCTGGGCCCGAAGAAGTAAGGACTCGGCCTTAGGGTGATTCTTCTGGGAGAAGGCGAGCTTAGCTTGTCCAACCAGCACATCACCAACACTCTCAGGGTCATGAGCCTCGGCAACCTTCTGAGCATTCTCCCAATCCTGTGCATGTACGTACCTGGGAAACAAATGTTAATTCTAATGTTTTGAGCTTTGAGAAATTATAGAACAAATTGTACATGCGAAGAGTCACACTGAAACACACTAGCTGCTAGAAATGGAAAGTTTTGTTTATAGCTAGATAACTCTTTAAATATATTAGCTAGCTATATATTCTTGCCAAAAATCCAATATAAAATCTTTAAATATATATTCTAATATGATAGAAAACAGTAAGTAGTAAAAGTTGTATCTAAAAATTTTACATTTTCTTACTGGGTAAAAGATCTATATAAAACGTAAACCCTTTAGCTACTCAAGTTTAATTCCATTCCATTTCTTTAAATAAAGGGTCTATTGCACAATAGATCCTTTACTCAGATTCGATAGAAACTTAATCCTATCTACCCTCAAAATAAAGAACGATATTAGGATAAGGATTTTTGAAGAAAACAACAACAAAAAAGCCCTTTTATAATTTCCTAAAGAGAGGATATTTTCGGGCAAAGATGGGATTTCTCTGCCTACATCCTATAGACTCACATCAGTACGGCTTCCTTTGGCTTATTGGCGGATATGAATTCTTTCTCCGCATCGGCATACTTGCCATCGTCTTCCAAAGCCATGGCATACTTGTAGTGAATGTCCGGCACCTTCTTCTTCATGGATATCTTAGCCAAGTCAAACGCGAACTCGAACTGAGGAAAAGTAATGGGTGATTAGAGCATCAGGGTTAGATTAGAGCATCAGCGTTAGATTAGAGCATCAGGGTTAGATTAGAGCATCAGGGTTAGATTAGAGCATCAGAGTTAGATTAGAGCATCAGAGTTAGATTAGAGCATCAGGGTTAGATTAGAGCATCAGGGTTAGATTAGAGCATCAGGGTTAGATTAGAGCATCAGGGTTAGATTAGAGCATCAGGGTTAGATTAGAGCATCAGAGTTAGATTAGAGCATCAGGGTTAGATTAGAGCATCAGGGTTAGATTAGAGCATCAGGGTTAGATTAGAGCATCAGGGTTAGATTAGAGCATCAGGGTTAGATTAGAACATCAGAGTTAGATTAGAGCATCAGGGTTAGATTAGAGCATCAGGGTTAGATTAGAGCATCAGGGTTAGATTAGAGCATCAGGGTTAGATTAGAGCATCAGGGTTAGATTAGAGCATCAGGGTTAGATTAGAGCATCAGGGTTAGATTAGAGCATCAGAGTTAGATTAGAGCATCAGGGTTAGATTAGAGCATCAGGGTTAGATTAGAGCATCAGGGTTAGATTAGAGCATCAGGGTTAGATTAGAGCATCAGGGTTAGATTAGAGCATCAGGGTTAGATTAGAGCATCTGGGTTAGATTAGAGCATCTGGGTTAGATTAGAGCATCAGGGTTAGATTAGAGCATCAGAGTTAGATTAGAGCATCAGGGTTAGATTAGAGCATCAGGGTTAGATTAGAGCATCAGGGTTAGATTAGAGCATCAGGGTTAGATTAGAGCATATGGGTTATATTAATGCATCAGGAATATATTAACTAATGTAATTATTTAATCAGGCAAAGACTAAAGCATCCGGGTTATAGCTACATATTGATGTATCCAGGTTAGCTATATTATATTAATTCATCCAGTTACATAAATGAATCAGAAATTTATATATCAATGGCGGCCATGCATGAGGAATAGCTAGCTACATTAAAGCATCAGGATTTTACATAACAATGCATCCTGGTTATATATATTAATGCACCTCACAGTAAATGCTCTAATTATCTCACCTGCATATTTTCACACGCATAGTCAATGCACTGCTCCAGCAGTCCAAACTTGTTTAGCAGCTTCACAGCAGCATCTCCCCGTAACGTTCTGGCCCAATAGAAAGCAACTTGCTTGCCAGCCGCTTCTCCTCCTTCTGTCTTGCCAACCTGATAGTAGAGAAAGATTTAACTTATTGAAAACATAACTATTCTCTTAACCATAGATAAATAAAATGGATGATATAAAGAGCAACATGTTTCAAATCCTTTTGATTCTGTCAGATATCTAGGAATAACATTTAGAAAAAGTGCTAGAGTTTATTTAGTTATCTATGCCATAGCTAGCTATATAATAATTAAAGAGTTTATTGTAGGTACATCACATATCTCACACTGTAGGCCCCTATCTCACCCTATAGGCCCCTATCTCACCCTGTAGACCCCTATCTCACCCTGTAGGCCCCTATCTCACCCTGTAGACCTCTATCTCACCCTGTAGGCCCCTATCTCACCCTGTAGGCCCCTATCTCATCCTGTAGGCCCCTATCTCACCCTGTAGACCCCTATCTCACCCTGTAGGCCCCTATCTCACCCTGTAGGCCCCTATCTCATCCTGTAGGCCCCTATCTCACCCTGTAGGCCCCTATCTCATCCTGTAGGCCCCTATCTCAGCCTGTAGACCCCTATCTCACGCTGCAGGCCCCGATCTCACCCTGTAGGCCTCTTCCCACATGTCTAACTGCCTGTACATGTTCACAGCAGCTTTCCAGTCCTGTGCAGCAATGTAGTGCTTCTCAGCATCCCTGTAGTTGCCCTCTTGCTGCAGTTCACCGGCAAGATGAAGGTGAGTGGACTGCACCAAGTCCTCGTGGTACTGCTTCACTAGCCGCAACATCTGAGAGAGGGGAACTTTAACTGAATTGTTTGCTACAGTAGCTTATTATAAGGTAAAATATAAAAAGTAGCTATCAGTAGTAGCTAATATTTGAAAAGTAAAAAGCAGTCAAAATGACTGCTTGAGAATTCTAGTACCTATTAATTTACTGACATTGATGTGAGAATTCACCCCGACCGACAAGCTAATTTTTTTCACCACTAAAATGAGCGTACCTGGTCATAGTTGCGATGCTTCTTGTACATAGTAATGGCCAGGTCAGGCTCTCCGACAGACACATAGAGCTTTTCTGCCTCCTTGAGCTTGCCTTCCTCCTCCAACTTCTCAGCTTGAGAAACGTACATCATAGTGACCTGTAAGTGAATAGAGGAGAGGTAGCTTGGTGAATAGAATAGAGGTAGCTTGGTGAATAGAATAGAGATAGCTTGGTGAATAGAATAGAGGTAGCTTGGTGAATAGAATAGAG
Source organism: Caprella mutica (assembly GCA_947561585.1). NCBI lineage: Eukaryota > Metazoa > Arthropoda > Malacostraca > Amphipoda > Caprellidae > Caprella > Caprella mutica. Next base: position 206,119 of record CANNZV010000894.1, read on the forward strand.
GTAGCTTGGTGAATAGAGGAGAGGTAGCTTGGTGAATAGAATAGAGGTAGCTTAGTGAATAGAGGAGAGGTAGCTTGGTGAATAGTGGAGAGGTAGCTTGGTGAATAGAGGAGAGGTAGCTTGGTGAATAGAGGAGAGATAGCTTGGTGAATATAGGAGAGGTAGCTTGGTGAATAGAGGAGAGGTAGCTTGGTGAATAGAGGAGAGGTAGCTTGGTGAATAGAGGAGAGATAGCTTGGTGAATATAGGAGAGGTAGCTTGGTGAATAGAGGAGAGGTAGCTTGGTGAATAGAGGAGAGGTAGCTTGGTGAATAGAGGAGAGGTAGCTTGGTGAATAGAGGAGAGGTAGCTTGGTGAATAGAGGAGAGGTAGCTTGGTGAATAGAGGAGAGGTAGCTTGGTGAATAGAATAGAGGTAGCTTGGTGAATAGAGTAGAGGTAGCTTGGTGAATAGAATAGAGGTAGCTTGGTGAATAGAGGAGAGGTTTCCTGAGAGGAATATTATTAGCTCACTCGTATTAGATAGATATTGGGTAAATTCCAAGTTATCGAACTGTTCCACATTTTCGATCACATAAGATACAAATTTTTACATTAATTGGTAGCTTCACCTATGTACATGATACCTGCAGGTAGAAAAAGATCATTAGCTATGGCTATATTTTTCTTATATGATAGAAATTGTGGAACCGTCCAACAACTCAGAATTAACCAACTGACTACACTTCGATTGATATAGTTATAGAATTTCTAAAATAAATAGCTATCAAGAACGTAAATTCTGAAACAAATTGAAAAATATTTCATGGACAGTTGGAGGATATTTTTTGTTCTAATTTCTCAACCAGATGAGAAATGAATGCAGGATAGAAAGAATCATTAGCAAGATAATCAATAAAAATATTTAACTATATTCATGAATATTTTCAAATAATTTGATAGGTTATTGAAACTTTAATCTGGGATTATATTTGAAACTTTTTCGTAACTTTATAAAAGCTTCTTTTGTCTAATTTTCGGATTGAGAAAATTAGTCTTTCAAAAATCTTTAAAAAAGTCACTAATCTTTACAAAAAATGTTTAAAAATAGCCTATTGCTAGATCTCACCTCGCCCTCACTCATGTACTTGCTGGCAATTCTATGCGCTTTTTCCCACTCTCCGGCAGCATTGTACATCTGAATAGCTTCGTTAAACAGCTTGCCCTGCAGGTAGAACTTCTCAGCAAGAAGGAACTCTGAGGTGTGCGCGTAGTGATCACCTAATTTCTTGAGGTGCGGTTGGATGCTGTCAGAGTCCTCTATCACCTGGAAAATAAACTAAGTAGAGCCTATTTCATACGGGGAGATTTATTCAGTAAAAATAAGCATGAGAAAAAGCTCAATGTAAGTGTGCAAAACGCTAGTTTACCCACACCACGCTAGTTTACCCGCACCACGCTAGTTTACCCACACCACGCTAGTTTACCCGCACCACGCTAGTTTACCCACACCACGCTAGTTTACCCGCACCACGCTAGTTTACCTGTACAATGTGCGTAGCCTTTTTCCACTGTCTAGCGGCTAGAGCTGCTTCTAAAGCCTTGAGAGTTTTTCCCGCCTCTATGTAGTGACTGATAGCTGCTTCGGACTGCTTGCTCTCCATCAGCTCGTCACCCCACTGCTCCTCCAGCTGTACAACCTCTGTGGGAACCAACATGAGAGTTAGTGAAAAGAAAGGGGGTGAGGGATGTAGCTAACTAATATTTTTCACTAAAGAGTACTTATGCTACTTGCGGAATTTATTTAAACTAAAACAAATGAATTGGAGCAGTTAAATAGATAATCTGAAATATTGCAGCTAGGGTAGTTAACCGGACACTCGCAGTAATCAGAAAGTGACTTAAAATAAGTCATTAACACCCACTTTCTGAGTGCGGTGAGTGTGAAGAAGAGTTCGAGTCTACATGATCGAAAATGTGGTAGCTACCTAATTTATCAGGAAAAATATTAATTATTATATATTTTTTTAATACATGATCAAATACGTAGAAGCGTCCGATAACTTGGATCTTAATCTACTGAGAAATAAATTTATTAATATTAATTCCCTGTAGCTAATGGATACACTAACCTGATGCAAATTCCCGCTCTCTCCGTGCCAGTTCCACAGCCTTGGCATATGCCCCGCCCCTTCTGTAGCACTGTAGCGCTTTCTCCGGCTGATTGACTCTCTCGTAAAGCTCTCCTGTCTTCTCGTGCAGCTCTGCCTTTGAGAGAGCACCCGCTATGCGGTCTATCAGCGAGGAGTCCTCCCGCAATTCTGCGATACTAGTTACGAGGCTGAGAGTGATGGACAGTTACGTTATTCCGACGGCAATGAAATTTTGTACATTTATTAGTTGATAAAAATATACTGGTAGTTTGATAGAACGTGTCACAGAGGGTGTTAAGTTTAATCGTTTTAACTCTCAAATAGAAATATTTTAACAATTGAATGTGGGCTACTTCTAATTTGTAATTAAATGAACACATTACCTGCAGGTATCATGGATACCAACTGAAATATATAATAATTTTATAGTTTTTTCTTATATTCTCGTGGAAAAAGTAGGAGGAGCTTAGCAAAAAGTCTGGTGGAAAGACTTAAAAACCCCTACGTGTGTACGGCCCTTTACGCTGATTAGCTTTAGATTTTAGCCACACTCTTTGATTTTATAATTTTATGACAAAAAAATTTCAATTAATTTTTTTAAATGATTTTATTTTCAAGTAATTCTTTTAAATGAAAAAAAGTATCAAAAATTCTCACTTTGCAGCTTTAGCAGGTCTTGCTGATTTGAGGTAAAGATCCACAGCGGCATGGTAGTCCCCTTCCTGCTCCTTTATCTGTGCTGCCTTTTCTTCCTGGTGTGTCTCCAGGAGCCATTTGGTGTGAGCCAGTTTTAGTGTGTTGAGGTCTGTGTGACCCTTGATGCTTGCCAACTCAACAGCTAAAAAATAAAGAGAGGTGATCTTGGATAGATTGGGAATTTTGTTCAGTCAAAGAAAAGTGTAGCTATCTATAATGATTTTTGAAAGTTAACTAATTTCACATTTCCAAATAAAAAATGTTAGCTACTAAGTAGCTAATTGTAATGCTTCTAACTAAACATAAAAAATATTTGTTTTTGGAAGAATTGGTAATATTGTAAAATCAAAAAAAGTTTATCAGTACTGATTAGTTCACAGTTATTTTAAAATTAATCTGGGTACAAGATGACAAATTTGCAAGATTTGAAAATATTAGAAAATTGTGATTATGAAATTACCATCATGCAGACGCTCTTTCCTCTGATAGTACATCAAGTCTTTATTAGCTAACTACTTGCTACTACTATTTTCAGGGGTTAAACGTCATTTTTCAGTCACCAAAGATCCCATTGCTGCATCAAAAGAAAAATAAATACAAGGGACCTCGTAGAAGCAGTCAGATAGGAAAGTGATCCAATGAACAAAGTCACTTAGCTATTACCAGTCGATGACAATTGTCATGGATGCAGAAAAGCTACTCTGTGAATAGAGTCACTTAGTATCTAGCTACAGCTCTCTGGTAACAAAGATCTATTCCTGGGAAATTCCCTTAATATTCCAGAAATTAATCCTTCTTGCCAGGGAGTACCTAAATACTCTTTTAAAGTTTATTTTATATCCAAGTATATTAAGTGCACAAACCTTCGTCCCATTTATGCATAGTCTGGTACATTTCCATTGCAGCGTCCAGGTTGTTGTTGTCCAAGTAGATAGTCTCGGCAGTTTTGAACTGCTGATCTAGAATGGCCAACTGAGCCTGCACTTCATAGTCCTCTAGACCATCCTCTCCTGGAGAAAAGAGAGAAGACTGTGAATGTGGTAGAGAAGACTCAGAGTCTGAGACAATAGACGTGGTTGGGTTACATATACAATTCACTTTAACGGTATCTGAGTAATGATACCAAAATAAATTAGATACAAAATTTCACTAGGTTATATATATAATGAAAATTCATAAGGATTCATTGAACTTACTCTTGCAGTATCTTCGATACGTGTATCGACTGAGAGATTCAAGGTATCTTTATTATTTTTATCAAATTTAATGTATCGTTGCCCAACCTACTGAACTTTAAAAAAACTAACTTTGAAAAGAATACCCACAAGGCAATCAAATAAGCAGTAGCTAACACTAAATTTTAATTTTCATCTCTTTATAGCATTTTTACCTATAATAGAGTCTCTATTAGAGTAAAACGAATTTTACCGACATTGAAACTAATCTGGTCTCGCACACAGCACACTCGCTAAGTCCCCTTTCACAAGGGCAATTTTTCATGCTGCAGCCAAGAAAATGGAGCATGAAAAACGTTACGACTAAATAAAGGTATATGTTTTGTATGTAGCTTAGATGGGGCAATTATTTGTGCAGTATTATTTTAGAAAAAAATGCCCCGTGTGAAGTAGGCTTCAGATGTAGCTACCTCGAGTCTCCTGAATGGAGTCCCTTATGGCGTTGATGTTGCTGAGGAAAGACACTCTGGCCACATCACCAAGAGCAGCGAAACATCTCTCAGCAATGTACAACTGCCTTGCCTCTAGAGTGAGACGAGCAAGAGTACGCCACATAGCTTCTACTTCAGCAGTGATGGGAAGAGTCTAGCAACAGAAAATAGGTTAGCTACTGTAAACTTAAGTAGAAAGCAAAATAAAGCATCATAAACCTAGGTATTACCATATAGGTCCTTACCTAGGTATTTACATATAATTTGTTATAGGCAGCTGACAAATTTCTACCTAGGTATTTCATAGCTCTCTTTACCTCTAGGTATTTCAAAGCTCTCTTTACCTCTAGGTATTTCATAGCTCTCTTTACCTCTAGGTATTTCATAGCTCTCTTTACCTCTAGGTATTTCATAGCTCTCTTTACCTCTAGGTATTTCAAAGCTCTCTTTACCTCTAGCTATTTCATAGCTCTCTTTACCTCTAGGTATTTCATAGCTCTCTTTACCTCTAGGTATTTCATAGCTCTCTTTACCTCTAGCTATTTCATAGCTCTCTTTACCTCTAGCTATTTCATAGCTCTCTTTACCTCTAGGTATTTCATAGCTCTCTTTACCTCTAGGTATTTCATAGCTCTCTTTACCTCTAGGTATTTCATAGCTCTCTTTACCTCTAGGTATTTCAAAGCTCTCTTTACCTCTAGCTATTTCATAGCTCTCTTTACCTCTAGGTATTTCATAGCTCTCTTTACCTCTAGGTATTTCAAAGCTCTCTTTACCTCTAGGTATTTCAAAGCTCTCTTTACCTCTAGGTATTTCATAGCTCTCTTTACCTCTAGGTATTTCAAAGCTCTCTTTACCTCTAGGTATTTCATAGCTCTCTTTACCTCTAGGTATTTCATAGCTCTCTTTACCTCTAGGTATTTCATAGCTCTCTTTACCTCTAGGTATTTCATAGCTCTCTTTACTTCTAGGTATTTCAAAGCTCTCTTTACCTCTAGGTATTTCATAGCTCTCTTTACCTCTAGGTATTTCATAGCTCTCTTTACCTCTAGGTATTTCATAGCTCTCTTTACCTCTAGGTATTTCATAGCTCTCTTTACCTCTAGGTATTTCAAAGCTCTCTTTACCTCTAGCTATTTCATAGCTCTCTTTACCTCTAGCTATTTCATAGCTCTCTTTACCTCTAGGTATTTCATAGCTCTCTTTACCTCTAGATATTACATAGCTCTCTTTACCTCTAGATATTTCATAGCTCTCTTTACCTCTAGGTATTTCATAGCTCTCTTTACCTCTAGATAATACATAGCTCTCTTTACCTCTAGATATTTCATAGCTCTCTTTACCTCTAGGTATTTCATAGCTCTCTTTACCTCTAGATATTTCATAGCTCTCTTTACCTCTAGATATTTCATAGCTCTCTTTACCTCTAGATATTTCATAGCTCTAACGTAGTCTTCATCATCCAAGGCTGTCCCAAATTCAATCAGTCCTTCGTCCAAAGGATATGACAATTCCTGGTGACCATCAATGACTATCACCTGAAATATAAATCATTATTTTAAACTATTGTATTCAATTTATCAGAGAATAGCTACAATTTTTCCTAGCAATTTTAGCAATTTTCATTATGTATTCAAAAATATGAAATTTATATAATCTGACAAAGAGAAAAGTATAAATTTAAAAACGATGTCTATTAGTACGTAATTAGAAATCATTTAGTTATTTGAGAAATTATTTCAAAATCTATTATTTAATAAATCATAGCTAGCAACTAAAACCAAGTTTTATCTTGAAATATGGCATTTGTGTAAAACTGAACTGAGTTTAAATTATTCTTCACAGCCTAATTATTTCAAACTAAATAACCAATTGTCTAACCTCCGTCTTCCCATCCAGTCGCTCCACATCCGTAATTTCTCCCTTGATGGCACTGGTGGTGATCCTATCTGGCACATCAATATTGTACCACACACACAACTGATCTCGAGACTGCGCCACCACTACGTCACTGCCTGGCACCCACTGGAAGAAGATAGGGTAAAGTAGGAGTTATCGGTCAGTTACACATAAACGGTCATATAAAAAAAAAACGATATAATAGCTGATTATTATATTATTTTAATTTTAATTGGTTGTTGTAGCTAATAGATAATCGTTATATCATTTTTATAACCGATGATGTGTAACTGATCGATAATTCGTAACTTGACCTAGCTACTGCTCCAAGTAGAAAAGGATACCAGGCAACATTGACCTAATATTGTTGTAGCAATATTGGGCCGATGTTGTAAGAATATTGAGGTAATGTTGTATCAATATTGCAGGAATGTTGTATCAATATTGCAGTAATGTTGTATCAATATTGCAGGAATGTTGTATCAATATTGCAGGAATGTTGTATCAATATTGCAGTAATGTTGTATCAATATTGCAGTAATGTTGTATCAATATTGCAGGAATGTTGTATCAATATTGCAGGAATTTTGTATCAATATTGCAGGAATGTTGTAGCAATATTGGGGCAATATGCCTCAAGAAACATTATTAGCTACCTGGGGCTTGACACGAATTTTAATATTTTTAAAACTAGTAGCTAGCTAAATACTCATAAAAAAGGTTATTTAAATTTAATTTTACAAAAGTATTTTCCTGTAAAAAAGCTGCCATATTACAGCTATAATATTCACATTTCATTGATGTTGGTTGATACCAAACTATAATGTTGAAAAGCATTACAATAATTTTTTTTTGTGGCATTCAAAATTCAAATTAGATCAGGAAACTAATGACATATTATGATTTATTATTTAATGAAAAAATGTCTTTTTAAACAATTTTCTTTTATTTTCCTTTTCTAAATTAAGTATTTTTCACCTGGACAAAAGTGGCATAGTTGAGCACAGTTGTTTTGACTCTAGTAGCGACATCTACCAGCGTGAGTCTGAGTCGCTTGTCTCTAAAGAGAAGTTTGGCAGCGTTCTCACTCAGTTCCAACCAGTCCACTCGAGAGTCGTGATTTATCTGACCAAGACTGATCTCGTACACGAGATCGACTAATGGGAGGGAAAGAGGTCTCTAGTTATTAGGAACTAATTAATGCTATAAAAACTTCTTTAAATTAAATAATGAATTTTAAAATAATAATATATAACATTTCAACATTGTTATTAGTTTTCAAATTGCTAATAACATTTACAATATCAAATAAAATTATATTTTTAAATATAAAAATATAGCTAGCCACTGCTTTTCCTAAACGAAAAAAATTATTATTAATCAGGAGTTTAACGCATGCCTACTAACTCCCGAATCTTATCGATAATCGGCAAAAAGAAAATAAATACACAAAAGAGTTTAATGCAGTCAGTCAAGAAAGTGTTTCCATAGGAAATTCATCAAGCAACCTTCAGTGCCGAAATAATTAATGGCTACAAGAGTCTCCAGGGAAGTTGAAACAGAATCATTAAAATGATGTTAATATACAATATAAGTACACATTATAATAACTTGAATAAAAAAACAGAATCACATATCACTTAAATTTCTCTTAATTAAACATAATTAGCCTAAATTGTACTTCCTCATAAAATAAAAAGCAATGGAAGTAAAAGAGTAAGTAATATTCTCCATACCGATGTGAATGGTTTTGAGGTCCAAAAGGTAGGCCATTTTCTTGTTATCTGAATCACCTCTCCGTGGCCTTTCATTGATACGGACACTGATGAGATGCGGGTTGAGAAACTCAGTCCTAGAGTTAAAAGAATAAAGGGATAAGGGTTGAGAAACTCAGTCCTAGAGTTAAAAGAATAAAGGGATAGGGGTTGAGAAACTCAGTCCTAGAGTTAAAAGAATAAAGGGATAAGGGTTGAGAAACTCAGTCCTAGGGTTAAAAGAATAATGGGATAAAGGTTGAGAAACTCAGTCCTAGAGTTAAAAGAATAACGGGATAAGGGTTGAGAAACTCAGTCCTAGAGTTAAAAGAATAAAAGGATAAGGGTTGAGAAACTCAGTCCTAGAGTTAAAAGAATAAACTGATGTGGGTTGAGAAACTCAGTCCCAGGGTTAAAAGAAAAAACTAATGCAAGCTGAGAAACTCAAACTAAAAAAACAACCAATACGTCAACCTTGACAAAATGATCATTTAAACATAGCTATTAGCTGAAATATTGCTGACAAACTCTTTCATAATCAACCCCAAGTATACCTGACACTCTCCAAGATGCTGTTAGTTCCATACTCCACCAAACTGAGTTCACCGGCTTTGAAAAGGAGGCATACGTTCTCATTGTCAAAGTAATATTTCTCATCCCCCGATGTGACCCACTGGACTTCACTCAGCAAATTACGGTGCAAGTCTCCCAGTAGGAGAGTTTCCGCAGTTTGGGCCACGAGGTACCGATCCTGACCTGAATTGATAAACTACAATCATTTTCAGAAAATAACAATGTACCTAAGTTACATTATTAGCTACATCAAATTATTTCATTTAGATTATCAGCAAAATTATACAAACAAATAGTTAGCTTAATTAGATTTGTAGTAGGGTAAGTTCCGAATTACCGGTCAGTTCCACATCTTCGGTCACATAAGAAAATTATTAAAATATAGTTTTTTCTTATATGACCGAAGATGTAAAACTGACCAGTAATTAGGAACTTACCCTACGTACCTACATGGAAGGCATGTGTTACCATAGGTCATGACAGGTCAATCACAAATTTCTAAAGGTCGGATTGGTTCATAACCTGCATAATAAAACACACTTTCCGAGTACGTACATGAGTGTCTGAGTACTATGATGTTATGCTTAATATAACAAACTGTTTCATTGAAATTAACTGCAAACCTTATATAGCTAGAGAAAGAACTAGTTTAATTCAAAAATTACAGTCACTTTATGTAAGAATATAGCTAAGCAGTTTACTTATCTACCTATGATCAATGTTGCCAGCAGAATTCAGGATCTTGTGCTAGGGAAACACACAGACCTGAAAATTAAAAAAGTGAAATGTGCAAAAGTGCGAACATTTCAAACCTGAATTTAAAAGTGCAGTAAGTGGATATATCAAAAATTTATAAAAACCACTAACCCATAATTCTGACATCGTGGATCTCAAATCCATATTGTGATTTAACGATGATGCCTCTGGTATTCGTAGGACCCGCACCACTCAGCGGTTTCACCAATACCTGACTTGGACCGGTGTAAACCATCTCCCACTTATTCTTCCAAACCGTACGTCTGAAATGATTTGGTCAGCGAGTTAGTGTTTTCTACCTGAAACCTAAATGACATACTTGACACAACTGCTAATTAATATGATAAATTATATAATTTCTTAGACTGTTTCACTTCTGCTTCCAAAGGATTCATTTATGAATCGAAAAAAACATTTAAAACAAAAGAACTCAAAGAGCAGTCAGAGAGGAAAATTTTTCTATGAAAAAAAGTCACCGTCACCTACTGCCAATTTAAATGGCGAAATTTAGAAGAAGAAAAAATAATGAAAAGTAGAAAAATAACAATAAAAAATCTAATTAGCTATTCAGAGATTGAAATTTCTAGATATTCTTAATTAAATTCCCCAACTATATAACTCATATAGCTACCATTCGATTGGTTGCTAGCTAATATATAGGCTTGTGACGATATGCATTTAAAATTAAATCATAAATAATCAGAAAAGCTATCATAGATGAAAGGAAATGAAATGGTATCAAATACAATGTCTCTTTTGATTTAGAACCATTCAATTGTTTAATTCTCTCCGTCAATGAAATCTTCAGGATATGTTAATTTTAAAATCATAAAGTCACATCCCTACTAAAGATATAAGATGAATGTCTTACCTCAGAACGGAGTCAAATAACTCCACGGCTCCACAAAGAGTCCCACAAACCACTCTTGATCCATCCCTCTTCCAAGAAAGAGCCGTCACACTGTACAGATTCTTGAACTCTTTGCTGGCTTTCTCTTCCCAAATATCTCTCATACTGCTGTACTCAAGCACTCTGATCCTGTGATAGAAAGACAAAATAAAACCTAAATTAATTATAGCTACAGAGAGCTAAAGAAAACAAATATTTCATCAAATATTATTACTTAATCATTATCATAGTCTAACATATAGCTAGCTAAATTTATAAATAAGTTTAAAATATAGCTAAATTTATAAATAGCTATATTTCAATTTGTAATTGAATTTAAATTTATTGATATTATCTAGCTATATAGCTAGTAGCTATAGCTAGTTGATATTCAAATATATTTTAAATTATTCTAATAGCTTATAATATTAAATATCAATATACTTGATCTTCTTAACAAAAATTCAATTTCTCTCTCACTATCTTTATAAATAGAGACTCTACCTGTCATAGCTTCCCACAAGCACAGTCTGTCCACTGGGACTCATAGTGATGGCAGTGAACTCTCTCTCAGTCGGGTCTTTGCTGTAGTCAAATGTTTGCATCAGTTTGCCACTTTTGTTGTAAACCACAATCCTTTTATCACAGCCGGCAATGAGGATGCTGTTGTTTGTCCACGCTATTGCATAAGGAGCAACTGGGTGACTGATGACTTTACCCTGTAAAAGAGCGTAGAAATAAAGATTGCATACATAGTAGCTAGCTAAATAATGTGTGAAAATGAAGAGTGGTGAATTAGCAATGGATACTATGCAAATTGATAATTTAAATTTTCTTTTTACAGACAGCAATAATACAGAATAAAAATATAACCTTCCAAAAAATGCAAAGATAATTAGCAATTAAATCACGTGTTAACCCTTTAAGCCCAAAATTAATTAGAGTGTGAGAGCTATTCTTGTAATATATGGGCAAGAAAAGTATATTAACTAAACAATAAAAAAAAATTTGCTAAAATTCTATTAACAAAATGCTTTACGAACACATGACATGTGCTCTAATATACAAAGAGTATGTGTTTATCCGTTCATTTAAGGAAGATATCTCAAATAAACCTTGTCAAATAGCTGCATGATTTGAAAGGGGACATATATGTCGTCTTAAGACAGTAAGAGTTAACATAAGGGTTTACATGTTTCCTAAGTACTCACCTGCTCAGCAGCTGAAGGATCATCTGCAACATAAAATCTTACAACTGATCCATCTGCATGACCACTAAGGAAACCAGTGCCTCTCAAACTGAGAAAAAAAGTAGCTATGACTAAGTGAAACCTTCATTGAAGATATTATTGATACATACCTACACTTACATAATTAGGGCTTTATCACATTTACAGTATAGTATAGAATTGTATATAAAAATGCTGAATTACTTTGACACTAGAGACACAACATATGAGTCAGTCTGATAAAGAGTCTGAGACTTGTTAGTCTTGATATTGGCAGCCCTGACTTTTCCTTCAACCAAGCCAAAGACAATTGGTCCATCCAATGGCCAGATAAGAGATGTCACTTGGCTGCTCTGAACAAACTTGTTGCAAATAACTTTCTTCTCTCCCCTATAAAAAAAGGCTTCATGTTATATCAAATAAAAAAGAAAAATAAACAAGTCTCTTTATTAAATTGGCAGACTTACCAATCCTCTCCAATTTTGTAAACGTAAATAATATTGTCAGTCTGTCCAATTGCAATTTTGGTGCTATCAGGAGAAAAGGCAATTGCTTTCACAAGGTAACTCTTCTTACCATACTGAAAAATTGAAATAAGAGACAGAAATTAATTTAGAACAGCAAACACCTTTACAATCAGATTATTGAAATAGCAAGGAAAAATTATCAAGGTAGCTACCAATAAATAACTAGCAAACAAACTTTAATAATAAATAGGGTTGTTCATACTTTTGCATCTGCAGGTTTTGTGCTGAACTTATCTCGTCTTTCACCAGCTTCATCAAAGAGAAGAATCACTCTGTCTGCAGTTGCTACAGCTAACTTTGCGTTGTTTGGAGCCCAGGCCAAAGTGCTAATTTTTGCCGCACCATCCTGAAAAACACATAGCAATTAGAAATTATTTTAGCTGTAAGACTGTTACTGCTAATTAATACCATATTCTAATTATTAGTTTTGGTCATAGTTGCCAATTAGATTAAATATATAAATAACTACATTCAGTAAGCAAATTAACCAATCCTTATTAATGTTTACATTGAGCTAAAATGTTAAATCCAAACTGCAGGAACTGATAAAGTGTTCTCAAAGATATCCCCTATTCTAGCTTCTGTTCTCAGAAAAATACATATAAAAAATAAAAATAGGAGAAAATTCTTAAATGTTAAAAATGTCCCATATTCTGCAGACTGGAGCTAAATTAGAGAAAGTCAATCAGCAATGGTGTATTATATTTCTTAAACGGAGTAGACAAAATGATAAGTTTTCAGGACAAATTTGATATTTGATAGGACCCAGGTAATAAAGCATGTCCAAACTGGCCATTTTAATGGTGAGTTTGTGACAATTATTTTGAGCACAAAATTCCACTTACTTTTTGAAAAAGCTGAAAAAATCCACCATAAATTTTCAGTAATTTGGCTGATACACCAACATTTTACCCATTTTTCCACCAAAAATTAATGGTAACATAGGAATAAATAGCTAAGAATCCACCGACTTTTGCCAGAATATTATTTTCACTGAAGAAAAATTTCACCGACAAGTCGGTGGAATTTACCATGAAATACAGTCTGGTTCAATTGCAAATGGCGAGAGCCGAGAAATATCTAATTTCTAATTGCTTCTATGCTACAATGTTAATTTGGAGAGAATTTATGATAATTTGATTATTTTGGAAAAAAATTTGGTGAATTTTGGAAAGAGGCTAAGAGCTGGAGAAAAATGGAGATTTTATCCTTTTTATCAAGTCTGCAGAATATGGGACTTTTTATCATTTTCTGTGCGAACAATCCTTAATTTCCTTCTATATTTACATGTATTAAGTATTTTACTGAGAACAGAAGTCAAAATAGAGCATTTCTTGGAGAACAGTTTACCAGTTCCTGCAGTCTGAGTCTGGCTTTTTATGAGCCATACTATTTTACTTGGGATAGGAGTCAGTCCTATCCCAGTCTGAAAACCATGGACTTGGGCGCAGGATTAATCCACAAATCCTGCTGTACTTTTCAGACTGGGATAGGACTAAATTAAATTAAATTAATGGTTAGATTTGTTATATAGGAATTAATTCAAGATCTTCTGCAGAGATATAAAATTTCTAAAATTAGGCTCAAATTTGTCGCAGAGTCATGTAAAAATCAAAAAAATTCCATATTCTGGAAGAGCCAGACGGCAGACTGGGCCTCTGGCTAGGCAATGTCTCAGAGACTGGAAAATTGTGAGCCAATTTTTGAGCCAAAATTTCAAAAAAATTCTGAGCCAAGCTATTTTGGTTCATTTTTTGTTGAAGATTTCAAGTCAAATTAATATGGAATAATGGGAACATTACCGAACATAGGAATTAAATTCAATTAATTAAAAAATTTAAGCCAAATTGCCAATTAGACATATCTGAGTTTGGACCATTTGAAATCTAAGCCAATAAATTTTCTTCAACTGACTTTAAATGACACACTCTGTATTCATAATTCTGTAACTTGATGATCTTGGAAAATGATAGTCTGCTAAGTGCTAGGTAGCCCAGCCTGTAGGCTGTAGCCTGCAGGTACTTGCCTGAGCTTCCAATATGGTATTCAATCTTTTTAAATTCATATTTTTGAGCACATTTCGTAGTAAATGTCATACAACGAGAATATACAATAACAATGACTATGCTTCAGTCATCCAATCGAAATGATGAAATTCTGAAGAATTTCATCTTTATTTGTTTATTATACGTTGCCATGGTTACGTCGTTGCAAAAGTCGAAATATCTAATCGCCGGATAGATAATTACGTCATGTAAATATAATACTGTCAAATTCAAATTGTTTTCAATATGGATGCTCATCATCAACATTGAAGCTGAAATAATTAAATTATTTTATTTTTTTCATCTGTCAGCTCTGATATAAATATTGTATCCGATTGCTAAGTTTAATTAAAGGTCCCTTCCAAGCAATTTTTTTTTGTTGAAATAATTCAATTCAATGAGGGTAATATATTGTATCTTTTTTTTTTAATTCAATGAAATTTCACAGTATATGTTTAATTTTATATGTACATATTCAAAAATATATAATCAAAGCTCTATAATAGATACTACTCTTCTTAATTCTGACTTGATAATTTTACATAGAGTTATGATAAACTACTCTAGAGAGAGGAAGTGTTGCAGTGATTGCAGGACGCTAAGGATCAGACGGTGTAAAACTTCATTTTGTTTCAGTTATATCATTCCTCCATTAAATTTTGTTTCATTTATATCATTTCTTCTTTAAACTGACGCTAGATTGCCAGTCACGTATTTTGGCCACTGACTCACCACTTGTAATTTTCAGTCCGAAGAAAATAAATGTAGGACACAATTTGTTTTGAATGTCAGCTGGGTCGATTTTACCGTTTTATCAATCCAATATTAAATGTTGGTAGGTATCTATACTAATAATTTCCCTCGTGTGTATATCTATTTATTTATTTATTTGCAAGTACACTATAGTAAGGATATAAAATTGGTCCATTGGAGACTTTTTATAGAAACGTTTATATACTTTAAGAAGCAATTTAAATCTAAAATAAAGGCTGGACATGTGGGTTTTTTAATCCAATTCAAATTAGTAATCAAAACAAAAAGTGTACTTTCTTTTTCTTTCTTGTCAGATTATTGTTTCGAACAATTGTTGCACACAGAATATTAAAAACTTTCAAAACATATAAAAAAATATATACCTACTAAATGTTACGTGGTTGGCAGATTACTGATCCTAGACCTTAGCTTTATAATATTTTGTAATAAACTCATATATTTCCCGCAGCCTGAAGAGGACCTTTAAATAATGTCTTACCACGTTAGAGACTCTAATTATTTTCTACTATTTTTATTCCTCACAATAGTTACCTATGTTAAGTTTCAATTACTGGATGCAAATAAAATAGCCGATGCAAATTTCAATACTAAATATGTTCTCTCCAAAACTATAATTTGTGTATTTTGATGCTTTATTTAATAAATACCTGTTTAAATATTATCCGGCTTTGATTGCAACTTGGTAATTTCAATTTGCAGACTTATTTCTTATTTCTAGTAAGTATTTGTTAAACCATATAATTTAAAGAGTTCGTTGTAGCGAGCTGCAGTCCGGTAGAACGGACAATTTTTCTCCTTCAAAGATTGTCCGCTGTAAAGGCTTTACTTCGAATAACAATGCAAGGATATAAATATCTCACTGCTGAATCACATATTTATTATATATTTCATTACTTACAAACATTTCTATTAAATCATTATACGAGAAGCTCACAGGAACACCTACATTGCGAATTACTAAAATATAAACCTTATAACAACCATAGAAGTAATAACTATAGGTACATAGGGTAAGTTGCGAGTTATCGCGCAGCTCCACAATTTCGATCAATAAGAAAAAAATAACTTGTATTTAAATTCGTATCCAAGATACCCGCAGGTATCATGGATACCTGCGTAAATGTAAATCTAGATCATATAAAAAATATTAATTTAACTACAAGAATCATGGATACGGAATAAAATAAAAGTTTAATTATTTTCTAATAATATCGAAAATGTGGAACTGTTCGATAACTTGAAAGTTACCCTACAATAGGAATTTGCAAACAATATATTTCAGCTTAAAACGAATAAAACTTGGGGAACGTCGTAGCACTCTGACACTCTCCGTATTCGAAAAATGGGAGTCAATATAATAATTAATTAACGTATTTTTTTCCTTTATCGCATACTATACTAACACTCACTTTCCGAACACAAAGAGTGTCCGAATACTCCTAAAGCGTAGAGAGACTAAAGTACGGAAAAAGGTATTCTACGGATTGATAGGGAGGTACCTATATTTTAAATATATTAACTTTTTAGTGCAATAACGCATTTCGAGTGTATTTTATTATAGGCACTTACTAGTTTTGGTTCGCATTATAATGTGCTTCATTAATTTAAGGTTGGATATTAGCCTATAGTAACATTCATTAAAAAAATACGTTAACAATATTTTAACATATAACATTTGAATTAAGAGTTATAACTGTACACTAGCTTATATTAAAATATATACACATTAGATCTTTGTAAATAAATATCATATATACAACTCGATATACAGATTATTTAGTGCTCAACTATTAAACTAAATGTAAAATTCTATTTAGATAGGTTACCAGATATTAATCAAATCAATTAAAAGAAACTCACGATTCCAAAATGAGGATAACTTATAAATATGCACTAGAATTGTGTTCATCTAAAATAAGTCCGTACTAAAATTCGTGATTAATTATCTTTTTAAATGAAGAGCATTGCATATTATTTACCCTACGTATAAAAGTTAAAAAGTATTAAATGCCACTCAACCAGCCTCCATCTATTAACAAATGCTAAATATATAAAAGAGTTATTATCATATTAGGTAGTATTGTCATCGTTTTCTCTTTGCATTTGGCAACCATTGTGTTTCAAAAAGAATATTAGCCATTACATGTTTGGCATCAGAGTTTGTTTAATATATAAGTTACCTACCAACTTTTGCTTTTCTACAAACAGAAAAAACTTGTTGGTGGAATTGCTGAAATAGGAATAATTCTACCCAAGATTTCTCAATCTAAAAGAATCCTTGGGTTGAAGATCTTAGTAAATTTGGAGACTTGAATTGCTACCTACAATCACTTTGAGTAAAATCAACAGGTTGTATGCGTATTGGTATAATATTGTACCACGTTGTCCTAACGTGAAACTAATTTCAGCGATAATTTAGTTGAATGAGCCACTTCATATCTCCGATGCACTAGATAGTTTTCTATGATTAGAATCATAGAAAACTACAGTAATTGAGGGAAAACTATGTCGCAATTCTTGAAGTGTATCATTTTCTATAATTTAAACATAGAAGACTATTTCATAACTCAAGTGCATTTCATAATTCAGGTCCTTCATGCCTCAGAACTTCAGAACTCAGGAGTTAAATTCTGAGGACCCAAGAAGTAGTCATCTTCACTCACTAAGATACAGATAGCAGTCTGGAGGAGAAAGAAGACCGAGAGGAGGAGACGGAGGAGCTGGAGGAGTCACTGGTGCAGAATCGAGAGGACCTTAGTGTCCCCAAATCAGGACAGGACTCAAAAGGACCGCCCCGACATACTGGTGAGTAGGCGGTGATCTTTTGTGTGTCCAAAGTACCGCAGGAGTACCTGAATAGAAAGAACGGATTAGGAGGTTTAATTCATTATGAAATAGTATGAATCAATGATCAAGAAGATAAAAATCCCAAATCAAATTGAAATAAATGTTGGTCCATAATAAATTCAAGATGCTTAATTTAATTGCAATGGGAAAAAAATCAACAAATCTAACCAAATCAAAATACTAAATTAAGTAACCTAATGAAATTTAGTTCAATTTACTCACCGGTTTTGAAGTTTATCCTTCGTTGAAACAATTCCTGTCCGCATTTTAGGAACATTAGACCTCAGTTCCGAAACAGTTTCCTGAACCTCCAAGCTTTCAACTAATGGCTGAGGCAACCCGGGGCAAGACTGGGCTCTGTATAATCCCTCCTCTCCCGCAAAGGGGGGCTCACTGCAAGACCTATCCGCCCCCTTAGAGGGGGAGGCAACAGTGGGAGGTGTGACCGTCAAAGGTGCGGAAATGGAGAACACATAGAATTGAGAGGAAGGTTGTTTGGGTTTCACTAAAGTGATGCTAGGTTGCTGAGTAGTGGCGGCAGTTTTCAGACGATATTTGGTAGAGAGTTCGGCAGTGCAGCGTCTGATTTCACTCAATTCGGAGCTGACCAAATTTTCCATAGACTGCAGCAGCTCCTGGGCTAAACGAACGCCTGTGGTTAATAACAGTTTGCTCATATTAATGCATTAAAGGAAGCACTTTAGTTATTAATGAAGGCGATAAAACGTGTTTCGAATAGATGAAACATGATAGAAAATGCTAAAATGTGTTTGAAAGTGTTAGACATAGTTGAACTTGTTAAAAACATGTTTGAACTTGTTAAAAACATGGTTGAACTTGTTAAAAACATGTTTGAACTTGTTAAAAACATGTTTGAACATGTTAAAAACATGGTTGAACTTGTTGAAAACATGGTTGAACTTGTTTAAAACATGATTGAACTTGTGAAAAACATGGTTGAACTTGTTGAAAACATGGTTGAACTTGTTTAAAACATGATTGAACTTGTTAAAAACATGGTTGAACTTGTTTAAAACATGATTGAACTTGTTAAAAACATGGTTGAACTTGTTTAAAACATGATTGAACTTGTTAAAAACATGTTTGAACTTGTTTAAAACATGTTTGAACTTGTTAAAATATGTTTGAAATGATTAGAGCACTTTTTTAATATGATTGCCAACGAGATAAACAGGTTAAAATGATTACCTCAAGAATTATAACAGTAATAACAGTATAGTTATTTAGACAATCTACTTCATTATATATAATTAAATATTTAATGTGTGTGCAACATGTAAAAAAATAAATAAAAACAAAAAACAGCAGCTGAAGCGAATAACAAAACAAATCAATATTGTTTTGTTTAAATATATATTTAAATAATTTAAAACAAAATAAAACAATGTAGAATAACGAAACGGGAGAGAAGTTGCTGGAAAAAAGTCAAGCTAAGAGTGCGAAATAAAAAGTTTAAAGGAATTTATTCGATTAAGATTTTTCAGCGTACATTTAATCTTTTGCTGAGATTCGGAAGAGAAATTTCGTATTTCAGTTACAAATAATTTAGGTAATTTTTAGGGGGGACTTTAACGTCCACTTCGGAACCAAAGGCCTTATCGCTGACGTCAAAAGGAAATTAAATACTAGAGACTGGAAGAAGCAGTCAGAAAGGAAAGTGACACCATGAACAAAGTCACTTACCATCGTCAGTGACAATAGGTACTCATGGATGTAGAAAAGCTACTCCTTGAATGTAAGAGATAAATAAAATTTCGTGAAAAAGAGCGGTGATTGTAAAATAGTGCAAAATAGAACACAGTAAATAATAAGCGGCAACAGCAGTTAACGTTTCTTACCACTAGACGTCGCTAGTGTCGGCAAGCTCTTGTCCGAACCTTAACCTTTGCTGGGAAATAAATCATTGTTTACTTTTAGAGAAGGTTAATGCAATCAAAATGGCGGCAAATCGAGAATAAAACAGTGTAGTCTCGCAATGTTCATTTCGGGAAACATTCGGACACTCCCAGATTTCGTAAAGTGGACGTTAACAATAATCATGTACCAATCTGAACCATTGGAAATTTTTGAATGATCTAACACCAATTTTTCGAATACCATGAGTGGCCGAGTTTCGAATTTTAAAGTGGCTAAGCATTCAAAAAAATTTTTTGATAATTTGAAATGAACATTGGAAGACTTTTCTGTAGTTATATGGTAAGAAAAACGAATGGTAAAAGAGCAACAAGAAGAACAAGGACAATAGAATTGATTATGGAAAAATACAATGAAGGAAACATGATAAGTATTAACGAATCAAAAGACTTAATTCGAATTATATTACATTCCATTATTTTTATCATCGACTAACCTGTTTTAATGCTAACAGATTTCTTGCTCGTGTCTTCAGTAGATGTGTCGAAATCACAACTTTTCCTTTTTTCTTTCAAATTAGAATCGACAGCACAAGAACTTTTATTGTTTTCCCTTGACAGCCTTTCTCTCTTATTCTCTTGGTTCGTAGAATTGTTTGCCTTCAAACTTGTCTCAGTGTTTGACGATCTTCTAGAGGAAGAGTTGAAAATGTACGATTTCTCAGATTCAACGGAAGTTTCACGACTTCGGCTCAACGATCTGCTGATGCAAGTTGTTTCGGATGACCCGCTTTCCGAATCCACGCTGGACGATGTTCTGCACGGTGATATACTCGGACTTGAAGATTTACGTTTGATGGTAACGGAATTTGATGTTTTGTCCGAAGGAGAAGGTGATACACTTTTAGAATGAGTTGATTGGAATTTACCACAACTTACTGATTTACCAGAACTTTTAGTTTCTGTATCGAAAGAATAACTAGATTTGCTGTTATTAGAGGAAGACAATCCCTTCTTTATCAACTTACAACCAGGTATCTTACTGGTAGATGAGCTTGTAGAACTAATATTTTCAGATGAGGATTTCCTATTGGTTTCTTCAAGTTCAATTTTGTGAGCAGAGGCCAAATCACTGGAACTGAATGTGAAAGATTTCTTTCCAGGAGAGCTGCGATCTTTGCTAATTTCAGACTCCGAGAGATAAAATGTTGACGATCCGAACGTTCTGGGTTGGGGTGAATCAGGCACTTTTTTGGGGGATTGCAGCCGGGAAGAAGATTCTTTCAATGGGGAGGTAGATCGCCTAGTCGGTGATTTCAATGTTTTGGGAGGAGTGGGAGATTTAGGAGAGTTACTTTTTCCAGGAGAGAGCCTGGACGGTGAACTTCTTTGCCCAGATGGGGATTTGGCTTGATTGGGGTGTCGTGGAGGTATGTTTGGAGCTGTAGCAGACCTTGCTTTGGAACTGCTGAAAAGAGGAGTGATGGCAAGGCTCTGTGGCTTCATGGGGGCTTTTTTCATGCGGATGTGAGATGGTATGTTCTTGTTCAATAGTTTGCAGTCAGTGGGAACTGAAAACGAAATTATACTTCATTTCTCATGAAAATCCTATAAAATTGAAAAGTTACCCTAATTATGAATTTAGAGTAATCTAAATTAAATTGGTGTTGTATCTCAAAGATATCAAATTTACCGGCGATTACCATGTACTCACCTTGACTGTTTTTAGTTCCTCGCATTCCCGAAACTACGGGCTTATCGGACACGGAATAGTATCCGGAATCATTCCTCTTCACCCCGTAAGCTTCAAAATCAGATGGAAACTTTCCGGAAGAATAACTTCCACGGATGCTTCCCCCACAGCCACTATCCCGGGATGAAACGCTCGCTCTCTTCAGGGTTGAAGGTGGAGGGATTCTCGTCGAGGAAAACCTGAGTTCAACACCTGTCTCATCGGCAACGTTTGCATCCGACTGAAAAAAAGAGAATGCTATTTTACACAATGGACCACAAACTTTAAAACTTATTTAAAAACATATTTCTTTCAGATATACAAAGAAAATGTCATTGAGAAATCGTGTGAACTGAATGTGGGACAGCTTGATTGAATTTTACAAAATAAATAGTTGGAAGCACCAAAAATGATACATATATAGTCTTACCACTTCTCTCGCTAAATATTTGCCCATAACTCCAGGCAAACTAGCGGGTCTTGTAAGAGGAGCAGGTCTGTTACGCCATCTTTGATTGTCCTTGAAAGAATGGTGCCGAGGTTTCTTGTCTGAATATTCACCATCAAAAGACTCGTCGGCAGGATCAACTCCATCCTTGAACAGTTCAGGAAAAACTTGTAGGAAAGAATCAACCTTTTCACCAGGAAAAACATCAGAAAAGACAGCTTCAAAAGGACCAACGGCATCATCGCAGTGCGTCGAAGCAACATCTTCTTGTAAACTTTCCCAGTCTGATAATTCGGAACCGAATCCACTGGTCGACCAGCTGTCGCAACGTACCAATTCGCGGTGGTTCCAATTAGGAGAGAAGTTACCGTTGTTGCTATTAGCTTCTCTTGGAGAGGTAGAATTGTTGTTGTTGTTATTGCTGAATTTCTGTTGAAAATTGAAACTTTTGGCAACTTCATCATGACTGCATGATTTCCTAGTGGTGTAATCGGCATTGGCTTTGTCTTCCAAAAGACGTCTGGTGTTGAGATGAGTCTCACCGGATGAATAACATCTTGGAATCGGCTGAGGTAGCAACGCAGAATCGTTTTCACTACTCTCTGTTTGGAAACTAACTCCTGAATCGCTTTGCATCACACTGAATTCACTTGCTGTATCAGCAAAATCTGAAGAATCACCAACTGATGCAGCTTCCAAATCTGCAAGATTCTTTAATTTCTTTTGGTCTGCATTCGGTGCATCATTTTCAACTAAATTTTCTGAATTTTTATCAGATTCGGGCACTGGTTTAGGATCCTCCATATCAAAGGAACCTTTAGAATTCCATGAAGTGTCTCCAAGAACAACTGGAAGGTTTCTTTGCTTCACGTTATAAATTGGTGCACACAGCTCCAGAACTTTTGGTCTATCTATTATGTTATGCAAACTAGAAGAACCTCTTATAGGAACCAGAATTTTGTGTCTTGCTTCATTCACTTTATTGTTAAAATCTCTTTCTATATTAACACTACTATTACCATTGTTATCACAGTTTTTATAATCTTCATTGCAGGGAGTAGCGTATTTCTCAGTTTCCCTTATCACCATCGGTACTTTTGATGAATCATCCACGTAAGTTACTGGCGCTTCTGTGTTGACCTCGATGATACACACTGACCTCGAAGAGATATCTTCATTACCATCAGTAACATCACTACTTGGAGCATCAACGTTAATGGTTGCCGTACTGCTGTACATTTGTTGATTGCTATTATTATTCAAATTAGACTCATTTGACATGACATTCGAATACTGAGCTTCGAAAACATTTTCACTGATGGTCGGACTCTTTCTAATCTCAATAACTGTAGGGGAGAAACAGCCAGAATTGTTAGTAGATGGTGATAGCATTGATCTTATGGATGAAGTGGAGCCTGAATTGCTTGAGGATAGTTGTCGCCTGAATAGGTGAGATATACCAGATGGTGAATTGGGAGATGTTGGTGTGAGTATGTTGGTTCGGGATGATATGGACGAACACATATCAGGGCTTATGACGTCAGTTTCATCGGGAGATTGAGGAGCTGATTCAGGGGAAGCTGGGACAACCTCAAGAGGTTTCTTAAGATTCAGACTCAAAGTCCTAGGGACAATCCCTCCAATTCTAGGACAGAAGCTTTGTTTCGTTTCCTCTCTGAACGCTAAATTCTTCCCAAAATTTGTACACATATTATTCTCTTTTCTGTAAAGGCCACTATTGAACGTTCTTGCTGAACTAACAGAAGTTAACCTAAAATCATCAATAACAACTGGAGTTCCAGGAGCTGAAGAGTTCATACCAGCACTGTAAACTCTTTCTTCACTACTGAGTCGAGAAGATCGTTCTGAAAAATCTTCCGAATAGGAAGATTCAGCGATAATGTTCGACATACCGCTTAACTTTCGATTCACAGCGTACTCCAAACTTGATGAATTACTAGAATTCGATCTAGTGATCAAGGAAGAAGAATACGGTGAGTTCTGACGGAAAGTGGCAGGTGCCGACGAAGGATCGCCCAACTTGCCAGCCCGTCTCATGTGCTTGTCAAGCTCCAAAAGCTGACCAACGAAGTTGATGTTCGGAGAAATGGTCGGTCGACGATTCTTCACATACCTGATGGAATTATTCAAAAAACCATTAGATCATAAAATTGAACATTCCCTATATAAATTCTATAGAAATAAAGTCAAATATCAATATTAGAGCATAGTGAAAACTTGTACCTACCTATAAGCTTCGTCATAGGACAGTCTAAGATGTTTCATGACGTAGGCAATAGCCACTGTTGCAGATCTTGATATACCTGCTAAACAATGGACCAATACGCTGCCTCCCGATTCACGAACCTTGTCTGTAAAAACAGTTACTATATTACTACATTCTTTATAGGTTCAAAATATAAAATAAATATGAATAATGATATGCAAGAAGCGAAAAGGTGAACATAAAAACTAATCCAATCAATTTGAATATTCTTCTTAAAAAGTCTTAATAAATAATACCTATATGGAAAATATAAATTTTTTCAAATAGGAAATTTAAAATAATGGTTTTATTCATAAGTTTATTATATAAATTATTTGAGCTATATTCAAAAAGTTCTTTACCTATGAAGTTAAAGGCATCCCAGAAGTACGGCAAGAGCTTCTCACTGAAGTTGTCGTTCACGGGTATTCTGAAGAAGTGAGAGTCCTGCACGAAGTCAGGCTTCGGACACGAGATGCTAACATTTAACTCGTATAGAATGTGATGGTCCTAGAGATATTTGAGGGAAAGGAAACGTTAATTTCAATCAAAATAAGAATTTATAAAAAAATAGGTGAGAAAATATTTTTAAGGTAAGAAAAATAGTCCGAGTAAAAAAAACGTCCAAAATGAAACTACCAACTCGTTATTACTAATGTTTATTAATTGTATTGTTCAATTTTAGAGATTCTGATAATTATCACGTTTGAAAAAAAAATGGATAGACTGGAAAGTAATTCACTTAAGGGCCGTACACACATAGGGTTTTTTCAGTCTTTCCACCGGACTTTTTGCTAAGCTCCTCCCACTTTTTCCACTAGACTTAAATTTTGCACCGAAAGTCCGAGACTTTTCAACAACCTACATGTTCTATTATTTTCCCCCAATCAAGAGGTGCGATTTTGGAAATCTCCGTATAACTACTGTCAACTCATAAAATATATTGTAATAACACGATTGGTGTTCATTTTTAGCCAATCTTTGTTCCATTCATTTCTTTACCTTTGAGGTGAAGAAATTTCATCTTTTTATAAAAGACTGCCAGTAAAATTGATAGTAGTAATGTTTCTTAAAACTTTTTTAGTACCTATAATATATTTTAGTAAAATAACACATCACTATCTTTATTTTATTCATTTCAACATATTACCTATAAGCCAATGCCTTCATTTTTTTTATTAATCGGCAATACATATATTTACTCTGCATATATGGTACCTACGTATTATTACTTTTACCTAAACTTTATATAATAGCTAAATTACATTTGTTGAGTGGGTTAGGTTAATCATTAAATCAAATTAAATGAAAATAATCTCGGTTAGTTTATAACTAATTATTGTAATAAACTTCATAAAAATTTCAAAACCAAGTTAATTAGTAACTAACTAATCTTAGTAATCTAGGTAGGTAGTTCTTTAGTAAATAATAAATCTAGGTAAAAGTAACTATCCTATATAATTAGTAAATATCTAACCCAGGTAATTAGTAATTTTAACTATCCAAGGTAGTTAATAGTTACTAACTACCTATAACCTAGGTTAGTTGGGTACCTAGTTTAAAAATGTGGAGAGCTTATGTCGCCGATATGAGCAGTGAATTATGTAAATCCACGAGATTCAAGTCAATCCACGTGTGGATGCTATTGACTTTTGAATCAAAAGTCTGGTGGAAAAGCGGAGAAAAAAGTCTGGTGGAAAGACTTAAAAAACACTGCGTGTGTACTGCCCTTTAAAGACGCTAAAGATCTCACCATCAGCATTTGTTTGTTGTTGGCATCGTACTGTGAACCTAGGTAGAGAAAATGGAAAATCTTGGTAGGTCCGACATTAGCGACGGGCAAACAAGGTTGTGATAGAGAAGTCAAGGGAGAACATTTCTGAGTGGCATCTTCACA
Organism: Caprella mutica; assembly: GCA_947561585.1. Taxonomy (NCBI): domain Eukaryota; kingdom Metazoa; phylum Arthropoda; class Malacostraca; order Amphipoda; family Caprellidae; genus Caprella; species Caprella mutica. Next base: position 232,122 of record CANNZV010000894.1, read on the forward strand.
ACAGTCGGGGAACTGGGATTGAAACTCCAAAAACCCGCCTGCAATTCGAACAGATATATTAGCTACGTCTCAATACCAAAACAGCTGTAAAATTTAAGCAGAATTGAAAATTCATTTTTTTAATATTTCTAGAACCTAGAGAGAGAGAAATTGATGGTGGACACAACGGGTCTTCGGCCCCACCATAAAATTCTCTCTGGGACGACAGCTGAAGAATAAAATTCGCAAGAATTCCATTCTTACCAATCAACAACTGCACATTCTTGTAGACAGAACTAAGTTTGTCCAGTAGAACGTACAGGAACGAGTCATTTGGAACGGCAGCCAGATCTGGGGCACTCTGGTCATACACTACAATTTCTGACCACTGACCAGTCAGATCTTGGGACCGACGAACTTCGCAGGCACTTGACAGATAGTCTTGCACACTCATCTGAATGATACCAATAACATTGCTATAATTGGCATAATGCTGATACAACACATTTCATTTATAGATAGAAATTGATCAGCAAAATTGATATATTGGACAAATAAGGTATGACTACAATAGTCAACTTACGCCATTTTGTTGTAACCTTTTCTTTCGGATTTTGGACGACCAGACGTTAACAGAAGATTGGACATGACTAGTGTTGAACTCGCAAAATGTTCTGGAATCTATCACTAGGACCTGAAAAGTTTATAGATTAGGTAACATCAGACATTTTTTCAGACTCTGCAAATCCTGAACCAGGAATTATTCTATCATAAATCTGACATTTATGTGAATGCCATAAGAAAATTACCTGATCTGTTTTAGAGCGAACCAGATTCGCCAAATGCTTCCCTTCTACTTCTTTTATATTCTCCATTTTAGCCACAATTTTTTAATTTTTTCAGTAGATAGCAAAAAAAGTGGATTCTCAGAAGTCAGTTCGGAATAATTTATCTACATTCCGTAGATAAAATTTCTCGTTACACTTTTTTTCCTTCAATTCGAAATAAATATTTTCTCGTGTCAAGAGAATTATGATGATTTCAGTTTTGATGTCTCCGACGTTTCTTCAATTTAACATCGCCATCAATGTTGATAATGAAGGAAGAAAACTTTGTATTCGTCACGTTCTAGTTCGAACGTCGTATGTCTGTAGTCACGTAAGTTATTGTCTATTGTATTTGTAGTCCTTGCCATTTAACAATAGAACCTATTTACGGTGCTAGTCGAACCTAGGAGATTGGTTAACAAAATCCTATCACCATCTTTCTCAAGATGGAGTTCATATTTTTCAGTCATTTTCGATTAGGTTTCAACTGAAATTAGCATCGAACATTCGCTGTTTAATTTTTTCTTCGTAGGTACGTTTTCATTATCCAATTCTTACGGAACTGAATTTATTCTCTGTTGATTTAATCTGAAAAGAAAAAAAAATGAAACATTAATATCAAAACTAATTATTAATTATACAATTTTCTTTATTACTAATCATAAAATCTTTAATAGCAAAATAATTTTCCTCATAATGTATGATATAATTAATGCAATAGAGAACAAAGTACCACATTGTACCTATAAGTTTTATGCTGAATGAGCTTATTTTATATTTCATTCACGGAGGCAGAGAACTATAAAAACTTGCAGTAAACTACAATTATTTAATATAATTTACATTTATTATTTAGAAATATAAGTAGTGTAAGTCACGAATTATCGGTCGGTTTCACATCTTCGGTTCAATAAGAAAGTACGATATAACAATAATTGATTTTATAATTTAATTGGTATCCATCATATACCAATTACATTAATAAATATCCTTTTTCTTTAATGATCGAAAATGTGGAACCGTCCGATAACTCGTAACTTGCCCTATGAGTTAAATAAAGGTGACACATTTAGCCGCATCAGGCAGACTGTCGTAAATGGCCACTAGCCTGTATAAGGCTGTGACGTGATTCATACGCCACAATTACGTGGGAGGAGAAATTAGTAACTTGAAGAGGAGGGACAGAAGGTACTATCAGTGAAAAGAGTCACTGTGACTCTTTTCACTGATAGTACATCATCACTGTGACTCTTTTCGCTGATAGTACATCATCACAGTGACTCTTTTCACTGATAGTAAATCATCACTGTGACTCTTTTCGCTGATAGTACATCATCACAGTGACTCTTTTCTCTGATAGTACATCATCACAGTGACTCTTTTCTCTGATAGTACATCATCACAGTGACTCTTTTCTCTGATAGTACATCATCACAGTGACTCTTTTCTTTGATAGTACATCATCACAGTGACTCTTTTCTCTGATAGTACATCATCACAGTGACTCTTTTCTCTGATAGTACATCATCACAGTGACTCTTTTCTTTGATAGTACATCATCACAGTGACTCTTTTCTCTGATAGTACATCATCACAGTGACTCTTTTCTCTGATAGAGTGATAGTACATCATCACAGTGACTCTTTTCTCTGATAGTACATCATCACAGTGACTCTTTTCTCTGATAGTACATCATCATAGTGATTCTTTTCTCTGATAGTACATCATCACAGTGACTCTTCTTTCTGATAACACATCATCACAGTGACTCTTTTCTCTGATAGTACATCATCACAGTGACTCTTTTCTCAGATAGTAAATCATCACAGTGACTCTTTTCTCTGATAGTACATCATCACAGTGACTCTTTTCTCTGATAGTACATCATCACAGTGACTCTTTTCTCTGATAGTACATCATCACAGTGACTTTTTCCTTTTCTCTGATAGTACATCATCACAGTGACTCTTTTCTCTGATAGTACATCATCACAGTGACTCTTTTCTCTGATAGTACATCATCACAGTGACTCTTTTCTCTGATAGTACATCATCACAGTGACTCTTTTCTCTGATAGTACATCATCACAGTGACTCTTTTCTCTGGTAGTTCATCATCACAGTGACTCTTTTCTCTGATAGTACATCATCACAGTGACTCTTTTCTCTGGTATTACATCATCACAGTGACTCTTTTATCTGATAGTACATCATCACAGTGACTCTTTTCTCTGGTAGTACATCATCACAGTGACTCTTTTCTCTGATAGTACACCATCACAGTGACTCTTTTCTCTGATAGTACATCATCACAGTGACTCTTTTCTCTGATAGTACATCATCACAGTGACTCTTTTCTCTGATAGTACATCATCACAGTGACTCTTTTCTCTGATAGTACATCATCACAGTGACTCTTTTCTCTGGTAGTACATCATCACAGTGACTCTTTTCTCTGATAGTACATCATCACAGTGACTCTTTTCTCTGGTAGTACATCATCACAGTGACTCTTTTCTCTGATAGTACATCATCACAGTGACTTTTTCCTTTTCTCTGATAGTACATCATCACAGTGACTCTTTTCTCTGATAGTACATCATCACAGTGACTCTTTTCTCTGATAGTACATCATCACAGTGACTCTTTTCTCTGATAGTACATCATCACAGTGACTCTTTTCTCTGATAGTACATCATCACAGTGACTCTTTTCTCTGGTAGTTCATCATCACAGTGACTCTTTTCTCTGATAGTACATCATCACAGTGACTCTTTTCTCTGGTATTACATCATCACAGTGACTCTTTTATCTGATAGTACATCATCACAGTGACTCTTTTCTCTGGTAGTACATCATCACAGTGACTCTTTTCTCTGATAGTACACCATCACAGTGACTCTTTTCTCTGATAGTACATCATCACAGTGACTCTTTTCTCTGATAGTACATCATCACAGTGACTCTTTTCTCTGATAGTACATCATCACAGTGACTCTTTTCTCTGATAGTACATCATCACAGTGACTCTTTTCTCTGGTAGTACATCATCACAGTGACTCTTTTCTCTGATAGTACATCATCACAGTGACTCTTTTCTCTGGTAGTACATCATCACAGTGACTCTTTTCTCTGATAGTACATCATCACAGTGACTCTTTTCTCTGATAGTACATCATCACAGTGACTCTTTTCTCTGATAGTACATCATCACAGTGACTCTTTTATCTGATAGTACATCATCACAGTGACTCTTTTCTCTGATAGTACATCATCACAGTGACTCTTTTCTCTGATAGTACATCATCACAGTGACTCTTTTCTCCGATAGTACATCATCACAGTGACTCTTTTCTCTGATAGTACATCATCACAGTGACTCTTTTCTCTGATAGTACATCATCACAGTGACTCTTTTCTCTGATAGTACATCATCACAGTGACTCTTTTCTCTGATAGTACATCATCACAGTGACTATTCACAGTGACTAACCATTCTATACTATTTATTTCTCTTGAATAATATTCACAGGATCTATTATTTTAAAAGCATATTGTCACAACCCTACTTATTAGTAGCCCACATTGTGAACATGTAACTGCAGTATCGTTCTCTTGCGATGACTCAAAATCGTCGCCCACCTATATGACCTGTTGGCCTGGGTACCATCCGCTAAATAGGTATTGTCACTGATAGTACACTGCTACCTTTGAAATGATGGTACAAGATGGTCTTAAATCAATGGAATGTGAATTCAAAAGTGATAAATAAGAGAGGTAATTATGGTGGGCCATAGAAGATTAAGAGGAGCCAATCTTCTATAGCCCCACCATAATTAGCATACTTAAGTTCCAAATATACATAACTTGATTTTTTCAGCAATTGATTTCATTTTAAATCTCAAAATCGAATCAAATTTTATAATAAAACTGATTACTTTTGTAAATAAAAATCTAAGTAAAACGTTAGAAATTTGTTTGTGCCTTTTCAATTTATTTTAGATCCTTCAAATTTACAATAGACCCTTTAAATTGACTGTATATTCTTTAAGTCCATTCCAGATCCTTTAAATTGACTGTATATTCTTTAAGTCCATTCCAGACCCTTTAAATTGACTGTAGACCCTTTAAGTAAATTCCAGACCCTTTAAATTGACTGTAGACTCTTTAAGTCCATTCCAGACCCTTTAAATTGACTGTAGACCCTTTAAGTCCATTCCAGACCCTTTAAATTGACTGTAGACCCTTTAAGTCCATTCCAGACCCTTTAAATTGACTGTAGACCTTTTAAATCTTTTCCTGTCTCTTGAAATATATATTCTACGCTAGCTAGAGTAATTCAAAATTACTCATACAGTCTGTATACTAGACTGTATTACTGTCTGTATACTAGACTGTATTACTGTCTGTATACTAGACTGTATTACTGTCTGTATACTAGACTGTATTACTGTCTGTATACTAGACTGTATTATTGTCTGTATACTAGACTGTATTACAGACTGTATTACTGTCTGTATATTTAAATGTGTACAAGACTGCAAGAGTCTTATTGTGAAGTTTTCTAGCCAGACTAGGATGGTTTGGGTTACACAATCTCCTATGGAACACATCACCTACTGTGGCCGAATGAATGAGTGCGAGTAGCCCCCTAATAAGGAAGTCAAAGCCATTAAAGCGCATTGGCACACATGCGGAGAAGCCTTGCTAGCCTCCATCATGAAAAACTTACCAGAAAAACTAATGACTAAACTGACATCTTTAGAGCTGTAGTTAATAAATGGAGACAGAATTTGAATATTGTAAATGGTGTTTACGAAGCAAAAGGACATATAGATACACACTCACACACATTCCTTCTTCCATGTACACGTAAAAAAGAGATGAGTCAGACTGATGTAAAAAAAACTCTGCAGCAATTATCTAGTTAGTTATTGACCATTATTAAACTGTATAATAAACTACATACTGTACATACCTGTATATAATGGCAATAATAATCTGTATATACCTGTTCATATACAACAATGTTTGAAGGGTAAATTCAGCGTTATCGGATGGTTCCACATTATCGATCATTTAAGAAAAAAAAATGATTACTTTTATTTTAATTTATATCTATATGATAGTATCATGGATACCAATTGAAAAAAAGTTAAATATTTTTCCTTTCTTATATGAACTAAAATGCGGAAACGTCCAATAATTCGGAACTTACCCACACACCGTTATGTATTTTTGAATATAATTAAAAGCAATAGTCATATGTGTTTTTGCAGAGAGAAAAGAGTACGGATTTTCAAACAGGTTCTGAGTAACCGTTGGTAACAGACAGGAAACAGATAGATAATTGCATCGCTATACTAGTGTACCCAGCCAACAAAACTTACAATATTAGATCATACCATTTATCGACATATCAGTTATCGACATATCATTTATCGACATATCATTTATCGACATATCATTTATCGACATATCATTTATCGACATATCATTTATCGACATATCATTTATCGACATATCATTTATCGACATATCATTTATCGACATATCATTTATCGACACATCAGTTATCTACATATCAGTTATCGACATATCAGTTATTGACATATCAGTTATCGACATATCAGTTATCGACATATCAGTTATCGACATATCAGTTATCGACATATCAGTTATCGACATATCAGTTATCGACATATCATTTATCGACATACTATTTAATTATCATCAGTGTCTAGAGATACATTGAACGTAACAACGCAACACTCCATTTGAATTTAGGAAATTAACGTAACTATTTCGTGTTGTTAAAATGCTTCATTCAGACAATTATTGCGTATTTCTGCGTAAGTTTCCAGTTCCATTACACACTCTGACATTAAAGTACAGTTGCAGTGCGCTGGTCAAAGTGCGGTGTAGCGCTATTCTCCGCAGCCAGCGACACTCAACGAGTCTGACTCTCCGCTTTTGGCGAAAGAATTTGCCAACTTCACCTCGACAAGGTTACTGCAATGCCTTCCAGACGACAGCCTTCGCTTGGCCTTACCATGTGTAACTTACTGCATTGCCTTCCAGACGACAGCCTTTGCTTGGCCTTATCGTGTCTGATTAACACTGTAACTACCAACGAGTCAATTTGACTGCTTTGGGCAATGCTTTTAATACTAAAATCACTGCTTCCATTTTGACTGCTTCCACTTTTCAAACATTTAACATTAATTGGTAAATACTTGAATTTTTATATTTTTAAAATAAGGAGACACTTTATTTTAATTGGTATCCATAATACCTGCCACATGGAAATGACATTTCACTGCACTGTAAAGTGCATTTCAGTGCACTGTGAAGTGCATCTCACTGCACTGTGAAGTGCATCTCACTGCACTGTGAAGTGCATCTCACTGCACTGTGAAGTGCATCTCACTGCACTGTGAAGTGCATCTCACTGCACTGTGAAGTGCATTTCGCTGTACTGTGAAGTGCATCTCACTGCACTGTGAAGTGCATCTCACTGCACTGTGAAGTTCATCTCACTGCACTGTGAAGTTCATCTCACTGCACTGTGAAGTTCATCTCACTGCACTGTGAAGTGCATCTCACTGCACTGTGAAGTTCATCTCACTGCACTGTGAAGTTCATCTCACTGCACTGTGAAGTTCATCTCACTGCACTGTGAAGTGCATCTCACTGCACTGTTAAGTTCATCTCACTGCACTGTGAAGTTCATCTCACTGCACTGTGAAGTTCATCTCACTGCACTGTGAAGTGCATCTCACTGCACTGTGAAGTGCATCTCACTGCACTGTGAAGTGCATTTCACAGTGCAATGAAATTCCTAAAGTCAATGTATTGTTTTGTTTCCCAGGACAATAAAAAGGATAAATATTTTTATTTTGGTATGGTGGCGGTAGATACTAAATACAATAATAAGGTTAGGTTAGCGGGCTGGATGTGCTTCGGTAGTGAGAAACTGTAAACTTTACTGAATTAATTTCTGGTGGATTTTATTGAGTATCTGAACTGACTTACAGACTGCAAAACTGACTTACAGACTGCAAAACTGACTTACAGACTGCAGAACTGACTTACAGACTACAGAACTGACTTACAGACTACAGAACTGACTTACAGACTACAGAACTGACTTACAGACTACAGAACTGACTTACAGACTACAGAACTGACTTACAGACTGCAGAACTGACTTACAGACTACAGAACTGACTTACAGACTGCAAAACTGACTTACAGACTGCAGAACTGACTTACAGACTGCAAAACTGACTTACAGACTGCAGAACTGACTTACAGACTGCAGAACTGACTTACAGACTGCAAAACTGACTTACAGACTGCAAAACTGACTTACAGACTGCAGAACTGACTTACAGACTGCAGAACTGACTTACAGACTGCAAAACTGACTTACAGACTGCAGAACTGACTTACAGACTACAGAACTGACTTACAGACTACAGAACTGACTTACAGACTACAGAACTGACTTACAGACTGCAGAACTGACTTACAGACTACAGAACTGACTTACAGACTACAGAACTGACTTACAGACTTACTCTGAGTGACAGTCAGTACAGGACTACTGCTTAAATATTTCATTGAGTTCAAGTAATAGCCACTAGATGTCGCAATGTGACAATATTAGTGGGATTTTCACGCAGCTTATCTTCACTTGGCGTAATTACCCAGATGCAAAAGATATTTTCTTTTGTCTAAAATGGTTTTCTTCGTACAGGTTTAAAAGTATCAAATTAGTTCTTCATTTTTTTTTTCTTTATACGTGAATGCATGTATTGTAAAATGTTTATAGTTTTATACTCTTTAATGAACTATTAATACTGAGCTAACTGCACTTTTTAATTAGAATTTTGATGTCTGTTTCGGAACTAAAAGTCATGTCTCTGACGTCAAAAGGAAATTAAATACAAGGGACTGGAAGAAGCAGTCAGAAACTATGTCGATAAAGGCAACTCATTTTTAATTTCAATTACATAATGCTCAAATATTTTAAGGTTTAACAATGTACATAATGATTCATATAGATTATAAACTATCAAAAGTTAGTATATAATTTGATAATTGAAATAGGCAGTATGACTTCATATCGAACCCATACAATAATTAATTACTCGTATTAATAATACATAAGCAATATAGATTTAAATGTAAAAACTTTTGATAGAAAATATTTAATAATTTTAATATAGATAATGTACACCATTATTCTATATTAATATATGTCTGAAATAAGACTTTATTCATTAATAACGATATAATTGGTATATTTATTTTGAGAGTCAATAAAATACTAGCTAAATAATACCTATATAACTGACTCACAGTGAATGTACCTATACCTGCATTAATTAAATGTTTACTTAAATTCTAGTTACTAAAATTAATAATAATGTATTTTCTCACATAAATATTTCAAATATGATTATTTAATTTATTAATGGTTTTAATTTAATCGATGGTTTAACGTATATTTCGGAACCAGAGGCCATATCGCTGACATCAAAAGGAAATTAAATACAAGGGACTGAAAGAAGCAGTTATAAAAGAAAGTGGCTCCAGGAACAAAATCACCTTCCACCAGTCTGGAACAAGCTCATGGATGTAGAAAAGCTACTCCGTGACACACCAAGGAATGTGACGAAATTGAATATGTGTTATATAATTTAAGAATGAAAGATAGTAAATGTCAAAAGATATTAATACAGATAAGGTTAAAATGATGTCATAGCTACAGTATGCGCTGTAGAATAAATAGAACACGGTACAAAATAGTATCTTCGTTATAATTTAAATAAGAAATATAAATCAACTTCACTATCTGTATCTGAATGAATTGAATCACAGGTAAAAGCTTGAAGAGAAACTCGAAATTACAAATGGCGTCAATGATGCAACTTGTGTTGTTCGATAAAAGATATGCTGTCATTTATATCTCTAGGTACAACTTTCCTTCAATAAAATCCATATACTTTCTAGTAAAACAATATGGTGTCAGATTTCATCTCAGAGTGTCAACGTTACTCTGGGCAAAAAAAAAGAAAACGGGTTGCTAAAAGGGGGGCACATGTTATAAAAACCTTCTGTGACTGATGGTACTTCACCGCTTTACTTTCTTCAGTGATGGTACACTATGAATGAGTCAGACGTGTACATGATAACGTACACTACGTGAACGCGGAGAGCGTTCATGCAAGCTTTATATTGCAACTGATAAATAAAGGGTGTCAGTGAGACGCAAACTATCACCCATCAAAACCATGTAAAGAAAGAAAAACTGTAATGGTCTAGGAATCTGATATATTCCCAGTGGAATCACAAGGAATTGGCGACAAAATGGGGCCTGGAATTTTACTCTCAGCTTTTTCTCTTTTACAATCGGAGTGAGTCATAGTAACACACGTACACACATAGCGGTACACACACAAACACACACATGTGTGTTATTTCTACCACCAGGTCATCTATGAGTAACTACATACATATTTGCGCACAAATAAACCACAATAATAAAATCACTGAAGAGGCCAATTTATATTTGTTCCCATATATTAGGTACGAAATTATCCTATTCATTTAACAGATTCAGTTTAGCCAGTCTGCAGAATATGGGAGATATTTTGGACTGTATTAATTCCTATCTTTACATTAATTTTATACCCGGACTCGAACTTATGGTGGGGCCATAGAAGAATGCTCCCATCTCAATCTTCTAAGTAACCACCATAACTTTTCCACTGGGCTTTCTTAAGAAAGATTAAACCTAATCTAGGTAGGTTAAGTTATGAATTATCGGACGGTTTCAAATCTTCGATAATATGTTAAAAAATCTATAATAATAGTTAAATCATAGTCTAATTTTATATGCTCGATAATATGGAACAATCCGATAACTCGAAACTTACCCCAATTAAGTATTATTTCTTCGCTAAATAAATGGTAGAAGAACTAGTATAGACAACCTAATTTGTCAGCGACTAAATCATTGTCTTTTTTATCAGTTTCTATGTATAGTTTCTATGTATAGTATATATATATTACATGTATATTGTACATAGTGAGTCACTCCGACATAGCAACTAATAGGGATGATTGTGTGGCCCATATTTGCTAGCTACGATTGAAAAAAAAACACTTTGAACCTTGCCGAGGAAAAGGCAAATTCTACTGCCAAATTACTGCGCTGTACTACTGTCAACCATAAATACTTCGTATAATAATATTTTATACATATATAATATCTTGTTTTCTATACCTTGTATATTAAAATATTTAATTTAATATCTTTGACATCTTGTATATTAACATTTTAGTATCAAAGTTGTATCAGCTATTATTTTAAATATTGAAAGTGAATCTAATTAGGGAACGTATCTACGATGTGAGTTTAACATTTATTAATTTCTACTTAGATATATACAGTACAACTAAGAAAAACAAGAAGCCATTTCTATTTTTGTGATATGTATCAGGAGTATCTCTGACATACATTGTAGAAGTTGCCTATATGTCCACGTGTCGCTCATAATGTGGTGACGAAGTTGACAACGTGTCGCACAAACTATCAACAGCAGGTTACAACACTTCATCTCTCTCTTATCAGCACCAGAAGTCGTTAAGAAGATGCTGCTGTGGGCTGATAGCATCAGCCAGACGGGGCTATGACCTCCGCGTGCGGTGGCAAAGGTGATAATGACTAGGCGAGTGGGAAGCACTCCTATAAGTAGCTTCGGAGGGAGCGAAAAAGAGAACATGAATCATCCTACTGATAATGCAAACACTCGAAAGTGCAATCGAGCTGAAGATGTTGTTTGCAGAGATTGCGGTGTTTAATACATAATTGATTAACTATCAAATGCACAATACCAACATAAATAAGATGTTCAACTAGTTTCAATTGCATCATAAGTTTCAGAAAGTTGAATTCAGAAACAAATGTGAAATACGTACCAGTCATTACAAAGGAACCTGCAGAATTTCAACAAAGTATAGAGTTTCAACTGCTGCAACTTGATCGAACCTTATAAGTGGAGCCACCAAATCTTGGAGCTAATATTCAGTTTCGCAGAACTGGTTGTCCAATCTGCATAATATGACTAATGGTAAGCTGTTGAACTAACTAAAGGCACAACAATGTTAAGCGTATTCTAGTATTTAAGCATACATTATTTTGCAGCCTGACAATAAGTTTAAGGAAGTATCTTCATCTTGTTAAGAGTTTACAGTATAACTTATTGGACAATAGCTCCTTTAAAGGCAAAGAGTCAATCTGTTAGAAGAGGCAAAGTTTCCAAGAATTTTAACAACTCCTTAACATTCAAGGCGAATAATTTAATAATTTTTATTATGCAATGTTGTGACTGCACATAAAAATAAGACTTAAAAGTCACATATTGGAAACATGGCAAAAACAATCGCAAGAAAAACTTTAAAAAAGGTATAACAAATAAAGCAATTGTAACAGTGCTCCTGTATGCAGAAAAGCTACTCCATATTAATAAAGTATCAAAATATGGCGAAATATAAATTTGAAGATGAAAATAAATGATGAAATTATCAATATGAAACAAGAATTACAAGAATAAAATTATTAGCTTGAAAAAGTATATATTATTATATTCGTATGTGATTAATTTAAAAATTCTAAAAATACAATAAATTAGATAAAAGCTTATTCAAATTTTCTGATTTTAAACGAAATCTATAATAACGAATCAACGTTAAATAATCATATAAAATTAACATAATCTAATTACAATAAATCTATATTAAGAAACACGATTAATAAAAGAAAAATACACGAAACCTACCTACACTGAATGAGTCACAAAGGATGAATAAGTAATAAACATGAATGATTCATGAATGAATGACTCGAAACACAATTGAGTGATTCATCTAATCAAATGAATGAATAATCCATCTAAGACAACCCGAAATAGAAATAGTCTCTTGCTAAACAATGGGGCATACGCAGTCAGAAATTTATAAATGGAATATTGTTGATTATTGTCAATTACGGTAAATATTGATGGTATTTTCATATTTCCATTTTTTAATATATGATATGTTGAAAATTATGTTGGTATATCAACATAGGGTAAATTACGAATTATCGGTCAGTTTCACATCTTCGGTCATATAAGAAATGACGATATTATAATTGTTATTTTATTTTTATTTTAGTTGGTAGGTATCCATGATACCTGCAGGTATCATGGATACCAACTAAAATAAAAATAAAATAACAATTATAATATCGTCATTTCTTATATGACCGAAGATGTGAAACTGACCGATAATTCGTAATTTACCCTATCATATATTAAGATATTAAATTCAATTTTTATTTTCTGTCAGGAATGTTCACAAGACTGTACTGATATCATCTTCCACTTCTCGACGCTCATTGGTCAATTAACCATTCCAGAGTTGTGACGTCATCACATCCTGGTCAATTATGAAATAATTAATAATTCAATCATAATTAAATTAAAAACCTCAATGCGATAGCTTATTGAAAAGAATTAAAGAGCATAATATGGTAAATTCATCGATTAATTAATTAATTATAATTATTCAATTAATTTTAACGGTTAATTAATGATGCCATTTAATACATGTTGGCTTTGATTGAGTACAGTCGAAGAATCTTATTTAATCAGTTTATTATTTTTTACAGAAAAGAAATTCGTACTTTCAATAATTGCAGATAATTTAAAATTGGTCGACTACACGACGATAACTTTGGAAAATTTGGAAATAATAGAAAATTAGAAAATTAACTTCTGATAGTACATCATCACAGTGACTCTTTTCTCTGATAGTACATCATCACAGTGACTCTTTTCTCGGATAGTACATCATCACAGTGACTCTTTTCTCTGATAGTACATCATCACAGTGACTCTTTTCTCTGATAGTACATCATCACAATGACTCTTTTCTCGGATAGTACATCATCACAGTGACTCTTTTCTCTGATAGTACATCATCACAGTGACTTTTCTCCGATAGTACATCATCACAGTGACTCTTTTCTCTGATAGTACATCATCACAGTGACTATTTTCTCTGATAGTACATCATCACAATGATTCTTTTCTCTGATAGTACATCATCACAGTGACTCTTTTCTCTGATAGTACATCATCACAGTGACTCTTTTCTCTGATAGTACATCATCACAGTGACTCTTTTCTCTGATAGTACATCATCACAGTGACTCTTTTCTCTGATAGTACATCATCACAGTGACTCTTTTCTCTCCGATAGTACATCATAACAGTGACTCTTTTCTCTGATAGTACATCATCACAGTGACTCTTTTCTCCGATAGTACATCATCACAGTGACTCTTTTCTCTGATAGTACATCATCACAGTGACTCTTTTCTCTGATAATACATCATCACAGTGACTCTTTTCTCTGATAGTACATCATCACAGTGACTCTTTTCTCTGATAGTACATCATCACAGTGACTCTTTTCTCTGATAGTACATCATCACAGTGACTCTTTTCTCTGATAGTACATCATCACAGTGACTCTTTTCTCTGATAGTACATCATCACAGTGACTCTTTTCTCTGATAGTACATCATCACAGTGACTCTTTTCTCTGATAGTACATCATCACAGTGACTCTTTTCTCTGATAGTACATCATAACAGTGACTCTTTTCTCTGATAGTACATCATCACAGTGACTCTTTTCTCTGATAGTACATCATCACAGTCACTCTTTTCTCTGATAGTACATCATCACAGTGACTCTTTTCTCTGATAGTACATCATCACAGTGACTCTTTTCTCTGATAGTACATCATCACAGTGACTCTTTTCTCTGATAGTACATCATCACAGTGACTCTTTTCTCTGATAGTACATCATCACAGTGACTCTTTTCTCTGATAGTACATCATAACAGTGACTCTTTTCTCTGATAGTTCATCATCACAGTGACTCTTTTCTCTGATAGTACATCATCACAGTCACTCTTTTCTCTGATAGTACATCATCACAGTGACTCTTTTCTCCGATAGTACATACCAACATGTTGCATCACATCAACATGACTCAGTTTTGCCTTTGTCCTATAACCCGGATAGCCAGAAACATGTCTATGATAAACCCAAGTGAAAAAGTGTATCCTGATGGGTGGTAATTGGAAGAAAAGGTTTGGGCGACTTTAGAACAAAATGATCATCAAACACAAAAAACAACATTTGGTGATTCAAATATTAACAAAACTTTTTATAAACACATTTCTGTGATTGAATCAAAGGAGAGCGTAAATCCGTTCAAGTTTTAAAAATTTAATCAATGCAATCAACATTTTTAAATGTTCAAAAAGTACATTTTTTACAAAAAAATTGAGTTTAAATTTTAAAAAAATTGAGTGAAAGTTTTTACAAAAAAAATGTAATGTTACAATTATCTTCATTCATTATATTATTTTCTAGCCTATTTATTCATTTCACTCACCTGTGTGTACTAACAGTGTCCCTTGCTGTTGTTTGAACTGTTCTACAGCTAGTGCTTTTTTTCAATTGTTTCACAGAATTAATTTCTATTTAGTACATAAAATCACTTTACATATTTTGTACACTTAATAATTACAGTTTTTAAATTACAAAATGTACAGAAGGGGTCCTTCCTGTAAGAAAAACATTAATGTTAAATAATATAAAAAAATAAGGTGATAGGGGGCTGTATAAGGTGATAGGGGGCTGTATAAGGTGATAGGGGGCTGTATAAGGTGATAGGGGGCTGTATAAGGTGATAGGGGGCTGTATAAGGTGATAGGGCACTGTATAAGGTGATAGGGGGCTGTATAAGGTGATGGGGGGCTGTATAAGGTGATAGGGGGCTGTATAAGGTGATAGGGCGCTGTATAAGGTGATAGGGGGCTGTATAAGGTGATAGGGGGCTGTATAAGGTGATAGGGGGCTGTATAAGGTGATGGGGGGCTGTATAAGGTGATGGGGGGCTGTATAAGGTGATAGGGGGGCTGTATAAGGTGATAGGGCGCTGTATAAGGTGATAGGGGGCTGTATAAGGTGATAGGGGGCTGTATAAGGTGATAGGGGGCTGTATAAGGTGATAGGGCGCTGTATAAGGTGATAGGGGGGCTGTATAAGGTGATAGGGCGCTGTATAAGGTGATAGGGGGCTGTATAAGGTGATAGGGGGCTGTATAAGGTGATAGGGGGGTGTATAAGGTGATAGGGGGCTGTATAAGGTGATAGGGGGCTGTATAAGGTGATAGGGGGGTGTATAAGGTGATGGGGGGCTGTATAAGGTGATAGGGGGCTGTATAAGGTGATGGGGGGCTGTATAAGGTGATAGGGGGCTGTATAAGGTGATAGGGGGGTGTATAAGGTGATAGGGGGCTGTATAAGGTGATAGGGGGCTGTATAAGGTGATAGGGGAGTGTATAAGGTGATGGGGGGCTGTATAAGGTGATAGGGGGCTGTATAAGGTGATAGGGGGCTGTATAAGGTGATAGGGGGCTGTATAAGGTGATAGGGGGGTGAATAAGGTGATAGGGGGCTGTATAAGGTGATAGGGGGCTGTATGAGGTGATAGGGGGCTGTATAAGGTGATAGGGGGGTGTATAAGGTGATGGGGGGCTGTATAAGGTGATGGGGGGCTGTATAAGGTGATAGGGGGCTGTATAAGGTGATAGGGGGCTGTATAAGGTGATAGGGGGGTGAATAAGGTGATAGGGCGCTATGGGGGTTAATAGAAGCCTTGGCACTGATTCTTAACCAGTCTGAGTCAGAGAAAATTTTTAGCCTGCAATGTTTGGCAGAGTTACCTAAGTACTACCAGCTATAGATTGGAACATTTGTTGGTGATGGTACCTAAGTACTACCGGCTACAGGTTGAACATTTGTTGGTGATGGTACTTAAATACTATCGGTTACAGTTTCGAATATTTTTTTCCAATGGTACTTAAGTACTATCAGCAAAACCAACGAAACTTTATTTGTATTTTGTTGCCGATGGTAGCTACTTGAGTACTATACGATAAAAATTATAACTTTTGTTACCGATGGTATATAAATATTTAGAAGTATTATGATCATGGTAATTTAATCAATAATATAAATTCTTTAACTTAATCAACGTCAAACCATACCACAGAATGACAAAACAAATTATAAAAAACTGTTTCTTTTCGTTAACAAAGATTTCAATCGAATTACCGAGTTTAATTCCTTCGTAACTGTGTGTGTTATTCATCGTGGTTTTCCCGATCCTTCGTTGCATCCTATGAGATAACAAAAAATAGGATAAAACTCGGACAGTTTACGTCATCGGACAAAATGGCGATTAGGTTGCGACAGACACAGTAACCCACTTGGAAAAATGTGATGGGATAAGTTACGAATTATCGGTCGGGTTTTCCTCTTCGGTAATATAGGAAAGAACGATATAAAAATTATTATATAATTTTGTATCCATGATACCTCCAGGTATCATGGATACCAGTGAAAATGATACAACTAGGAATCGGGATTCAGGAATACCAATGAAGATAAAATAATTATTATATCGTCTTTTCTTATCTGCCCGAAGATGTGGAACCGACCGATAATTCGTAACTTACCCTACGACGATAAAAATGATACGATGATAATTCAAGTGACATTATCGTAAATTTAAGTTAGTCTTTCGTCGGACATATTACCAACAAAAAAATATTGACAACGTTTGAAATGATGATATTTTACGATAAAATACCATCAATATTTACCGTAATGGACAATAACAGACGGTTAAAATATTATAATTAATTATAAAAAACGTAAACATTATATCAAGTAAGATGATCAATTGATATTTTAAGACCTTTTTTACTAATTAAAAATATATTAATATTTCTTAATGAGTTAATCGAGCAAATAAATTGTTTCAATTAATAGCATTGGTGACTTGTAACTAAATTTACTAAGTAAACTGCTGAAGAAATCGCAAAATAAAAATGACGCCATCGAACATAAATTAATTTGAAAAAAGTAAATAACCCACACAGAAGAGATAACTGAGAGAAAGAGATAACTGAGAGAAAGAGATAACTGAGAGAAAGAGATAACTGAGAGAAAGAGATAACTGAGAAAAAGAGATAACTGAGAAAAAGAGATAACTGAGAGAAAGAGATAACTGAGAGAAAGAGATAACTGTGAGAAAAGAGATAACTGAGAGAAAAGAGATAACTGAGAGAAAAGAGATAACTGAGAGAAAGAGATAACTGAGAGAAAGAGATAACTGAGAGAAAGAGATAACTGAGAGAAAGAGATAACTGAGAAAAAGAGATAACTGAGAAAAAGAGATAACTGAGAGAAAGAGATAACTGAGAGAAAGAGATAACTGTGAGAAAAGAGATAACTGAGAGAAAAGAGATAACTGAGAGAAAAGAGATAACTGAGAGAAAGAGATAACTGAGAGAAAGAGATAACTGTGAGAAAAGAGATAACTGAGAGAAATAAGAACAATTCTAATAATTATTAACTATTAAAAAATGTAACAACCAAATTAATCAGCAGTTTTAACAATTTAATTAATTGACAATTCAAAATTATCATTCTCGTTTTTAATGGAAAATAATATCTTTTTAAACAAAAAAATATTAATTAATAATTACATTTATTAACAAGTATTTAATTAACAATTCAATTAATTAACAATTCAATTAATAAAGAATTCATTTAATTAACAATTTAATTTATTAACAATTTAATTTATTAACAATTTATTTAATTAACAATTCATTTAATAAAGAATTCAAATATTGAACAAATAATAAATAATTTGTATCAAAATGAAATATTTTAACATCTAATACTCTAACATCTAATATTCTAACATCTAATACTCTAACATCTAATATTCTAACATCTAATTCTCTAACATCTAATTCTCTAACATCTAATACTCTAACATCTAATATTTTAACATCTAATACTCTAACATCTAATACTCTAACATCTAATACTCTAACATCTAATACTCTAACATCTAATACTCTAACATCTAATATTTTAACATCTAATACTCTAACATCTAATACTCTAACATCTAATATTCTAACATCTAATTCTCTAACATCTAATACTCTAACATCTAATACTCTAACATCTAATACTCTAACATCTAATACTCTAACATCTAATATTTTAACATCTAATACTCTAACATCTAATACTCTAACATCTAATACTCTAACATCTAATATTCTAACATCTAATTCTCTAACATCTAATACTCTAACATCTAATACTCTAACATCTAACACTCTAACATCTAATACTCTAACATCTAACACTCTAACATCTAACACTCTAACATTTAATACTCTAACATCTAATACTCTAACATCTAATACTCTAACATCTAACACTCTAACATCTAATACTCTAACATCTAACACTCTAACATCTAACACTCTAACATTTAATACTCTAACATCTAATACTCTAACATCTAATACTCTAACATCTAATACTCTAACATCTAACACTCTAACATCTAATACTCTAACATCTAACACTCTAACATCTAATACTCTAACATCTAATACTCTAACATCTAACACTCTAACATCTAACACTAACATTTAATACTCTAACATCTAATACTCTAACATCTAATACCGTATCATCGTCTAGCGTCCCACACGTTTTTTCCATCACGTTCGCACACATCCCACTAGTGTCCAATACAAAGATAGGTTCAATGTTCTGTGTAATGTATTATTTAGGATATTATTATATACATACATTTAAATAAAGAAAATATTGTAAATTATTTTAAAAAGTGGTGGCTTGAATCAAACAAAAATAAAATTAATAAAAAGAAACGCAAATAAGAATATTGGGTAAGTTACGAATTATCGGTCAGTGTCATATCTTCGGTCATATAAAAAAAGATATATTAATTTTAATAGGTATCCATGATACCTGCAGGTATCATGGATACCTACCAACAGAAATAAACCGATATTTATTATATATTTTTTCTTGTATGACCGAAGATGTAAAACCGACCGATAATTTGTAACTTCCCCTAGTATATTTTTCTCATATATGGTAAGAAGAAAATAATACAGAAAAAAATGAACTATGAAGAAGAGATCTACACATATAGCTGTGTAGTGACTACACAGTTATATGTGTAGTCTCTACACAGCTATCTGTGTACGTCTCTATATCTAGCAATGAACACATACATACACACAGAGAGTGACATCATCGGAGTTATTTAAAGTTTAGAGTCTAGATTTACAAGACCTGAACAGTAAAAGAAAAAGATTTACTTCAACTCTTCACTGTGCACTTTATTTACAACTATTGGTGGTTGTTATAACCCTTCACTGTGCACTTTATTTACAACTATTGGTGGTTGTTTTAACCCTTCACTGTGCACTTTATTTACAACTATTGGTGGTTGTTTTAACCCTTCACTGTGCACTTTATTTACAACTATTGGTGGTTGTTCTAACCCTTCACTGGGCACTTTATTTACAACTACTGGTGGTTGTTTTAACTCTTTACTGTGCACTTTATATACAACTATTGGTGGTTGTTTTAATCCTTCACTGTACACTTTATTTACAACTATTGGTGGTTGTTTTAACCCTTCACTGTTCACTTTATTTACAACTATTGGTGGTTGTTTTAACCCTTCACTGTGCACTTTATTTACAACTATTGGTGGTTGTTTTAACCCTTCACTGTACACTTTAACAACAACTATTGGTGGTTGTTTTAACCCTTCACTGTGCACTTTATTTACAACTATTGGTGGTTGTTTTAACCCTTCACTGTGCACTTTATTTACAACTATTGGTGGTTGTTTTAACCCTTCACTGTGCACTTTATTTACAACTATTGGTGGTTGTTTTAACCCTTCACTGTACACTTTAACAACAACTATTGGTGGTAGTTTTAACCCTTCACTGTGCACTTTATTTACAACTATTGGTGGTTGTTTTAACCCTTCACTGTGCACTTTATTTACAACTATTGGTGGTTGTTTCACTGTACACTTTAACAACAACTATTTTTGGTTGTTTTAACCCTTCACTGTGCACTTTACTTACAACTATTGGTGGTTGTTGTAATCCTTCACTGTACACTTTATTTACAACTATTGGTGGTTGTTATAACTCTTTACTGTGCACTTTATTTACAACTATTGGTGGTTGTTTTAACTCTTCAATGTACACTTTATTTACAACTATTGGTGGTTGTTTTAACCCTTCACTGTTCACTATATTTACAACTATTGGTGGTTGTTTTAACCCTTCACTGTGCACTTTATTTACAACTATTGGTGGTTGTTTTAACCCTTCACTGTTCACTATATTTACAACTATTGGTGGTTGTTTTAACCCTTCACTGTGCACTTTATTTACAACTATTGGTGGTTGTTCTAACCCTTCACTGTGCACTTTATTTACAACTATTGGTGATTGTTTTAACTCTTCACTGTGCACTTTATTTACAACTATTGGTGGTTGTTTTAACTCTTCACTGTGCACTTTATTTACCACTATTGGTGGTTGTTTTAACTCTTCACTGTGCACTTTATTTACCACTATTGGTGGTTGTTTTAACTCTTCACTGTTCACTATATTTACAACTATTGGTGGTTGTTTTAACCCTTCAATGTGCACTTTATTTACAACTATTGGTGGTTGTTTTAACTCTTCACTGTGCACTTTATTTACAACTATTGGTGGTTGTTTTAACTCTTCACTGTGCACTTTAACAACAACTATTGGTGGTTGTTTTAACTCTTCACTGTTCACTATATTTACAACTATTGGTGGTTGTTTTAACCCTTCACGGTACACTTTAACAACAACTATTGGTGGTTGTTTTAACCCTTCACTGAGCACTTTATTTACAACTATTAGTGGTTGTTTTAACCCTTCACTGTGCACTTTATTTACAACTATTGGTGGTTGTTTTAACCCTTCACTGTACACTTTAACAACAACTATTGGTGGTTGTTTTAACCCTTCACTGTGCACTTTACTTACAACTATTGGTGGTTGTTTTAACCCTTCATTGTGCACTTTATTTACAACTATTGATGGTTGTTTTAACTCTTCACTGTGCACTTTATTTACAACTATTGGTGGTTGTTTTAACCCTTCACTGTGCACTTTATTTAAAACTATTGATGGTTGTTTTAACCCTTCACTGTGTACTTTATTTACAACTATTGGTGGTTGTTTTAACTATTCACTGTGCACTTTATTTACAACTATTGGTGGTTGTTTTAACTCTTCACTGTGCTCTTCATTTACAACTATTGGTGGTTGTTTTAACCCTTCACTGTGCACTTTATTTACAACTATTGGTGGTTGTTTTAACCATTCACTGTACACTTTAACAACAACTATTGGTGGTTGTTTTAACCCTTCACTGTGCACTTTATTTACAACTATTGGTGGTTGTTTTTAACCCTTCACTGTGCACTTTATTTACAACTATGGGTGGTTGTTTTAACCCTTCACTGTGCCCTTTATTTACAACTATTGGTGGTTGTTTTAACCATTCACTGTACACTTTAACAACAACTATTGGTGGTTGTTTTAACCCTTCACTGTGCACTTTATTTACAACTATTGGTGGTTGTTTTAACCCTTCACTGCGCACATTATTAGCAACAAATGATGGTGCAAAATGAAGGGTAAGTCACGAGTTATCGGTCGGTTCCACATCTTCGTCACATAAGAAAAAAATATATAAATATGAATATACAAATAAAATAAAATGAATTAGTAATTAAGTATTTCATTAAATATGATCGAAAATGTAGAATCGGCCAATAACTAGGTACGTACCCTAGTGTTACAGATGACTAGGACATACAGAGTCACTTTCTGCGAAATAAAATGACTCATACCTTTTTAACTTAAAATAAATAAAATAGATAAGGAAAATGGTAGACTTTTATAATATTTATTGTGTGATATAAACATGTGAATTTGTTACATATTACT
This sequence comes from Caprella mutica, assembly GCA_947561585.1. NCBI lineage: Eukaryota > Metazoa > Arthropoda > Malacostraca > Amphipoda > Caprellidae > Caprella > Caprella mutica. The sequence continues at coordinate 254,990 of CANNZV010000894.1, forward strand.
TGGTGTAAAAATTAGGTATGCGTTTCCGAGTAATTATTGATTAGTGAAAAATAATTAAATAGTCATTAAATGATTATTATTTATTGATTATATAATTGGAAAAGTTAAGTATTGAAGATTAATCGATATTCATGGAAAATATGTTATTTGTAAAATTTAACGTAAATTAAAATAAATGGAATATTTTATATACAGAAAAACACAATAATTGGTGGAAGAAATTATTATATAAATTATTTATATATAAAAGAAATATCAATTAATTTAATTTATTTTTAATGATAAAATAAATAGTGACTTTTAAACAAATTAAAGATAATAAATTTTTAATTATTTATTGTAATCATACTATACTTCATAGTCATGATTCATAGTCATACATACTTATGATTCATAGTCATACATACTCATGATTCATAGTCATTCATACTCATGATTCATAGTCATACATACTTATGATTCATAGTCATTCATACTCATTATTCATAGTCATTCATACTCATGATTCATAGACGTTCATACTCATTATTCATACTCATGATTCATAGTCATACATACTCATGATTCATAGTCATTCATATTCATGATTCAAAGTCACTCATACTCATGATTCATTTTCATTTATATTTATGATTCATATTCATTTATATTCATGATTCATAGTCATTCATACTCATGTAAAAAAATTAATAGACGTTCAGTTTAATTTCTCACATATTAAAATAACATAAAATTTCTTCCTAAAATGTCACTTTATTATTTCAATGCTAAAATAGTTATCTTTGCTAAATTATTTACATCTTAATTTCCCTTTCAAAACGTCAAACCTTTTCTACCATTGTTACTTCAAAAGATACTTTTCTAGCACAAGTAACTAGGTAAACTAGGTCAACTGTTAATACAGCTATGACGTGACTCATACACATAGGGTAAAGAGTCAGTTGCCAGATGTGAAGTAGATACACCATGACAATTTCAGTAAGTTATTATTTGAAAAAAGAAAAAATATTTTTAAAAAATACCTATTTAAAAAAGACATTAAATTTTTTTCTAAAAAAACATCGAAAACATTAAAAGAAACTTAGGAAATAAATATAATTTAAATCTTTATTTTTTCGTATCCATGATGCCAACAGGTATCATGGATACGAAATAAAATAACGAGTTTAATTATATTTCATTCCTTATATGAACACTGTTCTCTCCACAATGAAAATATTTTTACATTTTTTTCGATAATAACCCATTAAAAATATTACCCTGTATTTTATTCACATTTGCTCATTGACACTATATTTTAAATGTATTAAATTAAATGAGTAATTAGATTTAAATGAATATATAAAATTGGTTAGAGTGAAGAACTGATTGATTTAAATATAAATGAGTAATTAAAAAATAATATCTCAATTAGGGTAAGTTACGAATTATCGGTCAGTACTACATCTTCGGTCACATAAGAAAAAATATATTTAAAAATTATTATTATTATTGTATAGCACCGTGTAATAATAGTAATTTTTATAGTGTTTTTTCTTATATGACCGAAGATGTAGTACTGACCGATAATTCGTAACTTACCCTACCTAAAATAATATTAACTAGTTTACCGGCCCGTTAAGAATAAAAGGAAATAATTTCATTAAATACAAATAAAGAAATATTACTAGTATAAGTTCTGAGTTGTCGGACGATTCTACGTTGTCGATAATATAATAAAAATGATATAAATGCTAAAATAACTAATATTATTTACTATACTCTCTTACATGATCGATAATGTGACACAGTCCAATAACTTGGAACTTACCCTATATACAATTTTCCTATAATTAGATGCGTGAACAATGGAGTGAATCACCACTGAAAATGAGTCACTAATTAATGGCTAAATAATCAGATAAAATAATAATGCAATAAAATCCTCTATAGTGAATGTAGTGTCCTGAGTAAGGAAGTAGCCTCTATAGTGAACAAATTATAAAATGGCCATCAACTGATGGTCAGTTTATGGCAGACTAAAGAAAATGTGTTCACTATAGAGGCTACTTCGTTACTCAGGACACTACATTCACTATAGAGGATTTTATTAAAGAAGAGTTCTACTGTATATATAATATTGTGAGTAAGAGTGGTAACTAAGAGTGGCAACTAAGAGTGGCAACTAAGGGTGGCAAGTAAGAGTGGCAAGTAAGAGTGGCAATTAAGAGTGGCAACTAAGGGTGGCAACTAAGAGTGGCAACTAAGGGTGGCAACTAAGGGTGGCAAGTAAGAGTGGCAACTAAGAGTGGCAACTAAGAGTGGCAACTAAGAGTGGCAACTAAGAGGGGCAACTAAGAGTGGCAAGTAAGAGTGGCAACTAAGAGTGACAACTAAGAGTGGCAAGTAAGAGTGGCAACTAAGAGTGGCAACTAAGAGTGGCAACTAAGAGTGGCAACTAAGAGTGGCAACTAAGAGGGGCAACTAAGAGTGGCAAGTAAGAGTGGCAACTAAGAGTGGCAACTAAGAGTGGCAACTAAGAGTAGAGTGGCAACTAAGAGTGACAACTAAGAGTGGCAACTAAGAGTGACAACTAAGAGTGGCAACTAAGAGTGGCAACTAAGAGTGGCAAGTAAGAGTGGCAACTAAGAGTGACAACTAAGAGTGGCAAGTAAGAGTGGCAAGTAAGAGTGGCAACTAAGAGTGTAAGGAAGTAGTCCTGAACATGACTAGGAAATAATTTCATGGCATTTTTCAAGTTGCGTAAAGTTATATTTTCTCTTTTTCTAAAGGTCGCAGCCACGCATATAAGTTTATTTACATTATCTGGTGTATAACTTCACTAAAGTACAAGAGATTTAGGTGAAGTAGAAAAGGTGTACGTTTTCACTGTAGGTATCTGATCATCACTGTATATTGCTGCCTGATTTACTACAGTGTACACACATGTGTATTCATTCACCCTCTGAGTCATACTAGCACTAATACACAACATTTTTATTAATTATCACAATGCGTAAAGAGAGATTAATTAGCTAATTGAAGGTGTAAAAGAGAGACTCGGTTTCTAGAACAATCGAAAGTTTAATAATGAGTTGGCACGTGCACTGTAGAGCGAGGAGCGGCACACAACCTTTCAGCTTAACAGTCACAGCTAAACTGAGAAACATTGTGAGTGATTCTCTGTAGTTTTTTAACTTTATTTTGTAATATTTATCTAATGTAAGTTACAGTAATTATGCAATTTAATATTTTATGAGGAATTAATACTGATATAATTTCATTGATTTGAATTTATTATATATGATACGTGAATTACAATTGAATTCAATATATTTAAAAGGTTTTTTAATATATTCAACATTGCAAAATAACATTCAGTTCATAGTTAGGGTATGTTTCGAATTATCGGACTGTTCCACATTTTCGATCATATAAGAAAATTAAATATTATTATTTAACAGTTATTTCAATTGGTATCCATGATACCTGCAGGTATCATGGATACCAATTGAAATAACTGTTAAATAATAATATTTAATTTTCTTATATGATCGAAAATGTGGAACCGTCTGATAATTCGAAACATACCCTAACTATGAACTGAATGTTATTTTGTAATGTTGAATTTAATATTTATTAATAATCATATTGAAGTAAACTTGAATTAAGATTTAAATATAATAAATATAAATCAATAAAATCATGTAAGTTATAAAATGCTAAATTTAAAAAAACGGGAATAGGTTAACTTCCGAATTATCGGTCAGTACTACATCTTCGGTCATATAAGAAAAACACAATATAAAAATTGTTATTATTACACAGTGCTATCTAATAATAACAATTTTTATATTGTTTTTTCTTATATGTCCGAAGATGTAGTACTGACCGATAATACAGAACATACCCTATATATATTTTAATATGAAAATTTCTAATTTCATATCTAGGTATATTTCAACATTCAAGATAAACTGTCATTAAATTTATTAAATGTAAGTGGTAAAATACATATACAGGCTGTTTCATTTCATATCCGACAAAAATTGACAGTTTGCATAATAACCCAAAAATGAAAATCCTTTTTTCAGGAATATCGAAATGTCCAAAAATGCTTCGATATCGAGACATTGATATCCTGATTTTAGGGTAATTTTTGACTACATAGGGAATTTTACATAAAACAAAAAATTGACTCACGGAACCTAAATTATCAAAACTGCTTATTTTTCAAAATACTGATTTTTAAAGTTTCAAAATAACTCCTAACGAATTGATAATAGGCATTGTATTTAAATTAGTGCAGAAGAGGAATAATTTGACTTATAAAAAATCACCTTAACCCTTTAACAGTGTCTGGGTCATATATGTCCGTGTATGTATATTCCATTGTTTTATTTAATTTAAATGGATTAGAAACGTTCAATTTTCACACCGAAATGCTTGAAACGCGCCTGATTGGCTGTGAAAGCGCTATGCTGAAACCTATTTCACACGGAGCGTTTTTTTTTTCAACAAAAATGCAGCATGAAAAAAAGGCCAAATCTAAGTGTACATACAAAACACATACGTTTATTCAATCGTAGCGTTTTTTTCACTCACCATTTTCTTTGCTTCAGCCTGGGAAAAACGCCCATATGATTGTGAAAGGGGCCTTAGTTGACAATATGTAAAATGAAAGGAGGTGTGATGAGTTTATCTTCAAAATGTTAGTATACTTGCGATATCTGTTAACTTTTAACTATTAAAACGCCACGCCCACAATCAACTCTCCGCATCAGATGAGTACAGATCTCAAGAAAGCATGCGTCTCACGAAAGCATAATACACCTACAATTCGATTCTAGAAATTCTTAGTACTTATTTTCGTGAAAAATCAAATATGAATTGAATATGCATTCTTATAAAAAGAATTCTTTCCGAGAAATTTGGATAATATATAAATGAATTAGGTTATTGGAACTAATTTCTGTCACTTATATTTTATAGTTTGAAAGTAACTATAACCCAAACCAAGTCAATATGACTTATCAATTGTTATTTATGTTATTTACGAGTTTAATTTACAATACACATATATTTTATGATATTTTTATATGTATAGTGGGGCATATATGCCCCATATAGTCAAGTTGCGTTGACTACATGGGGCATATGTGTCCCACTCCTTAAATAATAAATTAAGGTAACTACAATCATCTTAGAAACATCGAATACCGTCCAAACAACCAAAAAACACGTTGAGATGTCCCCCCCCCCCCTCTCCAAAAAAACTCCGTGTTTATATTAATGACTTGGTTTTCGTACAATAATTTTCCAACATGTTGGATATCTTAAAAATCCCTCCAATTTAAGCAACACTAAAATCGAACAGAATTCAAGCAGTTTGACAGTGTGTACGGGGCATCGGACCAAACAGTTTGACGAGGTGTTTGACAGTGTTTACGGGGCATAAACACCATAATGATTTTTAATTGATAAAATACGTATAGAGGCTGTTTCATTGCAGATCCAACAAATTTTGACAGGCTTAATAAAAAAATATAAAGTTTCTCAGGAATATCAAAATATCCAGAAATTCTTCGTTATCGAGATGTTGATACTCTGATTCAAGGCTATATTTTTTAGGGGTCTAGGAAAAAATCCCACGGAAGCAAAAATCCCCCGGCGGAAAAAATCCCCCGAGGAAAAAAAACTGGAAAAAATCCCCCCGGATGATATCCCCCGGAAAGCATCAAACGAAGAATGAATATCTTCACGTCAAAAATAGAATATGTAATAAATATTTTCATCCATTTTTTCCCAAAAATACCAACAAAAGAGGAAAAAGACAATATCAGAAAGAAAAGCTTGTACTTGTAGTATCAAATTAATTGCAACAGTTTGAATAAAGAAGTATAAAGTTTTTAGACTGTAGCTAACTAACGTTACAAAATCTGAAAATTGTAAATAGGCTGTAGAAAACTGAAAGTTTAAATTGTAGGTTATAGCCTTAATATAGCTTATAAATGAACTATATTCGTCATATTACTCTACCACATTGCGCAGTCTAATAAAAGAATCTTGATATTTGCGATTCTTCAGAGGAGTGTTACCTGCACTAAGTTGCTCTAAGCAAAATTCCTGAAATGATTGTATTCTTAAAAAAGACTTTGACGTAGAATATTTACCAATTTAAAATCAAATTACAGCCAACTATACCTTCTGTGATTGTGACATCTAATCAAGATATAAGAACATAATCAGGTATAGTACCTAGCAGACGACACAAAAATATGACGTCACCACAACAACACATTCCTTGTTTGTGACCGAGCGGCTCATAATTCCTCGTATTTGCATGTTAATTTCGAGAAGTTTGAAGTCATTTTATAGGGGTTTAGTGCAAAAGAAAAGCGAAAATGGCGATTGAACCTTAAAGTTGAATATATAGATATAATTCAGGTGTGTTTTTATTGTTCATTTCTTTAACTTATCTATAAAAAATAGGGTCTTGAAAATATGCTACATAGGAGCCTAAACTAGTGCTAGTTAACTGCTAAATTGTAGTTCCTATGAATAACAAATAAGGAAAAAAATAATGGAAATACAATTTAACCAATGCCTAGTTAGTAATTGATAAGAAAAAATTCAATTTAAAAGTGATTAAGTTTAAGTTGGTTTTTCCATGTTTCAAAGTGCGGTCAGAGTCGCCATTTTGAGTCATCCGGTGGTCACGTCAAACTATAGATTCAATCAGCTGATTACCATACCCTATGTTACTGTATCCTGCATCTAATTAACCATACATACATGTAACCTAATATGTATTATATATACTAAGTAGAAAGAAACTAGTTAACTATTGAACTATAGAGTGATGGTAGATGATTAAAATAGCGTTATACAGTATAACCAGGATACAGTAACATAGGGTATGGTAATCAGCTGATTGAATCTATAGTTTGACGTGACCACCGGGTGACTCAAAATGGCGACTCTGACCACACTTTGAAACATGGAAAAACCTACTTAAACTTAATCACTTTTAAATTGAATTTTTTCTTATCAATTACTAACTAGGCATTGGTTAAATTGTATTTCCATCATTTTTTTCCTTATTTGTTATTCATTGGAACTACAATTTAGCAGTTAACTAGCACTAGTTTAGGCTGCTAGGTAGCATATGTTCAAGACCCTATTTTTTATAGATAAGTAAAAGAAATGAACAATTAAAACACACCTGAATTATATCTATATATTCAACTTTGAGGTTCAATCACCATTTTCGCTTTTCTTTTGCACGAAACCCTTATAAAATGACTTCAAACTTCTCGATATTAACATGCAAATACGAGGAATTATGAGCCACTCGGTCACAAACAAGGAATGTGTTGTTGTGGTGACGTCATTTTTTTGTGTCGTCTGCTAGGTACTATACCTGATTATGTTCTTATACCTTGAGTATAACTATCAATAGACAAATAAGGAACATAAATGTTCAACGAATGTCATTCAGTTAATATGTATTACAACTTAAATAAACGATGCAGCAATAAACTGATTTTATTTAAACAAGTATTGAACATAAACAAAACTCCGTATAATATTATATCCTAAATTTAACTTATTTAAATATTACCTTTTTTTTATTTTCAACACTCTTATGAGTCCACAGCTACAGTGACTATACATCCCATAATTATTAGGCATTTATCTTGTGATTGATAGTCAAAGATTGAAACTAGGTATATGTAACTATCAGTAGAAAAATAGGGCACAAATATATTTTCTGCGGAAGATTTTTTTCTGCGGAAGATTTTATACGCCGGGGGATTTTTTCCACATACCATTTTTTAGCATTGATAATAACATCATAATAGGTACTTAGGTCTGTTTGTCAAACTCTTACTCTCTAGGTACTCTTTGTTTGACAAAGAAACGTTTGTCAAACAGTTTGACAAACGTTATGAGAGCATGTGGACGCGAACACTGAAATCTGTTAGAAGATACCTATAATAATAGAACTGTTTCATATATCTTTAAATGAAATGCTTTATATATATATATCAGTGTTCCAATTTTAAATATATCGCAAAGCTAATAGAGCTCTCAAATAGATTTCAGTCATATAAAGACAATAGCTATATTGTGGCGGATTTATTCTCATAAGCTATAGGGTTAAAGAGACGCAAAAATTTAAACAGTTGATATATTTCAACCTCAGTATATTTCAACCTCAGTATATTTCAACCTCAGTATATTTCAACCTCAGTATATTTCAACCTCAGTATATTTCAACCTCAGTATATTTCAACCTCAGTATATTTCAACCTCTGTATATTTCAACCTCAGTATATTTCAAACTCAGTATATTTCAAACTCAGTATATTTCAAACTCAGTATATTTCAAACTCAGTATATTTCAAACTCAGTATATTTCAATCTCAGTATATTTCAAACTCAGTATATTTCAAACTCAGTATATTTCAAACTCAGTATATTTCAAACTCAGTATATTTCAAACTCAGTATATTTCAAACTCAGTATATTTCAAACTCAGTATATTTCAAACTCAGTATATTTCAAACTCAGTATATTTCAAACTCAGTATATTTCAAACTCAGTATATTTCAAACTCAGTATATTTCAAACTCAGTATATTTCAACCTCAGTATATATCAACCTCAGTATATTTCAACCTCAGTATATTTCAACCTCAGTATATTTCAACCTCAGTATATTTCAACCTCAGTATATTTCAACCTCAGTATATTTCAACCTCAGTATATATCAGTCTGCGTGACAATCAAACAAATAAAATATATTTCATAGAAAACGATTTAGGGGTGACTCAATAAAATAATGGACTTGACTAATGTTGATTTTATAATACCCACAATAACTGAAATGATTAACAAATAAAGTTCATGAATTTATACCATAATATTTAATAGCAATTTTAATAAATTAGTCTAAGAACATATTCAATATCAAACTTAAATAGAAGATAGTTATAATACAATATCACAAATCAAAGAATTTCTAAATAATAAATATATATGTATTATTTAACAGATTCAGAGAAATATAGAAAAGCTATACCTGCTCTACTCCATTTCTCGGTTCCTCAAGACTCAAAGTGCCGTAGATTCAGGTAAAAAAATAAAACTGGAGAAAAATAGCTCTATATAATTATATTTCATATGAAATAATCATAAACAGCCTAAAGTATGGCCGAATATGCAATATTTGTTTATAAAAAGTAGCAGTACCATAACCTTTTTTGTTATTGTTGAGTTTCATGAACTTTTTACATGCTGTTAGAGTTATGCGAATAGCAAGGTTACAAATATATTAATATTAAAACATAATCTTCCGTTTTTTTGAAGGTAAGTAAAGTCTATGATCATTAAAATGAAAATCGCATGAAATTTGGTTCAGTATCTATTATTACCTTCGCAGAATGCGGGAAGGTCATATTTTAGCCGTGGTATATTTATTTATCATCTTGTTATTCGCTTAACTGAAAAAGTGTTCAACCAAATTGCCTGAAATTTGGTGATGCGATTTTTTCATGTCCAATGACCTGCTGTTAGAATTTTTGGAGTGACCCGGTCAAAGGTCAAGGTCATGGTCATTTATAACTCAAAAAGTATTGAACCATATTCCATGAAACTTGGTGGGACGATTTTTCAATATGCAGGAACCATTTTGTTAGATTTTGGGAGCGATCGGGTCAAAGGTCAAAGATCAAGGTCAAGGCCATGTGTAACACAATAACTCAAAAAATATTCAACCAAATTGTTTGAAATTTGATGGTACAATTGGTCAATGTCCAGGAACCATCTGTTAGAATTTTGGGAGCGATCCGGTCAAAGGTCAAGGTCATTTATAACTCAATAACTCAAAAAGTATTTAACCATATTGCATGAAACTTGGTAAGACGATTGGTTATTTTCCAGTTAGCAATTTATCAAATTTTAGGAGAGAACGGGTCAAAGTGGCGGCGAAGGTATGCGCTCTACTGAGTGCACATAATCTAGTTTTATATGCTTTACAATTTTTTTCAGTGTGTCCCAATTATACGAAACACTAATTTCACGCTAAAGAAAAAGATTGTACTTTCTTTGTTTTGATTTCAAATTTTAATTTTATATAGGTACCTACAAACATTCCATGTTCGGCTGTAATTTATGCTGTAAATAGTTACCTGAAGTAAATAAAAATTTCACTATAAAGTTTATAAACCAGTTGATTGAATGTAAATAAATTCTACCTACCTACCTACCTAGCTACCTACCTACCTAGCTACCTACCTACCTACCTAGCTACCTACCTAGCTGATATTCAAAACGAATGGTGTAAATTCTTTTTCTTCGGACTGAAAATTAGAAAATCGGGAGTAAAACAGATATTGCAGTGTATGGACTATAAAATATTCAAAAGTACATAGAAACATATTCATGCTATTAAATATCTTGGGCTTTACAGCAATAGATTAAAATGATAATAATAAATAATTAATTGATGATTAATTAATAACCGCAAATAATTTTACCAGTAATCATTTTCTATCATTTTGTGAGTTTCTTAAAATTATTTCTCCCCAATCGTCAATTCGTATAAAATTTTATTTAATTTTGCATTTTTAATTTAATCATTAATTCCATCTAGTCCTCGTGAAGAGAGCACATTAAATAATAATTTAAAAAAATCACAATAGTACATAACTAATGCAAGCGTAGCTAACTACACATGTTTAGGGATCATTTGAAAAAGATGCATTAAGGATTAAAAAAAACAATTGTAACCAACCTTCTTTTTATATATGACTAACATAATTTACAGTAAAATGAACCCTAATATAATGGCCTGTCATATGAAATATTGATTCCAACAAAAAAAATTCGATACTCAACTTTACGTCAAAATTAGGCCCATACTATACTAGCAGTTTCACCGCCGCGTTTTCACTGCCCTGATTCCGCTTCTTCAATTAATAACGGCTAAATGAATGGAAGGAGGTAGCAACGCTAGTATAGTTTGCAAATTTGCTTAGTATTCTCTTAATCGAAATTAATTGAAGACGCGTAAACTGGGTAGTGAAAATGCGGCGGTGTAACTGCTAGTATAGTATGGGCCTTAGAGATTAAAGAAAAATGGGGAATTTCAATTATTTCTTAGGAAAAAGGATTTCTTTTACCTTCCATAAATTTTTTTTTTTTTTTTTGTACCAAAATTTTTTTACTACAATAATTTTTTTCATTTCTATTTCGCTTTGTAGCTTGTACACTAGTTATGTAGTGCAAAATTTGAGGACTGATGAGTTGTCCTGAATTGAAGATAAACAATAAACGTCTCTTTAAATGAGATATCAATTCAAGACAGAGGCTTTCTTTCATACTTTAAATTATTAATGAATATAACTTTTATTATATTTTGAATCTCTAAAAGAGTGTGGCCGGTCCACCGAAAATTTTAAAATAACTATACGTTATAAATATAATGAAATATAGCGCACCTAAGGTCAGGGTAGTGGTCCGTTTGTGGGAGGGTTGGGAGATTAAAATGTATTCAGGAAATTGAATATATTATATATTAAGTTTTGACAAACACTTTAGTTATCCCTTCAAAAGTTTTCTATGTGTGATCAAACATAGAAAATGAAAGTTTTGAGGGGAGACTCCTGGTAAATTATAAGAATATTTATTCAAATAAATTAAGTAGGAGGATTAAAATACATACCACTGACTTGTGTACTTGCATCTCTACTTCATGTTTAAATTATTAACAGGCAGTTAACTAACTTGCAGTTGAGGATAATTCTTGAGAGACAACTTAACCAATTATTGAACAAAATGAAGGTAACATCTATAGGAGAAAAAGTTGTTCTTATAACACATAACTTATAATATATAAAATAAATAAATCGGTGAATAATATTGCGTATTTTGGCCACTTTTGAAATAAACTGATTTGGCTCTAATGACTTTTTCAGTCACGCCAGAAAAGTTTAAGTTCGTTTTAGATTCTTTCGAGAGATGTGTTTACTTCTTTCAACTCATAGTAAATAAATTGAGATTATACTAAGTAAAATATTTTGTACCTAAATTTAATGCTTGAAACACCCAAATAAGGAAGGGATACGAAAATGTCAAATTTAGTTTAAATTTAATTTTCGTTTAAGTGAAGTATGAAATGAATTAAAAAGTTTAGAGAGAATAAATTTTAGTAATCAACTAACTGAGACCATGATGCAGTTAAAGGTGAGAATTTCTCAGCATAAGGGAATATCCTTTAGAACTAATAACCCCTATAGCTCCCCTCCATATAGTTCAATTCATAATCACTAAGTCAGTGGTTCTTAACCTTTTTGGAGGTACCGAACCCCAGAAGCTCCATATATGCATTCACCGAACCCTTGTAGTTACAAAAATAAAATGTGTTTTCCCCCTTCAAACTAAAAAAATATATGAACATAACTATAGCAAAAACTATATTAGTGCACAAACTGTACCATGCATCATTTACACACTGAATCAATATGCTCAATGATCAAAATAAACTAAATATGAATTTTGTATATAAACAAACAACTTAATGAGCCAAACCGCCGAACCCCTGAAACTGACTCACCGAACCCCTGGGGTTCGATCGAACCCATGTTAAGAACCACTGCATTAAGTATAATATTGGAACATCCGAAAGTACTCTGTGTGACGTCACACAGAGTACTTTACATTAAAAACAACCTGAGGTTTTATTCAGATAAATTTGCATTTTCATGTAAATTAACTTAAATTTATTGTTTTTTTATCACGTTTTACACTCTATTCACTTGAAATATTCAACTAATAATACTTATAATGTTTGACAGTACTCTGTGTGACGTCATTTTTTTTAATGTTTACTTTTCATTTATCTACTATGTTTCAAATTTTCCTTCTGCATTAAACATGGCATAGACTGTCGTTGAAAATATCTGAAGGAGAATTTCCAGTACGTTTCAGTTCGCTAATGGTTATCCATCTGAAATGTTTACCGAAATCTTTCTAAATTATACCTTCTATATGTATATATTTTAAAGACAATATTGTTTCATTAAATACAAAAAGGATAAATTACTATTATATTAATTTTTTAGAATATGGTTTCCAAAAATGTCAGAAAAAATTGATAATCAGCTAGAAAAATATATGAATTTCAAAATAGTCCAATTTTTTACACATTGGTCATACAAAGTGGAAAAAAAACTAAACGTTACTGGAATCAAAAGTTTTGATTTAAGTTTGATCTCAAACTGAGGGTTTATCTTAACAATAGCAATACAATGAAACGATACTTTAATTCTAATAAACATAATACAGTATACGTAAACTAATTTCACACGTTTCACCGCTATAGTAATAAAAGTTAAATCTATTAAATGTACCGACACTACTTCTATATGTACCGACAATACTTTAATGGTACACTATCAGCTCGGTATGCTTTAGTATTACTTGAATCTAACCATAATGATATCTAAATGAACATTAAACATACATATAATATCATTCTATAGGGATCTATTCAAACGGGCGTCTTATACCACATTTCTCAACCAGTTCTTAGATCAAATCCTAGCGGGATATCAACATCGCTGACGACTTTAAACCAACAAAAAAATAGTGAGGTTGTGAAAGAACATATCTCTAGATATACCTTATTTACATACGATAAAACGGGTGTATTGGTCAACGATAGTGAAGTTAGTTAGCCGTTAAGAATAACGTGTTCTCAATAGTAGTAATATTTGTAACTAGTGTACTTGCCCGTTAAGAATAACGTGTTCTCAATAGTATCAATATTTGTAACTAGTGTACTTGCCCGTTAAGAATAACGTGTTCTCAATAGTATCAATATTTGTAACTAGTGTACTTGCCCATTAAGAATAACGTGTTCTCAATAGTATCAATATTTGTAACTAGTGTACTTGCCCGTTAAGAATAACGTGTTCTCAATAGTAGTAATATTTGTAACTAGTGTACTTGCCCGTTAAGAATAACGTGTTCTCAATAGTATCAATATTTGTAACTAGTGTACTTGCCCGTTAAGAATAACGTGTTCTCAATAGTATCAATATTTGTAACTAGTGTACTTGCCCGTTAAGAATAACGTGTTCTCAATAGTATCAATATTTGTAACTAGTGTACTTGCCCGTTAAGAATAACGTGTTCTCAATAGTATCAATATTTGTAACTAGTGTACTTGCCCGTTAAGAATAACGTGTTCTCAATAGTATCAATATTTGTAACTAGTGTACTTGCCCGTTAAGAATAACGTGTTCTCAATAGTATCAATATTTATAACTAGTGTACTTGCCCGTTAAGAATAACGTGTTCTCAATAGTATCAATATTTGTAACTAGTGTACTTGCCCGTTAAGAATAACGTGTTCTCAATAGTAGTAATATTTGTAACTAGTGTACTTGCCCGTTAAGAATAACGTGTTCTCAATAGTATCAATATTTGTAACTAGTGTACTTGCCCGTTAAGAATAACGTGATCTCAATAGTAGTAATATTTGTAACTAGTGTACTTGCCCGTTAAGAATAACGTGTTCTCAATAGTATCAATATTTGTAACTAGTGTACTTGCCCGTTAAGAATAACATGTTCTCAATGGTATCAATATTTGTAACTAGTGTACTTGCCCATTAAGAATAACGTGTTCTCAATAGTATCAATATTTGTAACTAGTGTACTTGCCCGTTAAGAATAACGTGTTCTCAATAGTATCAATATTTGTAACTAGTGTACTTGCCCGTTAAGAATAACATGTTCTCAATAGTATCAATATTTGTAACTAGTGTACTTGCCCGTTAAGAATAACGTGTTGTCAATAGTATCAATATTTGTAACTAGTGTACTTGCCCGTTAAGAATAACAGGTTCTCAATAGTATCAATATTTGTAACTAGTGTACTTGCCCGTTAAGAATAACGTGTTCTCAATAGTATCAATATTTGTAACTAGTGTAGTTGCCCGTTAAGAATAACGTGTTTTCAATAGTATCAATATTTGTAACTAGTGTACTTGCCCGTTAAGAATAACGTGTTGTCAATAGTATCAATATTTGTAACTAGTGTACTTGCCCGTTAAGAATAACATGTTCTCAATAGTATCAATATTTGTAACTAGTGTACTTGCCCGTTAAGAATAACGTGTTCTCAATAGTATCAATATTTGTAACTAGTGTAGTTGCCCGTTAAGAATAACGTGTTTTCAATAGTATCAATATTTGTAACTAGTGTACTTGTCCGTAAAGAATAACGTGTTCTCAATAGTATCAATATTTGTAACTAGTGTAGTTGCCCGTTAAGAATAACGTGTTTTCAATAGTATCAATATTTGTAACTAGTGTACTTGTCCGTTAAGAATAACGTGTTCTCAATAGTATCAATATTTGTAGCTAGTGTACTTGCCCGTTAAGAATAACGTGTTCTCAATAGTATCAATATTTGTAACTAGTGTACTTGCCCGTTAAGTATAACGTGTTCTCAATAGTAGTAATATTTGTAACTAGTGTACTTGCCCGTTAAGAATAACGTGTTCTCAATAATATCAATATTTGTAGCTAGTGTACTTGCCCGTTAAGAATAACGTGTTCTCAATAGTATCAATATTTGTAACTAGTGTACTTGCCCGTTAAGAATAACGTGATCTCAATAGTAGTAATATTTGTAACTAGTGTACTTGCCCGTTAAGAATAACGTGTTCTCAATAGTATCAATATTTGTAACTAGTGTACTTGCCCGTTAAGAATAACGTGTTCTCAATAGTATCAATATTTGTAACTAGTGTACTTGCCCGTTAAGAATAACATGTTCTCAATGGTATCAATATTTGTAACTAGTGTACTTGCCCATTAAGAATAACGTGTTCTCAATAGTATCAATATTTGTAACTAGTGTACTTGCCCGTTCAGAATAACGTGTTCTCAATGGTATCAATATTTGTAACTAGTGTACTTGCCCATTAAGAATAACGTGTTCTCAATAGTATCAATATTTGTAACTAGTGTACTTGCCCGTTAAGAATAACGTGTTCTCAATAGTATCAATATTTGTAACTAGTGTACTTGCCCGTTAAGAATAACATGTTCTCAATAGTATCAATATTTGTAACTAGTGTACTTGCCCGTTAAGAATAACGTACTCTCAATAGTATCAATTTTTGTTACTAGTGTACTTGCCCGTTAAGAAAAACGTGTTCTCAATAGTATTAATATTTGTAACTAGTGTACTTGCCCGTTAAGAATAACGTACTCTCAATAGTATCAATTTTTGTTACTAGTGTACTTGCCCGTTAAGAAAAACGTGTTCTCAATAGTAGACAGCAGATACACTGAAGAATGTTGGTTTATTATCAATAAAACCTAGATTTATAGTTATAACGAAAGTGATAAAAAAAACTAAAAATATGAATATACAGGGGTGGAATATACCATGGTGGAATATACCATGGTGGAATATACCATGGTGGAATATACCAGGGTGGAATATACCAGGGTTGAATATACCAGGGTGGAATATACCAGGGTGGAATATACCAGGGTTGAATATACCAGGGTGGAATATACCAGGGTGGAATATACCAGGGTGGAATATACCAGGGTGGAATATACCAGGGTTGAATATACCAGGGTGGAATATACCAGGGTGGAATATACCAGGGTGGAATATACCAGGGTGGAATATACCAGGGTTGAATATACCAGGGTTGAATATACAGGTAACCCCCTCCTCTCAATATCCATTTCTTTATATCCAACAATTTTGTCTCGTATACCTACTTTGGTTATTTTTTTGGTAACCAGGGTTATTGACAACAACATGTTCACATTTGTTAAAACTTCAGCACCCACGTCCCCGTACGCAATGTTTATTTTCATTATTGATGCTTCAAGCGCATCGGGTAGGATAACTTTCGTTCTTCCAGTTTTTTTTAATGGAATTGGAAAGTGAAGAAAAAAAAACTATTTGGTAGTTCTGCTTCTATCATCACCTGTTGAGTAATTCGAATCGAAGTGGCTTCTTCGAGATCGAACATGTTGAAGATGGCATGTGAGATATAACGTTATTAATAAATAATCAATACTATTGAACACAATATATAATATTGTATAATAGCGGGTTATATATTTGCAGTCATGTATTGGTTTCTATACAGGCCACTAAAATATTTCCGATTTTTTCCTAAGATAAAAAAAAACTAACAATTTGTTCAGAGCAACAATGAGATGCATCATAGCTACCTTATTCCTATTCATATGAGACAACTCTTAATACTGTCTCACTTTACAAATGCAGCAATTATATTTTTCATCTGCAACCTTTAACCATGCAATTAACAAGTGAAAGAACGAATATTAATAATGAAAACTTACAAAGTTTGAAAAAAGTTGCTAATTGGCTAAAGTATTTGAAAAATCGAAAAAAATGGACCTGTATGGTGTAGAGCAACTTGTTAAATCTAATCAAACTTGGCCAGAGTAAAGTCAGTGATGTGACAATGAATTCTGCTACTGATTATTTTTTCCAGTCGTTTGGGGTGGAGTAGAAATAAAAAAAATTCTAACTCTAACGTTCCTGATCAACCTAAAGTTCTTCTTGATTGCTGATACATGAGGAACAGTATCCCCAGTATACTTCTCTAAAAAAATTCCTTGAAGGCTTCATTTCCTAGCTTCCAAATTCGAATGTTCCAAATGGAATTGAGACTTCGGTTGGGAATTATTGTTGAGATTATTATTTTTATCATTTTCTTCTTCTTGATTCCGACTAGAAAGATTTAGTGTATGTTTAAAAGTTTGAAAGTGGGACACAATGTTAGACCTAGGTACGCAATTCAATTTGTCGTTACACGATTCACACCTACATCAACATCTGGAAATTTCTGGCATGAACAGTTTAAGATTGCTTAACGTTGTATAAGTTTGGTGCGAAAATAAATACGAATATTTATTTTATTTGGTATATCTCCATATATCATTTCAAATATTTAAGAAACCTACATAATATTATACTTTATTGAGTAGTAATTGATTAGTTTTAAAATTCTGTTTAATTTAATTTTTTTAATACGTAATTTGGAATATTACTATAAAAGATGTGAATGATATGGATTCTAATTTACATGTTTAAATATATCAATAATAAGGAACTTACCTCAGTAGTGAACATCTTTAGTTTAGGCAATGTGTTTTCTAGTCATCTCTATAGAGTAAATTAATTGCATTTAACGAAAGAGCAGTTTAAAAAGTAAGAAAGAGGAGGAGTAAAAAAAAAGAAAATATAATGAAGTCATGTGTAATTACTAATTAAAGCATCCTAATTTTTAGAGTCCTGAGAAATGAAATTCGTTGCATAATGAATTCATTTGAGCAGTCAACCAGGATAGAATCACTATGTAGGGTATGGTAATCAGCTGATCGAAATCACTTTGACGTGACCATGTTGTGACCGAAAAATCTTAAATTGGATTAATTGATACGTGAATAGTATGCTTTTTGGCTAATAACTAGCTCATTTTTGATTATTATGGTTCAATTTATTGCCTATAATTGTATCAATAATAGTAGTATATCCACAGATAAAACTTAAATGTATTTTTTCGGTCTATATGGACCGATAAAAGCTATAGAACTGTGGTTAGGATATGTCTGATAGATTTGAACATATAACTTAACTATTGTAAACCATATAATATACGTTTAGGTAAATAACCATATATTGTTATTTGCATGTGTAACATCTTATGTCAACCCTCCAAAGTCCACAGTGAGATACCTATTCTATTTACAATTTCTTCTTGGAAAGGCTCTTGCTGACTGGCGTCTCTGTCCACACTTTAAAACATGGGACTACCTACATACTTAGTCAGTACTAAATTGAATTGTTTACTAACCTGGCACTGGTTAATTGCATTTCCATTATTTTATTTATTAATTGTTATTCATTGGAACCTAGAGTTTAGCAGTTAACTAGCACTGAACACAGAACTGATGGTTCACGCTCCTAGGTAGCATGTTTGACCCTATTTTTTAAAGATAAGTAAAAGAAGAGAACAGTGCAGGCGCGTATACAAGGGGGGGGGGGCATTTGGGGCAGATGCCCCCCCCCCTTGAGGTCTGAACTTTTTAAAAATAAATCTACGGATTATCAAAAAATATACGGATTAATCCTCCAAATTGAAGAAATGTGTCAATTATTTGATTATTTTTAATTGCTTTTGACATGCTTGAACACTGTATTCTATCAAAATTGTCATTTTTAAATTGCGAAATGGGAAAAATTAAATTGCTTCAAGTCATATTATGTATAAGCCATTTTGTCCATAGAGAGTGGAGTTCTATCACCCTATTAATATAAGCATTAATCTTCAATTTAAAAATGTTTTTGAATTTGAGAAGAAATGTATCGTCCTTTACTCTGTAGTTTGCCAAAACACCTTCTTCTTCAACAGTATGTTGAAAATTCATGCTTCACTCCATGACAAGTGGAAGGGTGGCTAAATCTTACCACTAGAACAAGTTCACAAGAGTTCGTGGTCTATTCAATGAAACTGGTTCTATTTACAAGAAAAAGCAAATGAAAACAAAACCAAAAAAACACAAACTGCGATTCAGAAGGTGAAGAGTTTCTTTGAAGAAACCACTAGTTTTTCTCTCAGAAAAGCTTTTCAGCATATTTCATCAACACCAAAACCACGTGGTGGAGGATCGTCATACATTCATTTAGTTTCCGTTTTTGTCACATAAATAGCGGTTTTGTGAGTGGATTTTGCAGCAACTATCCAACATTGCCAATTGAATCGTTTGGACAGACGAGAAGTTAATTTGCCTCCGTCAAAAAAATACGAATGAAAATCCTCGAAATATCTGGAAAACAAATGATAGGTATGATGCTAAGGTAATGATCTTCGTTGCAATTATTAATGGAATGGTTTCAATTTTTCAAGAATTCCTTTACGAATATGGTAACTTATAATGTGCTCTAGCACATTATTTGGCCCAGCCTGCAACTTCTTCACTTTGGTGGATGCAAGCCCACATTGCACAAATGCAGCTCTAGAATTTTCAAGGAAGAGTTTCGAGGTCGAGTTATTAGCAGAAATACCGAAATAAAATTCCTGATCAGCATACAGTCCAGATCTCAACTCTTTGGACTTTCGCATATGGGCTGCTGCACAAACTCGAGTTTACAAATAAGAAAAACAGATCCCAATGAGTCTCGTATACAATATGCTCAAATCTCCGCTCAAAAATATAACAATAAGACTCTCAAGAAAGTATGCAAGAATGTTCTGAAGCGTGCATCGTTCTGTCTTCACATCGGAGGGGGTCATTTTCAACAACTTTTTTAGGACTTCAGGAGATGTGCCTCATATGATATAAGACAATAAATGTTTAATAATAAAAAATCCTTTCTTTTCCTTCAAAGTGACGCATCTATAATGGTATTTGACTTATTTTTAAGTGCTTCTAATTCCCAATTAAAAATTACGTTATCTGATGAAACACAGTGTAGCAGTATGGTTTTGATTATTTTTGCTGCAGCCAATGATTGAATATTGTGATTAAATTAATAACTATCAGTCTATTAGACTTGATATACAGCTTGTGGACTACAGTCACTATACAATACATCCACTGACACACTGTATTCCATCAGAAACGACCTTTTTAAATTGCGAATTAGAAGCACTTCTAATGCATCTATCGCCATCATAGATACACCACATTGATGGAAAAGAAAGTATTATTATTAAACATTTATTTTCCTATATATATGGCTCTATCATATGAACCATATATATAGTGGCCCTACAGAAATTGTTGAAAATGACCTCCTCCAGCCTGAAGACAGAACGAAGCAACCTTCGAAACATTTTTTCAAATTTCTTAGGGGTCTCCGGGTTATACCTTTCAGTGAAACTTAAAACACTTTGTATAAGAGACACAATGGGATATTCTTTTTCATATATAAAATCGAGTTTGTGCAGCAGCCAAGAATAGAAAATTCAAAGGGTTGTGATATTGATTGTGTGTTGGCTAGGAATTTTCCGTTCTTCTGCTAATGAATCTACCTCTAACCGTTTCAATTAGAAATTCTAGAACTGCATTTGTTCAATGTGGTGGAGCACCGTCTTGCATCCACCAAAGTAAAGAACGAGATGCAGTATGAGCCAAATAAGGGGTGCTAGTTTGGTATGCGATCTGTGAGGTTAATGTGATCTGATCATTTTTATTTTAATAATTATGACAATTTTTCTTTTTAAGTAACTATGATACAAAACAAACAATATAGACGAGATAATATTGTCACAATGCATAAAAAGTAAAAAAAATACATATATTAATTGCTTATTTTTACTTTATCTTCATATAAGTTTAGTAGGATGTAGTTTATCTAACGATATTTTCTTGAAGTATTTCCACAATAAGGCTTTTTGCATATGTAAATGGTATATTATTATTTAAGGAAATATAATACTATATATATTTGGTATCTCGTATTCCTGTTTGTATCTTTTATATTTGCTAATAAATTCTAAATAGATTGCATGCCAAACCAGTAAATGATGATCAGATCGCAATTTCCTGTAGGCTGTAGCAATCTGAGATATGAAACACCATTAACCGTTGACAAGTTGCCATCATCATCAAGGAATGCATGAAAGATTATATTCATTCAATTAATAATGGCAACAAAGAAAGTACCTTAGCATCATACCTATCATTTATTCCATTGATATTTCAGAGATTTTCATTAGTGTACTTGAAGATCCTCCACAATGGAGTTGTGGACTCTGGAGGATCTGCTGAGAAACTGTGGGTTCTGGGGGGTTCTTCATAGAAACTCTTCACCTCCTGAATCACTGTTTCCGTTCTTTTTGGTTTTGTTATCATTTGCTTTTCTTGTGAATAGAACCAGTTTCACTGAATAGACCACGAACTCTTGTGAACTTTTTCAGGTGGTAAGATTTAGCCGCATTTGCACTTGTCATGGAGTGAAGCATGAATTTTCGACATACTGTTAAAGAAGAAGGTGTTTGGCAAACTACAGAGTACAGGACGATGCATTTCTTCTCAAATTCAAAAACAGTTTTAAGGTTTAAGAAAAATACTAATATTAATAGGATAAAATCCATTCTTTATACTTTATGAACATAATGACGTCCTCCCATTTCGCAATTTAAAAAATGACGCTTCTGACGGAACACAGTGTAAGCATGTTCAAAGCAATTTAAATAATCAAATAACTGACCAGTCTGAGGAATTATCCGTAGATTTTTTTCAGAAACGTTAATTTTTTTGAAAAGTGCCCCCCCCCTTGACCGAATCCTAGATACGCCCCTGGAACAGTGTGAATACCGGCAGACCCCACTGTTATAACTGGACGACTTAAAGCGGAGTTGATCCCAAGCTTACTTACATCAGTTGTACCGGGAAATTATTTTTAAACAATTTTATTTACATTGAAGGAACCATAGAAAATATGGTTCATAATACTAGTGTACCATGCAAACATTCTTTGATTTTTGTTAATAGAAAACGAAAAGAATTGAGTACCTAACAATGCTTAAACTTAAAGCGGGGTCTCCCCCGCTTTAAGTTCAAAATCTAAGTTAATGTGAGGTACGATTTTTGACTTAAAGCGGGGTCTGCCTGTTTACCTGAATTATATCTATATAGCTTCAAATAACTTTAATAGTCAAAATAGCATTGATAGCATAATAACTATAGATCCGGGCTATAGTTATTACAGTAGCAATGGTCTTCATTAAGTTAAATACAGTAGACACGGATTAAAATGAACTCGGATACATATCGGAGTATTAGGATTTCACTTTTGCATTATAGTATTTAACTTTTACTTAAAGCTTTATCAAGGTTTGAAGATTCTTGAAATGGCACATACTTCAATTTTTTTAACGTATTTATACTGTATTTTCAGTATCTATCTGTCTAAATCTATTTTCAACGTGATCTTGCACTAAATTGAAAAAAAAATGTAGAATGACGATATTGAGTCGACCTGTGCATTGCTCTGTGCCACGTACCCTACAATAACATTAATTAGTGTTAAGAGGCAGATCTTCCATGACACGGTTAAAGACATCCAAAACACTGGTTTGAAAAGAGGATTTTGTAATTACTTCTTCCTGTCCATGAAATAAACCTTAATAAAGTATTACGTAAAAGTCGAATTTTATGAGTGCATTTTTCTAAAGGAATTTTTTAAACTCTCCGTGCTGAAGCAGAGTCTATATATATGGTATTAACGTAATAATTAATTGAAGACTATTGATATACTGAAATAACAATTAAAGTAACACTTCTTTATTGTGTCTGGTGTCCAAATATTTCTATTGGCTCATTTATCCTCAATAACTATAACTACTCCTTCATATTGTGCATGGATAACTCCTTCATATTGTGCAAAATTATTAGAATTTTGTGGTAGAAGATGTATTAGAGTGATATAGCAAAGAATCATTCACAAATTATTAAGTTAATTGCCAATATCCGCGAAAATTTCAAAGTTTATGATGGCTACCCTTAACTTTTGACCAGAGCAAAATTTATTGTTTGAAGTAAAATATGGAACTATTGATAGAGTATTTGTCCAAATGCTTTGAAATTTCATACGAATTTATATGAGCTCTATATGAAAATACATGCAAAATTTCAATAATGTGTGTTTTGTACTTTTTATGAAATTAAAGATTTAGATAACTTGTTTTTGCCTACCCTTATATTTTGTCCGCTACTGTATAGTGTATTTGCCCGTTAAGAATGATGTGTTCTTAATAGTATCAATATAACAGGTTAACTTTTTTTCTTTATTTAGTATCACGAATATGGAACTGCACGATAGCTCGTAATTTACTCTACGATAACTGTAGGATGTTGTACGCCATTACAGTTAGTAATTGCTTTAATTAATTCACCCCAACTGACTATAGTGTAACTTATTATTTAGTTACACCAAGCAGAAAAGAACCATCTGTTAAATTAGTACAGAGTCACGATATTTACTTGTCATGTACCAACAGTTAAGTAAGTACAGTCACACTAATTTGCTATTATATAGCATCTACTATCAGTCAAATAAGCTCTGAACACATCAGTAACATCAGTCAAAAATGTTTTAAATCAGTTAATCTGAAATATATTGGCCCTGAATTTTTATTCAATGTATTTTAAGCCACACCATGTATGGTTGCACCACAACCATCACTATGTATGGTTGCACCACAATGGTAGTTTTAAGTACCTAACAATAGTTCAACAGTATCTCCCAATCGTTGGTGTATAAATTGATATAATAAAGGGGGAGTAACTTGTTCGCTTCTGTATTCCTTTTTTAAATTATAGTACAATAAATATATTCTATTATACCTACTTTGGAAATATGATAATAAATTTCATAAGGTTTGTGCCTATTGTTTTGTTTCACTTTAAAATTATGAGAGGAAATTAATTATAAAAAAGTGTATAATACAGGGTGACACAAAAGTTCCGCTACACGATTTTATTCATTGTAAATAAAATACTAATATGTGAACTAATATGAACAAAATTCCTTACATTTTTCACAGTTAATAGTGTTCAACAAAATATATAACTTACAATAAGTGTCATATCTTACTTTAAAGAAGTTAATGGCCCTTTCAGTGGAAAGTCAAACTTGAGATAGAAGAATTTCACCGAGCAGGAAAGTTCGCATCTGATTTTTAATACGAAGGAATTCTGCGTGTGGTAAGTATTGGAGAAGAATGTGTGCAGTTATTCCCAAACTGTTTAATAAAAACTAAATAGTTAAGCGAAAACTCAAATGAAAAGGGGCAAAACTGCCAATGGATGAGTTGCGTGCAGCGGTTGAAACAACTCTGAGAGATTGGAGGCTGTCATTCGAATAAAAGGAGGGTTTATTGAATAAACTTCTTTACAGTCTTCTCAGTGTTCTCTATAATATATATTAAGCTCTTTTCATGTTGTTTACCTATATAAATGATTTATCTGATATGATTTATAGTGTCAAAGAACTTTTGTGTCACCCTGTATTTACTGGACGCTGTACAGAGTATGTAGATATAACTATATAAATTGGCAACATAACATGTTGTATGGTGATATGGTTAACATGTTGTACGGTGATATGGTTAACATGTTGTATGGTGATATGGTTAACATGTTGTACGGTGATATGGTTAACATTTTGTATGGTGATATGGTTAACATGTTGTATGGTGATATGGTTAACATGTTGTACGGTGATATGGTTAACATGTTGTATGGTGATATGGTTAACATGTTGTACGGTGATATGGTTAACATGTTGTATGGTGATATGGTTAACATGTTGTACGGTGATATGGTTGGTTAACATGTTGTACGGTGATATGGTTAACATGTTGTATGGTGATATGGTTAACATGTTGTATGGTGATATGGTTAACATGTTGTATGGTGATATGGTTAACATGTTGAATGGTTATATGGTTAACATGTTGTACGGTGATATGGTTAACATGTTGTATGGTGATATGGTTAACATGTTGTACGGTGATATGGTTAACATGTTGTATGGTGATATGGTTAACATGTTGTATGGTGATATGGTTAACATGTTGTATGGTGATATGGTTAACATGTTGTATGGTGATATGGTTGACATGTTGTACGGTGATATGGTTAACATGTTGTATGGTGATATGGTTAACATGTTGTATAGTGACATGGTTAACAATTTGTATAGTGACATGGTTAACATGTTGTATGGTGATATGGTTAACATGTTGTATGGTGACATGGTTAACATGTTGCTACCTGATTATTGCATAATAAAATCACCACTACTATGGTAATAAGTCTTACAAATTCAAATCGATTATTAAATTTAAACTGCGTTAATTTCTAAGGAAACATGAAATCTATGGCAAGACTAAATTTCCTCTGTATCTTGCCACGTCACTCGCAGCAATTGCAATGTTAAGTTGGTTATTTAATTTCCCCAGGTTTAGAGGGAAACATGGGTAGCGTCATTAATTGTTTGGCAAAAATATTAAAAAGCTAGTACCAGTGAAGTGAATGAAAATTATATTATGTTAGAAACTCATATTAATTGATGAATTATTTAACTGTAATTCCAGACACTCTGCTCCAATTTCTTGTACAACCTATCTATTTACAAATAAAATAAACATACAACAACCCTTCAAGACATCCAGTGTCATATGGTATTTTTTAACTAAGTGTTATTATCAAATTAAGAGGTTTGCTGTATATATAATAACATTTATTCATTTAACTGAATTGCCATAAAGCGAGTGCCATAACTATATTAATATTTCGAATGTACGTTCTAGCTAATCAGTTACAAATAACTTTATGTAGTGTAGATTAGTAGTAATAATGACATTAATGATTATTATTTATTGTACCATATTTTTAAATCTACTTCACTATTCGGACACTATCAGTCTACGGATACTGTCAGTCATCGGACACTCTCAGTCTTCGGACACAATCAGTCTTCGGACTCAATCAGTCTACGGACACTGTCAGTCATCGGACACTCTCAGTCTTCGGACACAATCAGTCTTCGGACACTCTCAGTCTTCGGACACAATCAGTCTACGGACACTATCGGTCTTCGGAAACTGTCAGTCATCGGACACTCTCAGTCTACGGACACTATCAGTCTTCGGACACTCTCAGTTTTCGGACACAATCAGTCTTCGGACACAATCAGTCTACGGACACTATCAGTCTTGGGTAACTGTCAGTCATCGGACACTCTCAGTCTTCGGACACAATCAGTCTACGGACACTATCGGTCTTCGGAAACTGTCAGTCATCGGACACTCTCAGTCTACGGACACTATCAGTCTTCGGACACTCTCAGTCTTCGGACACAATCAGTCTACGGACACTATCAGTCTTCGGAAACTGTCAGTCATCGGACACTCTCAGTCTTCGGACACAATCAGTCTACGGACACTATCGGTCTTCGGAAACTGTCAGTCATCGGACACTCTCAGTCTACGGACACTATCAGTCTTCGGACACTCTCAGTCTTCGGACACAATCAGTCTACGGACACTATCAGTCTTCGGAAACTGTCAGTCATCGGACACTCTCAGTCTTCGGACACAATCAGTCTACGGACACTATCGGTCTTCGGAAACTGTCAGTCATCGGACACTCTCAGTCTACGGACACTATCAGTCTTCGGACACTCTCAGTCTTCGGACACAATCAGTCTACAGACACTATCAGTCTTCGGAAACTGTCAGTCATCGGACACTCTCAGTCTTCGGACACTATCAGTCTTCGGACACTCTCAGTCTTCGGACACAATCAGTCTTTGAACACAATCAGTCTACGGACACTATCAGTCTTTGGAAACGGTCAGTTGTCGGATATTAGCAGTCTTCGGACGTAGCAATCACTATAGTCTAGGCTGGTTCTAGAAACTTATGGTCTTGGAAAACTCGGTCTCAGTTTATAATGGTGTTATTTAAGAACTATAATGGAAAAGGTTGAAATTATGAGTACTAAAATGTGTATTTATTAAATGCGGATAACATCGATAACTATTGTAAAATGATACGTAACATTAGTAATTTTGACGTGTTTTGACATTTATTCAACATGAGATTTGAGCAGAAAATTCGGTCATGGAAATTTCGGTCCCGGAATATTCGGTCTCAGGTATAAATAAACTTAGGTATTAGATGTATAGAGGGGCGTGTCGCCCCCTAAACCCCCCTGTCAAGTCATTAAACAATCATGAAGTGTGCAGTACAACAAACTAACGGACTCAGCAACTACATAACTGTCATTCAAGTTGAGAGCTCATTTATAATTCCGAGACCGAAATTTTCTGCCACCGTCTAGGCTACAACAAGAGTGAAACAATACCATCAATCATTGGGTACTTTACCGATAGTAGAGCACTATTGCATGATAGTGCTCTAGTAGGTACTAACTCGAATGAAATATTCGAAAATACTCGAATTAACTGCCTGGGCTTACCAGACACAAACTGAGTACCAAATATATAATTGATAATTCTTAATTCTTTTGTTTAATTGTCAAATTTGTTTAATTGTCAAATTTGTTTAACTGTCAAATTTGTTTAATTGTCAAATTTGTTTAATTGTCAAATTTGTTTAACTGTCAAATTTGTTTAATTGTCAAATTTGTTTAACTGTCAAATTTGTTTAATTGTCAAATTTGTTTAACTGTCAAATTTGTTTAATTGTCAAATTTGTTTAATTGTCAAATTTGTTTTATTGTCAAATTTGTTTGATTGTCAAATTTGTTTTATTGTCAAATTTGTTTAATTATCAAATTTGTTTAATTGTCAAATTTGTTTTATTGTCAAATTTGTTTAACTGTCAAATTTGTTTAATTGTAAAATTTGTTTAATTGTCAAATTTGTTTATCTGTCAAATTTGTTTAATTGTCAAATTTGTTTAATTGTCAAATTTGTTTATCTGTCAAATTTGTTTAATTGTCAAATTTGTTTTATTGTCAAATTTGTTTAACTGTCAAATTTGTTTAATTGTAAAATTTGTTTGATTGTCAAATTTGTTTATCTGTCAAATTTTTTTAATTGTCAAATTTGTTTAACTGTCAAATTTGTTCAATTGTCAAATTTGTTTTATTGTCAAATTTGTTTAACTGTCAAATTTGTTTAATTGTCAAATTTGTTTAATTGTCAAATTTGTTTTATTGTCAAATTTGTTTGATTGTCAAATTTGTTTTATTGTCAAATTTGTTTAATTGTAAAATTTGTTTAACTGTCAAATTTGTTTTATTGTCAAATTTATCTAACTGTCAAATTTGTTTAATTGTCAAATTAGTTTAATTGTCAAATTTGTTTGATTGTCAAATTTGTTTGATTGTCAAATTTGTTTGATTGTCAAATTTGTTTAATCGTCAAATTTGTTTAATCGTCAAATTTGTTTAATAGTCAATTTTTTTAATTGACAATTTTTTTTAATTGACAATTTTTTTTAATTGACAATTTTTTTTAATTGACAATTTTTTTAATTGACAATTTTTTTAATTGACAATTTTTTAATTGACAATTTTTTTAATTGTCAATTTTTTTTTTAATTCAGCAATAATAGTAAAAAGATCAGGAAAAGTAAAGCCAAACCATAAATTTAAGTATGTTGCATGACACCGTAAATAAAACATGTTGCGCGGTGATATGTTGCGCGGTGACATAACAGTACTAGTACCATTTATAGGGGCTGAGAAGTGTAACTAGTTTCAGTGTCATTGGAGATATGGTAAGGGAACGTTAGAACGGAGTGGTAGAACGTTGGGTGTGAGAACGGAGTGAGAGAACGTTGCATGTGTCCTTCAAGCTCTTTGTTGCTATATACTTTATCATTCGATAGAACTAAGGTCAAATAAATTGAACTCAGTTGTTCTTTACCTAAGTTTTGTTCGTGCTTTCAGTGGAAAAGTATTGTCTTTTTAAACAAAATATAAGTTTTGTAAGGATTATAAAAGAAAATTTTGTACCGTTAACAATTATACAAATTCATTTAGGTAGGTACTACTGAACGATGAAAATGTTCCTCAAAACAATTACTATAACATTTAACTTGAAATACTGTTTAAAAGGTTCAATCCCGGTAAAGACATACTTGTGATAAATATTAGTATAAACTGAACCTATAACATCGATTCCAAATGTGAAAAACGTAATCAAAACTTCTATTGATTAAATATTTGTCCCTTTATCGAGTCTGTTTTGGATTAGAGTAAACAAAAGTTAACTCACACTGTTTTTAGAAGGGAGAACGTAAACAAATCACTTTGACTTAGTGTGACTTGGTTAGAAAAGTTTGCACCCCAAGTACAGTGAAACTCCTGAGTTATGAAGTTCTGAGTTATGAAGGACCTGGGTTATGAAGGACCTGAGTTATGAAGGACCTGAGTTATGAAATGAACCTGATTTATGAAGTATTTTCTGTGTTAAAAATATAGAAAATGATACACATCAAGAATTTCGTTATAGTTGTTCCTCAATGATCATAGTTTTTTTATGATTTCAATCATAGAAAACTATCTAGTGCACCCGAGATATGAAGTGGCTCTGAGTTATGATGGAACCAATACTTCATAACTCAGAAGTTTCACTGTACTAAGTTTAAAAAATCTTTAAAAACTGTATTTATTTTATTGTAGAAAGTAGGTACAAAGTTAATCGTTTTTTTTTTTTTTTTGAAGAAAAAAAATATCAATGTTTGAAAACTGCCTGTCTGTTTCGAACTAGTTTATAATAAATACTAGTGTACTTACCCGTTAAGAATAACGTATAAATACTAGTGTATTTACCCGTTAAGAATAACGTATAAATACTAGTGTATTTACCCGTTAAGAATAACGGGTTCTCAATTGCATCACTATCAATATTTGTGCAATTTAACTATCCACACTTTGGTCCGTGCTCTCATATTTAAAAGAAGCTATTAATTGAATAATGATGATAATATTATATTTATATCATAGACATAGACTGATAGAGTATATAAATTTTACGATAGAGGTTGACAATAATTATTTGTAAACAATTACAATCTAGATTATAAATAATTTCTGATTCAGTTAATGAAATCATTTATTGCACTCATATAAGAATTCATGCTACCACCTGTTAACATATTTAGTCTAATTTCTGAATATTCCTTAAAGCGTGACAGACAGACAGACAGACAGACCGACAAATAAAGATAAGGAAACTATTTATGGGGGGTGATAAATAATATAAATTTTATATGATTTTAATGATGTATGTGTGATACATAAAAATTTTAGGAATATAAGTTACAGAAATTTTGCTCAAT
Source organism: Caprella mutica (assembly GCA_947561585.1). Classification (NCBI taxonomy): domain Eukaryota; kingdom Metazoa; phylum Arthropoda; class Malacostraca; order Amphipoda; family Caprellidae; genus Caprella; species Caprella mutica. The sequence continues at coordinate 285,878 of CANNZV010000894.1, forward strand.
TTTAAAATGAAGAAGAAGGCTAAAGATAAAGCAAATTTGTAAATAATTTATAAAATGTGATATTTCGATTCCCCGAGAATTATTTTCAAAATATCTGTTACACAAAATAAATCATAGAAGAAAAAAAATCGAAAGAGAAATGATAAAATGATGGGTTTAAAACAATATTAAAAATCACAATAATTAGTTATCTACAATTAAAAGAAGAAAAGAGCCATTATGAAGGTTTAGAGAATGGTTCGGTTTTGAAGAAATGAAGGGATTCTATTTTCTTTAATCTGAACTATTTGAGGTAGCGTCTAAAATCTTAAAATTATTTTTGGAAATTTTATTACTACACTGTTCAGTGTGGTCAATTTTAGTATTATTATTGATTATTATTGATTCGACACATAAAAAATGTTTAGCTATCGAATAAAGTTATTCAAAATAGAAAATGATAAAGCTTCAAATGTTTCTTTATTGGTGGATATATTCAGTAGATTTTTAGGCATCGAAATTTACACATTTTGAAGATTTACAAAATATTTTCTTCTGAGTAAAATTGAATTTCTACAGAATTCAGATACAAAAATCATATTAAAATAGATAGCTACTTATTAATTTATCAAACTTCTAAACCATGGAAACCAATTAAAAGAAAAGATAGATAATTATTGACTAATAATTATTACATAATTTTTAAAAGCATGAGGCACGATGATAATGTTTGAAATTATTTCATTCTACTATAAAAACAGGATTTATTCATTAAAAAATCGGTTTGAATATAATTAGAAAAGAAAATCGGTTATAATGAATAAGATGAAAATCGGTTATAATGAATAAAATGAAAATCGGTTATAATGAATAAAATGAAAATCGGTTATAATGAATAAAATGAAAATCGGTTATAATGAATAAAATGAAAATCGGTTATAATGAATAAAATGAAAATCGGTTATAATGAATAAAATGAAAATCGGTTATAATATATAAAATGAAAATCGGTTATAATGTATTAAAAGAAAATCGGTTATAATGAATAAGATGAAAATCGGTTATAATGAATTAAATGAAAATCGGTTATAATGAATAAAATGAAAATCGGTTATAATGTATTAAAAGAAAATCGGTTATAATGAAATAAATGACAATCGGTTATAATGAAATAAATGACAATCGGTTATATTGAATAAAATGAAAATCGGTTATAATAGATCAAAGAAATTCAACAGGTAGGTTTTTTGGTGATCACACAATTCAAAATGTGTTCGTGTACCGAGTGTTTAATTCTATTGTTTGGAGAGCATTTCCTGTGTTTATATTGTCACATTTTGAATAGTGGAATAGGTTGTGATTCTCTATAAGGAATAGGTTGTGATTCTCTATATGGAATAGGTTGTGATTCTCTATATGGAATAGGTTGTGATTCTCTATATGGAATAGGTTGTGATTCTCTATAAGGAATAGGTTGTGATTCTCTATAAGGAATAGGTTGTGATTCTCTATATGGAATAGGTTGTGATTCTCTATATGGAATAGGTTGTGATTCTCTATATGGAATAGGTTGTGATTCTCTATATGGAATAGGTTGTGATTCTCTATATGGAATAGGTTGTGATTCTCTATATGGAATAGGTTGTGATTCTCTATATGGAATAGGTTGTGATTCTCTATATGGAATAGGTTGTGATTCTCTATATGGAATAGGTTGTGATTCTCTATATGGAATAGGTTGTGATTCTCTATATGGAATAGGTTGTGATTCTCTATATGGAATAGGTTGTGATTCTCTATATGGAATAGGTTGTGATTCTCTATATGGAATAGGTTGTGATTCTCTATATGGAATAGGTTGTGATTCTCTATATGGAATAGGTTGTGATTCTCTATATGGAATAGGTTGGGATTCTCTATACGGAATAGGTTGTGATTCTCTATATGGAATAGGTTGTGATTCTCTATATGGAATAGGTTGGGATTCTCTATACGGAATAGGTTGTGATTCTCTATATGGAATAGGTTGTGATTCTCTATATGGAATAGGTTGTGATTCTCTATATGGAATAGGTTGGGATTCTCTATATGGAATAGGTTGGGATTCTCTATATGGAATAGGTTGGGATTCTCTATATGGAATAGGTTGTGATTCTCTATATGGAATAGGTTGGGATTCTCTATATGGAATAGGTTGTGATTCTCTATATGGAATAGGTTGTGATTCTCTATATGGAATAGGTTGTGATTCTCTATATGGAATAGGTTGTGATTCTCTATATGGAATAGGTTGTGATTCTCTATATGGAATAGGTTGGGATTCTCTATACGGAATAGGTTGTGATTCTCTATATGGAATAGGTTGTGATTCTCTATATGGAATAGGTTGTGATTCTCTATATGGAATGGGTTGTGCGACTTTATTAACATATATGTAATAAAGTCGCTGCTTAATAAATACTAGTTCATTTGTCGTTGTTGGTATAAATCAACTATTATATTAAATAACTTTTTTCGCCATGCATAACTTAAGTTCTGAGTTATCGACCAGTTCCACATTTTCGACCAGAAATTTATTTTACTCGTTATTTTTTGATCGAAAGCATAAATCACTTAACCTCCTTCAGAGATGGACACTGAAGGAACTGGCGAAGGAGTGAATGATCCTACTGAAGGAGAAGATGGTAAAGAACTCTCAAAGCCTTTGGATGGAATGGTAGAACCACCGAAAGCTGTTCCACCAGATGGGGGATGGGGCTGGGTGGTGGTGATGGGTGCTTTCTATGTTGCGGTGAGTAGCGGTTTTAAATGGAAAAGAGTAAATTTCTAGTTTGCGTCCCGTATTCATTTAGGGACGCGAACTAGGAATTTTCTGAACAAAGTATACTGATAAAAGAGTTATTCAAGAAAAACTTCTCAATTTGGTTGTTCATGCCTCATTCAATATAATACTGAATATTGATATCTAACTTGCATTTATTCACAGTTGAACTAATCTTAAATATCGAAAAATCATTTAAGAATTTACCAAATTTGAATAAACAAAAATGTGTTCATTTTTCTTTCCAGTCTACACTGGTAGGAGTTCTCTCGAGCTTCGGAATCATATTCAGTGAGCCCCTTACCAGAATGAACGTCTCTTCAGTCACCACGGGTTGGATGGTCAATATCTACATCTTCTTGTGGAATATGTCGGTGGTTTTAGTCCCTCCACTGTGCGAAATGTTCTCTTGGAGGACCGTCAGCTTCGTCGGACACTTGGTAGCTGCCATAGCGTACATCCTTATGGCTTTTGTCAGCTCAGTCCTGTCTATCTTCTTACTCTTTAGCGTTGGTATTGGTGAGAGTTTGATGTGCTAGACTAAGTCCAATTAACTATTTTAACTAAAAATTACGTAGGAATGACATATAAAAACAAATTTTAGGCTCTGATACGCAAGGGAGATTATATGCCCTTAGAAAATACCTAACTGTAAACCTATTTTTGAAAATAGGAATGAGTGGAGGAGCTGCAACTGGAGTTTGTCTTCTGGTGGTTCCTGCCTATTTTGAGAAACACAAAGGAGCAGCAATGGCCATCCTGATGACTGGAACAACGATAGGGCAGATTCTCCTACCTATAGTACTTACAGCCCTCTCTCAGGAATTCGGTTTCAAGGGTTCTGCTCTTATTTTCGGAGGAATTCTTCTGAACTGTTGTGTGTCAGCCTGTTTATACCATCCCATTGAATGGCACCAAAGAAAACCAAATTCAAATAATGAACTGAGAGCTATGAAAGCAAGTAGAAGACCAAATAGTAGCATAGAAACAAAACTGACTCTTCGTTACGTTATGAATACTTTATGCGTTAAAGTCTGCAGTCAATTCAGAGATATGACTCAGTTAAGAATATCGCTGGTGAATTTCAGCTATGGCTTGTATGTAATAGGATACGCAAACTTCGTCGCACAGCTTCCGTTTTCAATGAGAGAATCAGGGTATACACCTCAAGCTATATCATATGTTTTTTCACTCTCTGCAATAGCCAACACTGTTGTCAGAGTACTCATATGTATCGTGGCGGACAGAAAGTGGTTCAATAGGAAAGTATGTTTCTTCGCTGGTACACTCTTAGGGGGATTATGCAGCATAGGTGAGTTAGAGCAATGCTGATAAATCACAGTAGTCTTAAGGGCCGTACACACGTAAGGTTTTTAAGTCTTTCCACCAGACTTTTTGCTAAGCTCCTCCTACTTTTTCCACATTAATATAAGAAAAAACGAATAATTATTATTTATTTTAGTTGGTATCCATGATACCTGCAAGTATTATGGATACCAACTGCATTAAATAATAATTATATCGTTTTTTTCTTATATTCTCGTAGAAAAAGTAGGAGGAGCTTACCAAAAAGTCTGGTGGAAAGACTTAAAAAACCCTACGTGTGTGCGGACCTTTAGTTTTAAATATTGAGGATTATAATTTCTTCATTCAATTTTCCTATTCAGGAATATTTTCTGTTGTATTATCAGAGAAAAGAGTCACTGCGTGATGCTAATTTCACATATCACAGTTTTAATTTTGTTATTACATACAAATCTTACAAATTTGTAGTTGTGTACCCGCAGACCAAATTCAAACTAACTGCAAGCAGTACAGTTCGTAAAGCTATTCTTTCAAAATTTTAAATTAAGTAAACTGTGAAAAAATCATCATAGATGCTTTTTTCTTTGACTGTACATTGCACAAAAAAATATTATCAAGTACCTGAAATTTTCTTTTATTAGCAATAACCCGAATAAGGTTGCCCAAACTAATTATATCACGTAAATATTTACTTTGATAGTATAAACTGATATTTTTGGTACTTACAGCTGCAGTTTTCATCATCGAAGAGATCGAGTGGCTGATTTGCTGCATGATTGGTCTGAACATAGGAACGGCTGCTATTCTTTCAGTTTTCTACACTCTTCTATTGGATATTTGTGGCCGAGAACTCTATGGCTCGGCTCTATCTTTATCGGGATTCACACTGGCAATAGTTGGCATCACAATTGGACCATTTACAGGTGATTCAATAAATTTAAAATCACAGAAATACGGGATCTTCTAGTAGAAGTTTTGGACTCGAGAAGTCAAAACCTCATATTTGCATAACTATGATAGGTAGTAAGATAATACTGCAGGTACCATTTTAAAGATTTTTTTGTAATGTTTCATGATATCCTTCAAAATATGCCCAAAACTTCTAATGCACCATCATTGATAAATTAGTAGGTACTATATAGTGGATAAGTGAATTAAAACTCAAGCTAATGATATACATTGAATTATTCTAGTTTATAACTTCTATTTTACTAAATTAACTTGTTAGTGAAATATTCGTAAGAAATATGTTTTATTCGAATTATCTGTTTTCAGGAGTTGTGCGCAATTTCTCCAATTATACCTTCAGCTTGTCGATGTGCGGTGTGATGCAGTTACTGGCATCTCTATTTTTGTTGCTGTTACCACTTGCAATAAAAATGGATAAAAGGAGAGTATAGAAAAAAACAGAGTATCAACAACGTACGGCAAATAGCAAATTAAAGTACAAACAACATTGGTACATTTCCTAAATTTTCATTAATCAATAGGATAGCTAATTATTATGTACTTTAAACTTTAAAGTATTCAGATTTTTGTAGCATTCACAATGATATCTCCATATTAATAATTATTCATGCATGATAGTTTGTGTAAATATATGTGATACTCGTTAATTTTTTTTGTTTCTAAACTATAGATGTTCACACTCTGTAGTATACCAATTACCTGAGTCGTTCTGGCATTATCTATATAAAACGAAAAATATTCTTCGATTAATTATTTATTTTTATTTTGTAATTGGATTTATGTTTTGAATATAAAATTCCACTTTTACCCTTTTCGCTTATTAAAGCATAAATTGGTCGTTCTAAATTTTGTTAAAAGAAAATCGGTGCTATAATTTTGCTCACTGTACAACATTCATCGTGTTAATAGTTGTTTTATTATCATATAAGCTGTTCTATATTGAACATGTTCAAGAGTGTTAACCTAAAAAGTGTTTGGCATGAACATATAACCCAGTTTGTATTTGGTGTGCTAAACTCTGCTGACTTTTCCAAGAATTCTGATTAAAAAACAAAACATCATCGACAATTTTCCTTAAAATGGCTGATCCTCCAATTTTTTCTATTTTTTCACTTGAAAATCAGCCAACTTGTCAGACAAATTTACCATCAAATACAGTCTGGCTTATAACTTTAGTGAGTTGGTTTCAGTCGTTAAAAATGTATTAAACTAAATTTATTATTATTGTGTAACGTAAAATAAATTAGGTGTTTTAATTGAAGAATTTATTCTCTGTAACCCACTGTCAATTTGATTTTGATAGTAATTGTAATGTTAGAAATAAATAATTACAAAGTATAATTTGATGACTTTTATTGAGTATTAACAATTAATGAAGGCAAACATTCTTTTTGATCTCCAGAAAGTTTTATTTTTGATTTAAAATATTCCATATCACACCAATAGGGGAAAAAGATTGGTATATGTATGTTCCGCGCAATTTGTTGATACAATCTCTAGAAATAATATTTATAACCTTTAAGAAATTATCGTATTGTGCTATATAATCAATTTTAATTGTCTTATTAAACTTCTAAAGAACTATTTTAATTTAATATCATGGAGGCGTTTATTAGTCAGACGAATTTTTGAGAGAATTTCAAGAGTGATCACATTTATGACCAAAATTTAGGTACTAAATGAAATTTTGGTGATCTTGATTGCTAGTTTTTGATAAAAGTTTGGAAAAATAAACTCCCTTTTAAAGTTTTTAACACTTTATTCATAATTGGTTAATAAATAGGTATTGAAATTTTAGAAATAGGTATTTTAATTTTAGAAATAGGTATTTTAATTTTAGAAACAGGTATTTTAATTTTAGAAATAGGTATTTTAATTTTAGAAATAGTTATTTTAATTTCAGAAACATTCATTTTAATTTTAGAAATAGGTATTTTAATTTTAGAAACAGGTATTTTAATTTTAGAAATAGTTATTTTAATTTCAGAAACAGTTATTTTAATTTCAGAAATAGTTATTTTAATTTCAGAAACAGTTATTTTAATTTCAGAAATAGTTATTTTAATTTCAGAAATAGTTATTTAAATCTTATAGAAATACTGTAAAAGGTATATCTATTTTTTGAATATTAATTTTTAAACTAATTACTTACTTAAGTATTTAAATAACATAATTACAATGTTATAATCATACAGGATAAAGGAGTGTTTACTATACAGATATAGGTAGGTATACACGTTCTTTGTAATTTATTACCATCTTTAGTTTATATACACATACTCCATTATACATAATTATATACATTCTCCATAGATATAAATAAATATGCAATCTACGTATAAAATGTGTATATATGTAGAACATTTCCGTTTAAGGTATATAGAAATATTTTCTAATCGGATGTTGAAATAGATGTTTTAAATGGGTATTTTACATGGATGTTTAACATGGATGTTTAACATGGATATTTAACATGGATATTTAACATGGATATTTAACATGGATGTTTAACATGGATGTTTAACATGGATGTTTTACATGGATGTTTAACATGGATGTTTAACATGGATATTTAACACGGATATTTAACATGGATGTTTAACATGGATGTTTATGATTGTATAACATAGATGTATGTTAAAATGAAGTTTTATGTTAATTCCTGTATGCTAAATTTACCTCTTTTTAACGTTTTTATGTCATTTGTTTTTATTATAAAAAACATATAATTAAATTACTAGTATTATTAACCACACATTTGATTCACAGCCAAAAATAAAAAGAAGATGAAAAGTTTTTTTTTTTATTCACTACTAACAATTTACTTGGATTAAATTATTCCATTTGTTGATGTAATTTAATAAACTTAATTTAAAGAAGTTACGTATCATCGTACGGTTCCATCCACATTTTCGGTCATTTAAAAAAATAATGGCACTTTCTATAATAAAATGTTGTTAATAATTAGTTGTATACTTTCGAAAATTCATCCGTCAGAAATATATAATGAACAATCAGATAAAACTTTTAAGCATGTAACTCTGAATTTCACCGCACCGGTAGCAATGGCGCTGCAATCTGTATGTTATCTATTGACGATATTGAAACAATAACTGTACAATTTACACGTCAATGAAATTTATATTAATTTTTTAATATAAAGTAGAGTTGATTTAATATAAGGTGAACTAGAACGTTAATACTAATTAAACAAAAAGAACAAAATATGCAATATCGTGCGCATGAGCTCTATCATTTGTTTTGTGAGTTTCCTCAGTACCTATATAGGTGGCGCTGCAGTTGAGAATTAATTAAACAAATTCTTTTTCTAAATCACACTGAAAAAGATAATGACAACATTGTATCCTATAATTAAGGCCATAATTTCGATTTATCAACAGGGGAAAAAAGTTTGTCCAAAGGTTTAGGGGAGAACCGGGAGCATTCGGACAGTTTTTGTTAAAAACTGAATAATTCGTAAACTAATTCGAATTTTACTATTTAAAGATTTCTGTATGTAGATAAAACATCTTACTTCAATTTGTATTAAGACTGTTTTACAATTTAAACCTTCATTCGAAAGTTATAAGACAAAATGTAGGAAGGATCTAAGTGTCCGAATTCTCCTTCCTAGAGGGAGACTTCGGACAAGCTGTAAGAATGGTTCGGACACCATAAAAATGGAAAAATCTATTGTAATTTGAGCAATTAAATGATAGGATTAAATTCGGATGCACTAATTTAATTGAAATAAAACATAATGACTTGTTATCATTTTATCATAATTGAACATTTTCTCCAACAAAATATAGATAGCTCATGAATAATCACTATGAAATTATCTTTATATTTAATAGCTATATATTAAAACAAATGGTATAACTATTTCCTTTTACTTTGGGTAAAACTATTTCCTTTTTCTTGGAATTACGCCAAAAGTTAGTAAATTACATCTTAAATATTTCATCAAATGTTTAAAGTATAGTCCGTAAGTGTAGATCTTGCTACACCTCCAATTTCAGCAGCTTTTCTGACAGTTAAACCATTTTTGAATTATAAAAAAATGCTTTTCGAATACCTTCTTCATTACGGTCTCTATCAGTTTTCCTTTTATAATGAAAAGACATGATTATGATCGTCAATTTGTAAATTAAAGACCCTAATATCAAAAGTTGTAACTAATTATATAAACGAGTGCTATTTCAATTAAAATAACTAACTTTAAGATCTGAATGTACTTTTTAATAAGAATTACTCCAATAAATTGTAATGGTGGGCTGAATTGGATACCTACCGGGGGAAGGTTCGGACACTGTCCGAACCAACCTCAACAGAAGTGTCCGATTCATCCCAAATGACACTTCTTATATAATGACAATTATATTGTTGGTCTGAAGAAATTGTTAGGTTAGTCATTCTTTGTTAGATTTTGGAAAAAAATAAAAAAAAAAATTTGTGGCCCATACTGTAAACTATTTGAAAGAGATGTTTCAGTGATTTGTGTGAAACCCTGCAGAGTAAGTTACGAATTATTGGCCGATTTCACATCTTCGATCATATAAGAAAAAGTGCTCAATAATATTTATTGAACATTTCTTTATTTGGTATCAAAATTATACCTGCAGATATAGTGGATACCAATCAAAAAAAAATATTAAAAATGCTGGTGTCATGGATAACAATTAAAATGAATGTTATTTAATGGTATAAATGATGGTGACTTTTCTCCATTAATTTACTATCAAATAGATTACTATTTCTTTTTTTTATCAAATTTAACTTAATTGCAGACATATCATTTTAGAGGCTTGTTCTCTTCCACCGGAAGCTTTAGCAATAGCTATAGCAAGGTATAAATGAGCAATAGGAAACAGATAGGCCACTAATGAGTTAGACAGGGCAGTGACCGCGGTGTGGTACATTGTACAATCAAAAATAATATACTACAGTAAGATACACCACTCACGCAAATTTTTGTTTCAAATGTGCGTTGTGGCGCCATCTGGATTTTAGAGCAGGAATTATAGAGAAACAATATTTGTTGTTGATCAAAACATTGAAAGTTTCAGTATTCAGGTAGTAGTTATAAATATATATTAAGGCTATATGTGGATGGTGTGACCATTGAATTAATTCTATTCTCCAAAGTGACCAAATGGTGTTGTTTTAGTTCCCGCTTTCAAATCCAGATGGCGCTTTTCATAACAGAAATTTCCGAGAGTGGAGTATCTTACTGTAGTACAATATCTTTGGTACAGTGATCTAAGTGATAGTACATCACATATAGACCATTCAATATGTTTTGGCATATTTTAGAATTAGGCATTTTTAATTTCACTTTTTATAAAGTTTTTATCCAACTTAAACAGTTTAGTTTAGTACTTATTTCAATTATTAGGATATTGATATGATGAAATAATTTATAACTTCACTCTAAATTTTTAATTATATAAAATAAAAACAAATTGAATTGAGAGAAACGGTACTTTCTAGCCTAAGTTAAAGGGGTAGAAATCTTATATAAAATATTGACACTTATTGTAAAAAAAAGTTGTTAGTAATTAGTTGAGAATTCATTTTGGCTACCTGTGAATATCAGCGGTTTGAACATTTTTAAATCTTTTTTTTTAAATCAGATGACAACAGTATATTTTAATTAAAGTCCATCTATCGATTTATGAACAAAAAGAAAACCCTTTAGGCAACTAAGTATTTATTTTCTTCATTATTACAATATTTCAGTTATTGAATCTAGAAACATATAATATCTTTATTTAAATAAAAACGAAAATAGAGATGTATTCCACTTTCAAAAGCTATCTACGGAAGGAACAAGATTCTCTAACAGATCTGATAATTGAGGAAGGAGGTTATGAAGAAGAGAAAGAAGAAATTGGAGAAGAGAAGAAGGAAGAGGTAGAGGAGAGAAGTAAAGAAAAGAAGGATGGTGATATCAAAGAAACTGTTGACATTGACAAGAAGATAAATTGGCGTAAATGGTTGATACTAGCATCTTCTTTCTACATGGCTGTGAGTTATAGAAAAAAACTTCGTGATGATAGAAAAATTATCTCTAATACGTTCACTATAATGCATTATTAACTAATTAATTAAAGTATTTATCGAATAGAAATATTGATTTACTATTTCTAGGAAACCTAACCTATATTTATATAAAGTATTTATAGGTTGTTATGTATAACAGTAAAAGTAAACAAAGATTTTATATAATCGACTATTTGTTTACCAGCATGGAAGACGACATACAGACTGCATAACAATCACCAGGGTTGTGGCAATATGCTCTTAAAATCATAGATCATGAAAATATTATAGACGGAGAGAATTAAATAGTATTGAATTGTTCTTAACCAGTGGAATATAGTATTCGATACCATTTCATTTCGTTTCGTCTATGATATTCTTGGGATCTATGATTTTAAGAGAATATTGTCACAACCCTAATAATCACGTTTCACCTGTTACTATAGTTAATAAATCTTCCTCATGATACTTATAAATAGGAATTAAATGAACATGATGAACAAAATCCAGAAAATAGTAAATATTATACCCGCCCCTTGCAGGTTTTTCAAATGGGCATCACACCCACTTTCGGAATGCTTTTTGACGACAGACTGGCCTCCAGTAACGTATCTTCTAGCACCATAGGCTGGCTTCTGAGTGTTCACGGTGTTTCTGGTAGTATAGGTAGCATTTTTACTCCTGCCCTGGTTAGCGCCTTCAGTTACCGGTCTGTAGCCCTCACAGGCTCTCTCATAACCTCGGCAACATTCACAGCTTTGGCCTTCGTCTCGTCAGTCCCGCTTCTATTCCTCCTCTTTGGAATTTTTCTGCGTGAGTAGATTTGATAATCTTAAAGTTTTGTATAATGAATTCTTCTGCACAAAGCTTGAGTACCTAAAGATTATTCATATAAAAAGGATAGTAGTATCTTTAAGATAAAGTTATAAATATATAATTTGGAAAAAAAATATCTATTTTATAGCTAAGTAAATTAAAATTGAATTTCTTTCGACTAACATTTTTTTTCAATTTATACTGATGAAGATGTGTATAGGATTGATTAAAAATATTTTACAAGACTATTTTCAAAGATTGTAGCTATATACGTTTCATTTGACAAAATTTTTTGTTTACAGCATTAGGAAGCGGCATGGCGTCAACCGTCTGCTTCATCATTTTGCCGAAATGTTTCATCAAGAGACGAGGACTGGCAATGGGAATCCTAACAGCTGGAATATCAGCAGGAGGAATGGTCCTACCGCCTCTTTTGCAGAACCTAGAACAGAAATTTGATCTTACCATCGCCATGTTAGTAGGTGGAGGCTTTTTAATTATATGCTGTGTAGGGGCTTGTACCTTCAAAATACCCCAAAAGAACAACTTACCAGACGTTATAACCGGTAAAACAGGAGTAAATTGTAATACAATAAAGCAACTAGAAAATGTAAAAGATTCTTCGGATATTAACCAAGTTGAAGCTGCTAATAATTCGAAAATGGAAAAATCAGATGAAGCTAAAGTATCAATGATCAATGGCATAAAGATATTTTGTTTTCAATTACTAGAGAGTTTGATTGCTGTTAAGGAACCTAGAGTTATCCTATCGAGTCTAAGCTTGACCATTACCATAGTTTCTTTCACGAACGTGATGACTCTTATACCCTTCGCTGTGCTGGAGTTCGGACTGCTGGCTGAAATCGCAGCTTGGTGCATATCTTGCAGTGCTTTCAGTAATACTGGCAGCAGACTTATCATTTCGGCAGTGGCTGATAAGAAGGGATTCAATAGGAAGATTGTGTATCTTCTTGGAGCCACTGTGGCTGCCGCATCTCTATCAGGTAACGTTTATAGAGTATATGCAAATGTAATATATTTAAGACAAATAATTCCAGTAGTAGGTACGGATTTAGAATAACATGGGAATGAATGAGTGATAACCATTTATTCGCCTTTGAAATGTGTCATGATTACTAACATCAAGAATAATTATAAGTTTGAAAAGGTGACTATACTGGATGTTAAGTATAATATACTATTGATCAAAAAAATTTATTCTCAACGAAATATCCATATTTTCAAGAGGTAATTTAACTCAACGTTTTAGTTATTTTTTGAAGATCGAAACTTAAAAAAAAAATACAATATTCAATCCAAGAATTTTTTTGTTAATGTAAACATTTATATACAGTGAAACTCCTGAGTTATGATGTAACGATTCCTTCATAACTCGAAGCCGCTTCATAACTCAGGTGCACTAGAATATTTTTCTGTCATTAAAATCTTAGAAAACGATTGTTATTTGAGGGATAACTTAGTCAGTATATCGTTTTCTACAATATAAACATAGAAAATACTTCATAAGTCAGGTCCTTCATAACTCAAGACTGCATAACTCAGGAGTTTTATTGAATTCAATTTGTTAAACTAAAAGGACGAAATTTCAACTCCTACTCAATTGAACTATTCGTGTCATTTTAACGTTCAACTCAGGAGTTGAAGTAGGTTTGGACACTGAATCACCTTCTGAGGACCGAAAATTGATTTCTTTTCAGTTTTCCCACACGTTAGTCACAGCCCCTACCTTCTACTGTCCCTCATGCTGTTCTATGGAGTGGGTATGGGTATCTTCGTCAGTTTACACTTCATCACTTTGCCTGATTTTGTCGGAGCGGAGCTTTTCGCGTCGACGCTTACGGTTAACAGTGTGGTGCTCATCGGGACCTACGTAACTCTTTCGCCCCTCATTGGTGAGATCAATTATCATCATTTACATAATCATTTACGCAATCATTTACATAATCACTTACGCAATCATTTACATAATCACTTAATTATGCAATCATTTACATAAAAAATGTAATAATTATGATATTTTCATCTAATCGAACTAAACATTTGAAATTAAATTTCATTCAATATAATTAGCTTAGGAAATAAAAAGAGTTAATGAATTCACTAACTATATTTTTTACTACCATTCTATTGAATTAGCCAGTCAATAACCGTATAAAGAGTTTCTATGGATGCATTATCTATAAAAATAATTTCCATCGTGTGTTTATTTATTTATTCATTTGGTCTCAGATTATACACATAGAGTTATGATAAACTACTCTAGAGAGAGGAAGTGTTGCAGCGATTGCAGGACGCTAAGGAAGACGGTGTAAAACCTTATTTGGATTCAGTTATATCATTTCTCCATTAAATTTTTCTTTCAGTTATATCATTTCTCCATTAAACTGACTCTAGATTGCCAGTCACGTGACCCAAAAATAAGGATTTTAGCGTCCCGCAAGACGCGATATTATTTTGGCCACTGACTCACCACTTGATTATACACGAAGGGTATTAAACATGAAGAATGTAACTATGATAGGCACGGGAATATATTGACTTGATATGTAAATTCCCTTTATTTCTATTTAATTTTTATTCAATCAATGTATTTTATCTATTAAATAAATTAGACTATGCAGAAAATTAAATTTTAATTAAATTCAATAAAAGTAACCTAATAACCATGAAATAAATTAGTATTGATGATGCCCGTTATTTTAACGGTAAAGTACACTAGTCTATACTAATAATTTCTGTCGTGTGTTTATTTATTTGGTGTACGCTTTTACTCGACGGGAATTAATCGTTAAGTATACATGGTCGTGCAACTAAATTGGGACTAACTTTAACAGCACATATCTTCCGTAATTTCTAACCTATGACTAAATTATTTTTTACAGACAATCTTTAAGCCCTTTGCTATAATATTTCAGATTAAGATCTAGCATATTTCGCTAAAATATGTCGGAATTAGCGCGAAGAACGACCATATGTGAAATGTGACGCGCCGGGAACTCTGTTTCAGACATTATTAAGAGTACAGGCTATGCGAAATCGACTGTTTATCGAGTTGTTGCTGCTTTTGATGCCGAGGGTAAGGTTCAGAGAAGTCGACACAGTCCCCGCAGTGATCGAAAGAGAACCAAAACATTCCTTGCTGGGCTGAAAAGGACGTTGAAGTCAGACCCAAGCCAGCCGATGTCAAAACTGGCACAAAAGCGCAGCGTGAGTCGTATAGCACCATCAGCAAGGCAGCCAAGGAAGACCTTGATATGAAGTCATACGTAAGGAGAGTCCGTAACCTCCTAACTACCCGCTCCAGAGCCCTCAAAGCTGAAAGATGCCCAAAGCTTCTGAACCATCTGAAACACAAAGAAGGACATGTCCACGTTTTTGTTGACGAGAAAAAGTTCGTTGTTGATGAGGTTGCAAATCGCCAGAACACTCGAGTAGTTGCCTCCGATCGTTCAGAAGTTCCTCATGTGATGCAGAGCAAAAATCCTGCTTCTGTGATGGTTTTTGCAGCCGTCGCAAGTGATGGTAAGGTGATGCCTCCTCATTTCATCGAAGCGGGTCTTAAAATCAACACAGCGGAGTACTTGAAAATTCTGAAAAATGTTTTGATGCCGTGGATACGTAGGAACTACGACCCCTTCAAAGTGATGCTCGTTCAAGACTCTGCGCCCGCGCATGGAGCAAAGAAAGTTCAGGATTTCCTGAAGGAGAATCTTCCTTTGATGGTCCCAAAGGATATTTGGGCCAGCAGCTCCCCAGATCTGAATGTTTGTGACTATTGGCTGTTTGGCGTCATTGAGGGAGAGTCTAACGTAACTTCACATCCAACTGCCAACTCTCTGAAGGCCGCCATTCGTCGTCATTTCGTAATCTTGACCCTGAGGATGTAAAAAGGAGTTGTTCACGGTTTCGCTCGAGAATCTTCCAAATTATTGACGCAACGGGTAGTCACATAGAATGATTTTGTTCTGTAGACAATAACGAATAAATCAATACAAGTAAAAATTACATTTAATCGTTATTTGCCTTTCAAAATAGCAAATTTCAAAAAAGTTATGTTAGTCCCAATTTAGCTGCACGACCCTGTATAATCATGATACGCACCTGAATATATTGAGAATGAATTTTTTTAGTTAATTCAATTTTTATATGAATCTTATCAACTACTCAAATATAGTATCGGATTAATCAGGAAAATAAATTTTAATTGATTTCAATTCACTAAAAATGAACCTAACAACGAGTAATAAATTGTTATTGAAGATCCGTTATTTATACAGGCAATTGCTCTAGTAAAGTGTATTTTTTTTCTTCCCTTAGGTCTCATCAAGGATTACGAGTTGTCATACCAATGGAGTTTCTACGCATGCGCAGCACTACAACTCAGTCCAGTAGTGTTGCAACTTTTCGTGTCCAAAAGGGACCAACTTTACACAAACTCTGAGAAAATTTGAACTGAAAAGAGACGAACGTGTGTTTCTGTGATAAACTATTTGTGGTATTCTTGGTATAAATACATACCATGCCGTACAGACCTTGCTGTATTCTTAAATCCGAAGTGTAATATTTTAAATGTAGTTTAAATGCATGATAGCTTCATGGTTTTGCTATATGAATAAGATATTGAATACATATGTTAACCATGTAACGAAACCATATGTTAACCATCTATCAATAATTACCATTGGTAACTTCAACATATTGTGCCAATAAAAAACATTGAATTTATTACATATATTATTATTTAAAGAATTATAAAATTTTAAGATTATATTTTTCTATTCCCTGAAAACAAATAAGTAGGTATTAATAAAAATGACATTTGAAAACTTTAATTATAAAGATTAGATGAACATTAATTAGATAATGCTATGAAATATTGTAACATAATATGATAGATAAACAAACATTAACTAGTTTTTGTGCACTCGGTATAGCGCATACCTTCGCCGCCACTTATAATTGACCTTGATCATCAAATAATACTCGAGTTATAGATGACCTTGATCTCAACCTTTGATCTGATCGCTCCCAAAATCTAATAAACAATCGTTCCACTAAGAGTCATGCAATTTGGTTGAATACTTTTGAGTTATTAAGTTATAAATGACCTTGACCTTTGACCGGATAACTCCCAAAATCCTACCATCAAATCTCTGGACATTGGCCAATCGTCTCACCAAATTTTAGGCAATTTGTTGGAATATTTTTTGAGTTATGCGAATAACAAGATGATACATATCTAAATGAATGATGTCTATAATATAACCTTCCACTTTCTGCGAAGGTAATTAGTTAATTATTATTCTGGCTGAAATAACTGCAATTTCAGAGAAAATTGTTTTTTTTTATTACCAAAGTATAATCGAAAACGGAAAATCCAATGGATGACATAAAATCTTCCTATTAATGTTGACTTATCATTGTAAATAAGCTTTAGTTTGTTGAATCATATAGTTTACATTATTATGAATATTACATGAAACGTGTACAAAGACTCTCTAAAAGTACCTATTTACATTCATCACTAGATGGCGCATTCCAAAATTAAATCAAATTTTCAATTCTGTAGGTACCAAACATCATTTGGATGGACTAAGTTCATTATTTTACATAATTGAATATGTAAGCTGATTCCATTTAAAACAAATGTTGGATTTTACTCGATTAAACATTTAATTCACCTTCCTATATACTATATAGCTTAGTGAACGTTTCTAAGAAATTAACAAAAATAATTAGCTAGCAACTAGGATAATACTTATGCATTATCCGATTAAAATTACTTATCAAATTTTCTATAAACTATAGTCAATAAATTTCTCTTTGATGAAGATGCTTAATTTTGAAATAATATATTTCTACAAAGTTATCTTCACCTTTAATTTCAAAAATGGAAATTTTAATCCAAAATAGAGAGAAAGCAAATTGTTTTACGGAGGATGAGAATTGTAACAACCACCATTAAAAAAAGAAAAAAGATCTCTTATTTCCTGCTCATCCTTCCTGCTCTACACCTGCTCAGATTGTTCGAATGCGTGGCTATCTATTTCGCACTATAATTTCTCTCTTAATCTACATTCTAGATTAAATTATCTCATTAGAACTAATTTTTTTTACTATTTAAGCTAAGATAATAATATATTAAATGGAATGGATCATTCATTTCTTCGAATTTATTAAGATAAACTTTCATCGATGCTGTATTCTACAGTTACGAACACGAAGCTAGCCATTCACTGTCCGCAAAATTCAATTTGTTGTTTACTTTTGGGTTGACTCCTAACGTTCGCTTTGTTTAAAATGATTAATTGAAGAGATTTCATCCTTTATGACTGCAGAAACGGCAGGTAATTTGCTTGTATGAAATAAATGCATGATTTTCAAGAATTATTATGATAATTGTAGTTAGTTAGGTTGGTATTTACTCTTACTAACTGTGTAACAATGTATGTGAACTCCTTCAAGCCTCCACGGACTACGGTTAGGTTAATTATGTAGGCTGTAGCTACTGGTACAGGGTTGGGGCAGAAACATACAACTTTGTTTGACTTTTCCAGACCCTTAGTCTGGTGGACCGTGGTATCTAATATAGGAATAAATAGCTGAAAGTTCTCTCACACTGCAAGAGTAGTCAGAGATTATAAAGCATGTCCTCAAGATTCAAAAAGTTAAGAGTAATGACCTTACTTGCCATTGAAGTTGCCAATATGTTGACAAGTTTGCACCTACCTAATCCAATTTTGACTCAAAATTTCCAGGGAATATGGCCAGTCTGCAGAATGTGTCTCTTCTCCCGCAGAGATTTTTAATTGAGAGACAGTTACTATCTGACTCTCAGTAGCAGATTCAGAATCCCAGACTGCAGGAACTGGTAAAGTGTTCTCCAAGAAATCCTCTATTTTGCCTTCTTATCACATTAAAATTAATGAAAATATAAGAGGAAATTAAAGATTGTTCGCACAGAAAATGTATAAAATGTCCCATATTCTGCAGACTGGTCAGAATCTCCCGCAGCTAAATCAATGGTAACATAGGAATTAATTCAAAATCTCCCGCATCTAAATTAATGATAACCCACTCTTGAAAATACCTTAGGCTAACAGATGAATTTTAGAGGCTAAATGCTGCGGATTATACAGTTTCCATTAATTTATTACTGTATTTTAACCAGTCTGCAGAATATGTGAGATATTTGGGATAATCTCTCCGAACAATTTTGAATTAATAATTACTTGTAAATTAATTTGTGGTAAAATAATAATCAACCAAATAATTAGGAAAACTAAATCCCTATATTTACATTAATTTTGCTACGAACAGAATAAGAGATCTCTACGAACACTTTACCAGTTTCTGCAGACTGGTATTTTAAGGTTTGCTAGACTCAACAAAGAGATTTATCCATCAGAAAAGACCTCTTTTTCCAGAGTGGATGGTAACATAGGAATTAATTCAAGATCTCCCGCAGAGATCTCAAATTTCTAAAATTCAATCAAAAACTCCCGCTGAGAGTTTTGGAAAAATGTTCCATATTCTGCAAACTGGGAATATGGGAGATATTTGGGATATTATCTAGGCCCAGTCTGTATTTGGTGCACAAAATTCCCAGTCTGAAAAGAACTTAAAAAAGGTCTCCTCAGACTCAGGATTTTTTACAGAAATTAGGATTTGGGCGCAGCAAATAACATGGGAAGATAGGAATTAAATAGGACTTGGGTGCAGGATTAATCCACCAATACTGCTGTACTTTTCTGACTGGCAAAATTCCACTGACTTTTTGAAAAAGCTAGAAAAATCCACCATAAATTTCCAGTAATTTGGCTGATCCACCAACATTTTACCCATTTTTCCACCGAAAATTAATGGTAACATAGGAATAAATAGCTTAAAACCCACCGACTTAGCAAGAATATTATTTTCAATGAAGAAAAATTCCACCGACATGTCGGTGGAATTTACCACGAAGTACAGACTGATTCTAGGCTATCAGACCTGCTATCTGCCAGGCCACTCTGGAAAATACCTTAGGCTAACAGATGGATTTTGGAGGGTAAATGCTGCGGACTAAACAGTTCCCATTAATTTATTACTGTATTTTAAGGTTTGCTAAACTCCAACAGAGTAATTAATCCATCATAAGACATAAGAGACCACTTTTCCCAGAGTGGCTGCCAGGTAATAAAGCATGTCCAAACTTGCCATTTGAATGGCAAGTTTGTGACAGTTATTTTGAGCCCTTCAATTGCAAATGGCAAGAAATATCAAATTTTCTCAAATTCTCCTATGCTACCAGACTGCAGGAACTGGTAAACTGCCAGTCTGCAGAACATGGGACATTTTTAACATTTTCTGTGCGAACAATCCTTAATTTTCTCCTATATTTACATGTATTCTAGTAATTTTACTGAGAAGTGAGAACAGAAGCCAAAATAGAGGATTTCTTGGAGAACACTTTACCAGTTCCTGCAGTCTGGCCCCTGGGTAAACTGTTCTCCTAGAAATCTCCAATTTTGGCTTCTGTTCTCAGTAAAATACATGTAAATATAGGAAGAAATTGATTGTTCGCACAGAAAATGTTAAAAATGTCCCATGTTCTGCAGACTGGCTATGCTACAATGTTATTTCAGAGAGAATTTATGATAATTTGATCATTTTGGAGAGAAATTCGGTGATTTTTGGAGAGGCAAATGGAGATTTTATGAGCCATATTATTCTATTTGGGCTGTCTGGCTAGTGGCTATGAAGAATTTTGAATTGATTCCTATCATCCTATGTTTATATTAATTTTCATTTTGCTACAAACACTTCTGCCAGTCTGCATTGCCATTGACTCTGCAAAGCGAAAGTGTGTCCAATGTCCATCCCAGTCTGTATTTGGTGCACAAAATCCCACAACTTTTTCAAAAAGCTGAAAAAATCCACCTTAATTTTCTAGTAATTTGGCTGATCCACCTACATATTCCCAATTTATCTACCGAAAATCAATGGTAACATAGGAATAAATAGCTAAAAAATCCACCTACTTTGCCAGAATATTAATTTCAAAGGGGAAAAAATTCCAGCGACATGTCGGCGGAATTTACCATGAAATACAGACTGGTGTCCATCATCCATGTTGCCAAAGATCTTTAGAGACGTTTTTTGAGGGAAAATATATCTTTGGAACTTTCAACTTGAACTTTGTAAGATGTTGGGGATAATTTCCTAATTAATTCCTATGTTTCCATCATCCAGTCTGTATTTCCAGTTCTCCATTGAAAATAATATTCTGGCAAAGTCGGTGAATTTTTAGCTATTTACTCCTATGTTACCATTAATTTTCGGTGCAAAAATTGGTAAAATGTTGGTGGATCAGCCAAATTACTGGAAATTTATAGTGGATTTTTCAGGTTTTTCAAAAAGTCAGTGGAATTTTGTGCACCAAAAACAGACTGGTCCATCATTACTATTTACATGTAATTATTATTGGAGAAATTTTAGAAAATTCTGGTATTTTTGGAGACGGATTTGAAAATCTTTGGAGACGAATTGTCTTCAAAATATCAAAATTAAATCTTGGAGATAGATTTGCCACACTTTGACTTTGCCCATTCTGCTGCTTGCCTGCAAAAGATGCATGAAGTTGTGAAGTTTATCTGACGACTCATTAGGCCTTGAAATTAGTCTCCTGAATTATCTGGCGACAATTTTCTAACTAATTCCTATGTTTACATGTAATTAGTGGAGAGAATTTTGAGATTTTTGGTCATTTTGGAGAGAAATTTGAAAATCTTTGGAGACAAATTGCCCCAAAAATTAGATATCTGAAGACTAATTGTGCATGCTTTGCAGACTGGCTGCCTGCAAAGCATGCAGCCATCCACAATCAGTCTTCAGATATTTAATTTTTCTGGCAATTTCTGTCAAAAATAGCCAAAAATCTCTCCAATAATTGCATGTAAATGATGTAATGATGATGTATTTTCACGATATATAACATTCATTTTGACGAAACTGACGCCAGTGAACCTCAAACTTTTGACAAGAAAAGTTCCTTGAAAACTGACGATAAGCTTGTCATTTAGTTTGTCATTAAGTTTGTCACTTCTCTGAAATTACTGACCGTGTGGACGGGGCTTTAAGCTTCAACTGAGTGTCAAAGCTGTATTTCCTTTTTTATTGTTATATACTTTTATTAAATATTGGCAATTAAGTAAAATATGGTATATTGTCTTAGAGCTCACCATATTTCAACCCTTTCACAAGTGGTGAGCCAGTGGCCAAAATTATATCGCGTCTTGCAAGACGGTTAATTCCTTATTTTGGCAATCTGGCGTCAGTTCAATGGAGAAATGATATAACCGAAACAAAATAAAGTTTTCAGGGTCCTGCAATCGCTGCAACTAATACCTCTCTAGTGTAGTTCATCATAACTCAATGCTCTTTCATGCCAAATTCTTTTAAAACTCAATAGGCATATTTTTTATGTCATTTTTGGGTACTTTACCTCGTTCTGACTATTTGCTGCAGTTGCTCTCTAAAAATATCTGTTTTATTTTTGTATAATATGGACCAGTTGCAATTCATTTAATCCAATTTGAGACATATTGTATCCTCAGTATGTAGTTCTTGAAATATATAAGGATAAGGATTTTATTGAAGAAAAAGAATTTTTAAATTTATTGAAACCATGAATTATTCATTGAAAATGGATTTATAAAAAATACTAATGAGAATTTGCTTTAACTTCACAATTGTCTATTGTCATTGAATGTCCAATTTTCAAATTATATCATGCCACATAAAAGTAGAGAGGTGCCACTTTACATTTAAAAAAACCTTCTTTTATGCCATTTAGAGCAGAATTGTCAGTGATCAGCAGAATTGATCACTGCATATCAGGTAATGACCAGAGATATTGTTAAACATTGATATAGTCTTATTTTGTTAATGTTTTTTGATGTGTAAGGTGATAAAGAAAGAGTTATTGGACAGTGAAATATCTCCTGGGGACTTTAGTAGTGAAATAAATTGTAGAAAATGTAAAATAACAAGTAAATTTCTGAATCAACAATCTCAAAGGAATCACATTTCTCTATTGAAAAATCTTTGCGCTGCTTGGAAGCCAAATTCATTTTTTTTAAATATCTTTAATTTGGTAACATATTCTAAGTAAACTTGGAGACGAATTCTCTTTCTCACTAGGTACACTGGCAACTTTCCAGCCATATTTACAAATGTGGAGACCAATATTGCTATAGTTATCTTGACATTTTAATTGTAAAAATTGTCATTCTTCATTTGTTGAAATTTATTAAATAGCTATTAGCTAGTTTAGTTACATAATATGTTTATAAAAGTTTGAATTTCAATAACCATGAGTAGGAGTGACTGTAGGAGAAGTGATTATTTAGGCAAACCTTCACCAGCTTTTGAGTGTCCATGCTATGTATTTTTGGTTATCCTTTTATAAGAATAATAAGATTCTTCACAAACAAAAGCTAATTAATAATTATATCTAAGTGTGAATTATAATTTTAAATAGCTATCATTTTCTTGATAACAATCATCTGTTTTTGCAGTGTCTCTCTTTTTGTTGTTTTCTAGTCATCTATTCCTATATTATAACATAATGTAGAAATAAATCAAATGTAGCAATTTATTAAGAATCTAATTATTTTTATGTTTAGATAATTTATATTTTTCACTTCCAGCTACTTTTTAAATTTTGTGTGGATTTTAAAATATACTTTAGCTATCTAAGAAATAAAAACCTTGTTCACTTTTATGGAAAAGTAATGACTAAAGTAAAAACTCTTCTACATATATTACTTTTATCTTTATAATTCTTATTATCTTGAAGTTAATTTTCACTTGAAACATCTAGATAAAAGGTTCAAAAAATTGTTTCAAAATTGTTGAACACCAATTTTAAAATCTACCTTATTTTCCAGGTACCTAGCTGTCAATTGAAAGATTTTCCGATATCTATGATTGGACCTGACTGCTGCAATGAAGGAGCACGATCCTGCCAAAGACGAACTTCACTCTTCAACCACCTACATCGGTGTTCAAAGCTCCACTCCCGATTCTCTGAATTTGAGGCAACTTGAGCGTACAGCAAAGCAACCTCCTCTTCCACAGATTGTCAGTACAACAGAAGAGAATGTTGAGGTTGATTACGATGGGTTGCCAGAGAAGAAGGAAGTAGGGTTGAGTAATTTAGAAAATGTGGTTACTGTAAATCAAACTAAGCTTGAACGTATTTCTGATAATAATGGAAATGGGTTTGATAATTCAGATGGTACTACTATGAGTAAAAGTGAAGCCTTGCCAGTGGCTGACGAAATTGAAGTTGATGGTTTAGAATCTTTACCTGTAATTAATGGAATTGACCCACAAAAGTTAGGACTATTGCCAGTAACTAATGGAAGTGATCTAGATATTTTGCCAGTAACTAATGGAAGTGATCTAGATATTTTGCCAGTAACTAATGGAAGTGATCCAGCTATTTTGCCAGTAACTAATGGAAGTGATCCAGATATTTTGCCAGTAACTAATGGAAGTGATCCAGATATTTTGCCAGTTACTGATCAGAAAGGGTCAGTAAGGGATAGAACCGATACAGAAGTGTCTGAACTGTTGCCATTAGCCAATGGAACTGATACAGAAGTGTCTGAACTGTTGCCAATAGCCAATGAAACTGATACAGAAGTGTCTGAACTGTTGCCAATAACCAATGAAACTGATCTGGATGGATCAGCAATATCTGATAGTGATTTTAAAATACTCAATGAGGTAAACGAACCCATGCATATTAATGCATCTGATTCACATGCTGAAATGCATGACAATTCACCTGAAACTAAACTTTCAAATGAGATTGAAACAGAGTTTGTTAACCTAACCAAATCTTTTGAGGAGAATGAAATGAAAGAAGAGGAAAACATGACTGAACTTACTCATTTGTCACTACTAACTACAACATCAACAACCACTGAACTAAGTCTTTATTCAGGAACTGATGTGATTGTGGATACCCTGCAACCATTTATTGGCGAGAAAGAACTCCCAAATAGTAGCACTGTACCTGCTTTACTCGATGATACTACAATCCGCTCTGTTTCATCAACAGAAAATGCAAATTTGCAATCAAATCAATTTGAAACCATGACGGAGGGTGAAAGTTCAACATATATAGCTACTGAGGATGGAAATCTAGCTACAACATCTAGTGTAGTCAAGGAAATTGACTACACTGAAATTGCAGTTACTGGTCCTGTTACAGAATTTACTGATTCAACTATTGATAATTTATTAGAAACTACCTCTGAAAATCATCTAAAAAGTGAAAATTCAGATGATGAATTAATATCAGAGAGAACTCTAAGAACAGAATCTTATGGGAACACAATTTCTACTTTGGATGTTGAAGTAACAAATACTACATCGGATGATGGAGTTACCATGGAAACCGATTTCTTTGATATCTATAATGATTCTACTACATTAACATATTCGACTACTGATCTCGATGTAGATATAAATGGTATTGGTGCTGAAACTGATGCAGTTGAAACTAGTACAGTTCCTAATGATGTACTGAAAATAGATATTAATGAGGACTTAGAAAATGAACACAATGCAACTACATATGTACCTTCTATTGATAATGCTGAAACTGAATTGCCTTATGATAGTAATTTTGTTAGTGATAATTTGACTCTGTCCTCTAGATCTAGTTCGGAAAGACCTGTAATACCTAAGAATTATGTTAGTACCATGCCAATAGAATTTCATGACAACTCTCTTATGTCCAATAATTCTAGCTTATTAGGCAAATCCGATATCAGTCACTCACATTTTGTCATTGGACTTATGTCGTTATCAGCATTGGTTCTTCTATTAGTTTTGATTGTCGTGATGCTGGTTATGCGAAGAAATTCATTGCGCCAAAAGGTTTACGTCAGTCCGTCCAAGACCGCTGACAGTTCCAGCAGTACAAACTACACGGATTCAGTAGATTACAAAGTAAACGAGAAAATGTCCAGGAAGAATTTACTAACGAAACCAATGCCGCCAGCGATTATGCCACAAGAGTCTATGTACGGTGAAGAGATGTCTTACTCTTTTTCTGAAAACAATTTGGATTTCATGAGGTGCACCCAAAACTTCCCCCTCTACCAAATGTCTGCTGGAACACGTAACACGAGCCGTGGGACGGAGAGCTCTAGCTTGTCGCCTCAGAGCACAACACCAAAGTCTTGCTACTCGGACGTGAATGTGAATGCTTTGCATAGTGCTGAAAACTATAGGAAAGCGTCTCCCAAACAGAGTGTGGGATCCATTGGCTCTTTAGATTTAACCCTTTCTTCCTCTTCCATCGAGAGTGAAGGGAAAAGGCCGCATACCTCTTTAAACATGGATGATCACAGATCAACGTCTACAAGTCAAGTTTGTGTGAAGGCTGATGTTCACGCAGATTCAACACAAAGAAGTAATGGCACCACAAGCACTTTTGAGCGTCAAAATGTTTCCCAAGCGGATCCTCATCTCTCCATCACTTTCTCCGCAATTGATAAAACTCCGCCAAATGCCAGTCAACTCTCCGCCAGAGTTGTGCCCCAGTCCCCCGCTGTGTATTCTTCACATGGCAACCACTTGATTCTGATGAGCCCAAACTCTCTCCATCCTAAGATTATGCCTCCGTGTTTCAAAAATAGGGACAGTTCGGCTTAGATTCTAACTAGGGTAAGTTATGAATTATCGGTCAGTTTCACATCTTTGGTCACATAAGAAAAAACTGTATAAAAATGATTATTTAATTTTGTATTTGTATCAATGATACCTGCAGGTATCATTGATACAAATTAAAATAAAATAATGCAGGTATCATGGACACCATTTACAATAAAAATAATCCTTATATTCTTATATGACCGAAGATGTGAAACTGACCGATAATTCGTAACTTACCCTACCTGTCTTCACTCTTGTTTTTGTTCTTTGTGTTCAGTTTATATATATCTCAAATTATATACTTTTAAATTTTCTAATAAATACTTTATTTTGAATATGATACTATGAGTTCCTGGGATTGTTACATCCATTGAGTTATTGTTCTGAAGGTTTCTTCAATTTAATGATTAGAATCCACATTAATTATGAACATTATGTTTTAATTTTCTGAATGGGTAGTAGTTCTTTATGTTATCTTCATATAACAATCTCTATTTGCATTATTAGGTCCTGTACTCACCAAGTTTAAATACTAATTACCTGATAGCTACTTAAGTCTTATCAAAATTATAACTTTCAATAAAGTCTGTGAAATTAGTTCCTTGCAAAAGTGTCGCTAATTTGAAATAATATTTCTAATTAGCTATTGGAATAAATTTCTGTTCACATTAGATTCTTTCTAGGAGTTCAGAATTCTTTATTTTTTTCTGTTTATGTGCAATAGCCAAACATGATTTGTTGTACATGAATTTTGCAATACTTATCATTTCATTTAGTAGCTAGCTACTAGGGTTGTGAAAATATGCTTTTAAAATCATAGATCCTTTAAATATTATAGACAGAGAGAATTAATGGTTCTACACCAGCAGTAGCTATATAGTATTCGATACCATTACATTTCGTCTATTTTATTCTATGATTTTAAAAGCATACTGTCACAACTCTAGTGATGCCGCATAATGGAAATGTTCTTTAGTTTAATTAACTACATTTTATTATAGGGTAACGTTGCAGGACACTCACAGTACTCTGAAAGTGTAGGTTAGCATAGATCATGAATAGGGTTGTGACAATGTGCACTTAAAATATCATACACTAAACGGTATCGAATACTTTATACAGCTGGTTTAAAAAGATTCAATAGTTTTAATTTACTGTCTATATTTTCAGGATCCATGATTCTAAGTGCATATTGTCACAACCCTGATCATGAACTAGTGTGACCAGCTTGAGTAATTTCTGACCAACCTATGCTAGCACCCACTTTTCGAGAACTGATCTCAATTAAGTGTTCCCTTCACCTTAATTTGTCAACTTTTTTTTATCATCTGTGCTATATTTCTTCTGTCTAACTTTTATACTCTTAATGATTATATAATGTAGAATATACTTTTATTTATGTCTTCCAAAGAATCTGAGATTATAGTATAGTTTATTGTAAGTTAGTCTTCCGTACTAATAAATTTAGAATTTTATATTAATGTACTTTTTAGAATAATTTAAATACTACATTTAATTAGTTTTCTACTGTTTTTACTCAATAAATTGGATCTCATTTTCTAGATTAAATGGGGAAACCAAAGATATCTTATGTTAGTTTTTGATGCAATAAACTGTTTTTAAAAAATTATTGAGTATTATTTTGGACATTAAAACGAGCATTGAGGAGTGTTCTACTTGAGACATATATTGTAGATTATATACCATAAACACTATTACAATCGAAACTTTAGAGAGATTCCTTTATAATATTGAAAATAAACATGGTAATTTACTATAGAGGTTAATTTTGTATATATTTCTCAAACACAGCACTAAAGAAAAAAAAGCAGGTACGACGAGACATCCTACTCAGTCTTAATGAAAAAATTGACTTTCTAATTTGATCACAGGTGTGTCGGATTCATCTACATTCGGTACTTTGCATTAAAATAATGAATGCCCAAGAAGTGAAGTAGCTCCTTCAATTAGGTTAATGCATCTTAAGACTAGTAACCAACCCACTTGAAAGCATTAGGTTAAAGTTCATAGTTAAATACCTTCAGGGGCCGTACACACGTAGGGTATAAATATTTCCAACAGACTTTTCAAGCTCCTACTTTTTCCACAAGAATATAATATAAAACGATATAATTATTTTAGTTGGTAAAAACTAAAATAAATAACTTATTTTCTTATATTCTCGTGGGAAAAGTAGGAGCTTAGCAAAAAGTATGATGGAAAGACGTAAAAACCTTCACTAGTGTACGGTCCTTGAAAGTTCAAGTAATATAATGCCCATATTTTGTTGGGATGAACTTATTATAAGGCATTTATATCATATCTGGTAAATGTCACTTTGCCCTACAATCTTTTTAGTTAATATTACCAAATAGTAGCAATCAAGTGAGTTTGTTAGGTATGAACCATGGAAAGGGTTATAACGATCAAACAAAACTACACACAAAACCTCCAGTATGAACCCCCCCCCCTCTAGCACCAACTTAGGGTTTATTTGCAATAAATGGTCAGTTTTCTACAAGCAAAAATTTATTTATAGTCAATTTCAATCAAATGAAAACTAGGGTTAAATTCTACAAGACTACAACAATTATTTAAATTGGTGTCCATGATACCTGAAGATATCAAGGATTTAATTGGTATCAATGATACCTGAAGATACCAAGGGTTTAAGTGGTATCCATGAAAAAAAACGGATTAACAAATCATCATATAGAAGGTCTTTGCACTCGAAAATGTGGAACCGTCCGATAACCCGGAGCTTACCCTAATTCTGGTTGGTGATACAATCCAACTCTAATGGGGGTAAAGGTGCAACCCTAGTGGGGTAACAAGAGGTGGGTTCATTTCCCCCTTCACTAATTCTATGCAAAGTACAGAAGATGCTGCCTTAAAAACTATTGCGTCCGTCATCAAGACTTGGAATGAGAACATCAAGAATTTAGTTAATTATCAAGTATTGGAATTGAACAGGACATTCCCATTCCAGAGCCTTGCCAATCGAGACCACAAGATGGCTAATATGACAGAATAGAGTAAGAAGCGAATACATTAACTAGAGGTAGTAACTTAACTCTACACTTCCTTCGCTTTTAGCAACATTCAAAAATACAGAAAAAAAATTGAATTGTAACAAAATAAATTTAAAAAATGAACAAATTGATTACTTGTGAAAAGTAAATGAATTAATATTGAGAAAACAATCGGTGAATAAAAAGTATTGAAAGGGAGAAAACGCGGATGACGAGACAAAGGGGCGGGGCGAAATTGTAGGGCAGTGAGCTCCCACCTCCCTCTCCACCCTCACAATAGGACAATATTTACCATCTCCACCATAACAGTCACCAACTCCACTATAATGTATTCCAACATGTGAAGAGGATCTAATAATCGTATCCTAGATACACCCAAATCAATGAGTTACGTATCCTAGATACGTCCCCAAATCAATGAGTTACGTATCCTAGATACGCATCTTCATTACATTCAACAGCGGGCAAGACTTTCCACATGTAAAAATAGACACAGGGAATTCAAAACTGTTCCAACATTAACAACGTTAGCCAAGATTTAGGACGGGGAGATGTTGAACAATGACCAGTGTTCATTTCACAACCCACGAATTCTCCCCAAGTTATGTACACAGCATTTAAAAGTACTAAAAACTGGAAGCATTGCTTGAAATATAAAAGAACAAAACAAACATGTCTTCGGGAGCTTCCCTCTGCCAGATGAACAAGATATCGCTAGTGCTACGGTCCTAAAAATTATGCATATAATAGTATTCATCCAAGCAGATAAGAGTTTAGCTGGGAAGAGCAGAGACATCATCTCTTCTTCTCCTCCTAGCGCTTGGTCATGACCTTCAGGTACTCCAGAGCGTTGTGGGCAGAGTCAGACTGAGCCTCTGCAGCACTTGCCCCAGTGCCATAGACCACTGCGACTGGCATGGTGGATAACTGCAGCAGACATTGGCATGCACCTGAAACGAAGAAAGCATCAATTAAACTAGTCAGGAATCAATGGAGTACTTTGATTAACTCTTTTAACTCCTTAGGGCACAATGGGACATCAAGTAACCCACTATTTAGTTACATTTTTTGCATGGTGGGATGATATGTAACCCACCTTAAAAATTGCATTCGTGAACAAAAGTTGCAAACCGAGACTATTTTTTATCCCACCTTTTTTTGAAGGTTTAAAATGGAATTGATGTGATTTTCATATATATCATCTACAAAATAATTATAATAATTGATTAATTCAAATAATTATAAAAAAATGCCTGCGCCACTTCCCACTTGGTACTTTTTTAGCGTCAAATCTTTTGGATCAAAGAATTAAATTACGAGCAAACCCCCCCACTTCTCTACCCAAACCACCCCACCTGAGTGAGCTTTCTCCTCCACATCCACGTAAGTAGGTGTGATGTTTGCCTCAGTACATATCTCAGCAAGAAGATCAAGGAAGTTAATGCTCTTGGTGGCGAGACTCGTCTTCTGGAGCTCCTTCAGTTTGGCACCAGGTTGCTTCTTCAGCTGCTTGTGGTACTGATTGGTACGTGTGTCACAGAGGGACAGTTTGGTCTCCTTGATGCCAGAGTAACGCATTGCTATCTTGTGAGTCAGCTGAAAAGGAGCAACAGATGAGATAGATAGAATAATCACCATCAAAGAATGGGATTTATTTACTGATAAACAATATAATATTTTTGGATTGACGAATACTCTAAAGGGCAGTACCCACGCAGGGTTTTTAACTCTTTCCACCATACTTTTTGCTAAGCTCCTCCTACTTTTTCCACGAGAATATAAGAAAAAATTATGCGATTTATATAGTTTCTTCTTATATTCTCGTGGAAAAAGTAGGAGGAGCTTAAAAACCCTGCGTGTGTACGGCCCTTTAATCTAAACTTATCCTCACCTCTTCATCATCATCCCCCATACCAGCTGCAGAGCTCTGATCTTGGGGCAAATCAGCCAACTTCTTTAGCATCTTGAAGGCAGCCTGCCTCTTTGCCAGCTTCTTGCTCTTTCCACCACCCATTTCCCTGTGGGTGGCAATGGTGCAAGCGATGGTGAAGGTCCTCTCGTGAGGGAAACCTTCTTCAGAAGACAGCTCGTAAGTTGGTGGGGGCCACCTGCGGGTCATGCACAGCTCCTGAAGTTGGCCCACAGGGTTGCCTGGGATGCCATCGTCATAGGGAGACACAACCATTGTAGACCTGAGCAAGAATTTGAAGGATAAGATTTCTAGTAAGTTTGAAGAGTTCATAACCCATGCTATTACAGTCACTTTCTTATTCGGAGATAATTACTGTAAATCTTTTTATATGCAACAATAGACACACAAAGGAATAAACTTAAAATAAATTTACGAGCAAACAAATTTAAGAATCAACAATCAGTAAAGAAACAAAGTCAAGAAATGCTAGCTATATTAAGAAGATTCTATTCACTCGCCACGTACATATACCTAATAACTTTTAAATTGAAAATCATTATATAGAATAGCTATCACAATTCATTGATAACAACCTAGGTACTTACAGGTCAGAGGGTGCCTTTGTGGAGCTCACTGGGGCACTGTCCCCATTGTGGGTGGATGGTACATGGGGTCCACTTCCATGGATGATAATATCCAGGACAGCCTTTGCTGCAGCATGCTTAGCCTTCTTCTTGCTTTGGCCTGAACCATTGGCTGAAATAAAAAGGCAACTGGAATGAGTCCTAAATCTCAGTGGTCAGAATTTATAGCAATTAAATGAAAATAGTCGAAATACACTTTTCTCCCTGCTATATCAAGAAAATTTTTATTTAGAACCTTTCAATATTAAACTATAATTTGAGATGGTTTCATAGCTTCCTTCTAATATAGCAACAATGTTTGAAAACTGTAACAATCTGATGGGTGATTAAGAACCTCTCATGGATAATTTTTCATGGGTTTTTATACTGATCAGAAATTATAAATAATATTTTTTTTTACTTAATATAAAATACATTAAGATTTATAAGCCAAATTCCATGTAGCTAATTTCTCTGTACCTGTGAATTCCCCTACAGTGACCCTGAAGACAAAGGTAGGTTCATGCACAGCGCCCTCTATCTGCAGGAGGTCATATTTAGGAGTGATGTTCCTGCGCATGCACAGCTCCTGCAGAAGGGACACTGGTGTCTTTGAAGGAAGATTTGCTCCGAGATTCTGAAACAAAATTATTCTTTGATTGAACATCAAACTGTGCTACATTTTTTGATAACTTGGATTGGGGAATTTAGTATCAAACTTTTATACAGTATGTCCCACAAAAAGTAGACTATTTCAAAATTAAATAAACTTGCTATAAGCAGAAATACATATATTTGAAATACTGAAATAGTTTGTATCTTCAATAAGGTTTTTATATTATATAAATTATTATACTTGAAAATTCTATGAAATTTTTTTATTTTAATTTTTTCACTAGAATTTGCTAGCATAATGATAAAGATATGGACTTCTACATAATATATTTCCATGATTAGCAAGTTTAATTTATTTCAAAGTAGTACTTTTTCTTATTAACTACTATACCTTCATATCAACAGGAGGCTCAGAGCTGTTAGAATGGGAGCTCTGTGGTTGTTGTGGAGATTGCGGGGAGGTTTGTTGCTGACCTTGAAACATGTTTGCTGATGTAATATTGCACCGTAGGCAGGCACAAGTGATGGGGGAACTAAAAGACACTCCTCACTGGGCCTCACTGCAGCCTACCTGAAAATACAACAAAGTTAACCCTAATTGCACTGACGAAACTTTAACAGGAATAGTTAAACATTAGATATTTATGAAACCAGTGGCTTGAATTATATGATATTTTTTGTCAGTTAATAGCTTTTATCACATATTCAGTTTGTCGAGCTCTAACTTCACAGTCAGTCTTTAAAGGGCTAATCTTCAGGCCTAGAAAAATAATCCACACTTTGTACTATAGGGTAGATATCTTAACCCTTAAACAATCACCATCCTTTGTGGAAAACATTAGAAAACATCAAATACAATTAATTTATTACCTTTAGTCATATTCTTGCCATTTTTCAAAGTATGGAAAAAGTCACCAGTATATTGGAGACTTTTGAGGGGTGTTAATAAGTATAAAAACTTGTAAATAACAAATAAATTACTCATAAAAAAGTTTCAACTGACTGTATTTCATAGTATACACCATGAAATGTTTCTCCATGTTTCCAAGCATGGCAGGAAAGTCACCAGTTTAGCAAGAAAATGGATCCAAGTCGATTGAGGTCGCCACATTTTGAGATACTTAAAATAAGAAATTTGACTTCCAAGTGAAAATTTTGCACTTGGAATTTTCAAAACATCTCTATGCTTCATGTCAGGTGACTCAGGTCTAATGCATGTGTATCTCTACCTCTAGAGACAATTTTATTATTTTTATAGTGATTTTCTTGTTATTTCAACTCATTTCACCCCTTCAAGTCATCAATATTAAAAATACTGGCAACTTTGACCATACTTTAAAACATGAAAAATATTCTATAAAAGTCTGTGAATAACAGGATTATTAGCTATATCAGCTATAATAATTTTCAGTGAATAAATTGGGAAAATGTTGGTGCCAGTCTGCAGAAACTGGTAAAGTGTTCATAGAGATCTCTTATTCTGTTTGTAGCAAAATTAATGTAAATATAAGGATTTATTCAGAAGTGTTTGTAGCAAAATTAATGTAAATATAAGGATTAATTCAGAAATGTTTGTAGCAAAATTAATGTAAATATAAGGATTAATTCAGAAGTGTTTGTAGCAAAATTAATGTAAATATAAGGATTAATTCATAATTGTTCGAAGAGAATATCCCAAATATCTCTCATATTATGCGGACTGGCAGAATATGAGACGTTCAGCATTTTCTGTGCAAACGATCCTTAATTACCTGCTATATTTACATGTATTACCAGGTAATAAAGCATGTCTGATGTCTAAACTCGCCATTTCAATGTCGAGTTTTGCGACAGTTATTTTGAGTCCTTCAATTACAAATGGCAAGAAATATCTGTTTTTTTCCTATGCTACAAGCCTATAATGTTATTATCCATGTTTTAAAGTGTGGACAAAGTTGCCAGTATATTGGCAACTTTTAAGGGGTTAAATAAGTTGAAAAACATGTAAATACCAAGTAAATCACTCACAAAATAGTCTTAAGGAGATGTACATGCATCAGACATGAAGGATGTTTTCAAGTGTAAAATCGTCACAAGGAAGTCAAATTACTCCTTTACAGTACCTTAAATGTGGCGACCTAGATCAATTTTCTCACTAGACTGGCGACTTTCCTGCTATACTTTGAAACATGGGTTATTATGGAGAGAACTTATGATAATTTGATCATTCTGGAGAGAAATTTGGTTGTTTTTGGAGAGAGCTGAAGAGAAAAATGGAGAGTTTATGAAGCATACTATTTCAGTTGGATGTATTATACTGAGAACAGAAGCCAAAAATGATCAAAATGCCAGTCTGAAAAAGTACAGAAGGATTTGCGGATTAATCCTGCACACAAGTCCTAATTAATTTCTATGTTCCCATGTTATTTGCTGTGCCCAAATCTCAATTTCAGTAAAAAATTCTGGGTATGAGCCAGTCTGCAAAATGTGGAACATTTTTCCAAGACCCTCTGCGGGAATATTTGATTGAATTTTAGAAATTGGAGATCTCTGCGGGAGATCCGAGATCTTGAATCAATTCCTATGTTACCATTAATTTAGCTGCGGGAGATTTTGAATTAATTCCTATGTTACCATTAATTTAGCTGCGGGAGATTTTGAATTAATTCCTATGTTACCATTAATTTAGCTGCAGGAGATTCTGAATCTGTTGCTGAGAGTCAGAAAGTAGCTCTCTCTGAAATCAAAGTCTCTGTGGGCCAGTTTGTATTTGGTGCCACTCTGGAAAATACCTTAGGCTAAAAGATGAATTTTAGAGGCTAAATGCTGCTAAATTATACAGTTCTCAATAATTTATTACTGTATTTTAAGGTTTGCAAAACTCTAAAAGAGTAATTAATCCATCAGAAGAAACCAATTTTCCAAGAGTGGATTTGGTGCACTGGAGTTTTCCCTCCAAAAATTAATGGTAATATTAAATATAGGAATTAATAGCTAAATATCCTCCGACATTGAGGAATTATTCGGTGGAATTTTCCTCCATTGAAAATAATATTCTGGCAAAGTCGGTGGATTTTTAGCTGTTTATTCCTATGTTACCATTAATTTTTGGAGCAAAATATCCATCGACTTTGTGAGAATATTATTTTCAATTAAAAAAAATTCCACTGACAAGTCGGAGGAATTTACCATGAAATACAGTCTGGTGTGTCGCACGGCATGACCCTATTCCAAATATCTCCCATACTCTGCAAACTGGCCTACCTACAAGGTACAACTAAAGAAATTAATGAGAGAGTCAGAGAGACTGAGTATTGAATATATCCAGTCTGCAGAATGAGTCTCTTCTCCCGCAGAGATTTTAATTTGAGAGACAGTTACTCTCTGACTCTCAGTAGCAGATTCAGAATCTCCCGCAGCTAAATTAATGGTAACATAGGAATTAATTAAAAATCTCCCGCAGCTAAATTATTGGTAACATAGGAATTAATTCAAGATCTCCCGCAGAGATCTCAAATTTCTAAAAATTCAATCAAAAACTCCCGCAGAGAGTCTTGGAAAAATGTTCCATATTCTGCAGACTGGGAATATATATTTATTAATTTTCGAATGGTCCATGGCCTTTCAGCCTTTCAATTGCAAATGGCCAGTTTTATCTATTTTTCTCCTATGCTGCCTACAATGTTATTTTGGAGAGAATTTATGAAAATTTGATCATTTTGGAGAGAATTTGTTGAATTTTGGAAAGAGCTGGAGAGACAAATGGCTAGTTTATGAGACATACTATTTTACTTGGGGAGGAGCAGAGGAGGGAGCCGAGGGACCAAATTATAACTTATAACAGTAATATTAGGGTAGTTAATTATCATGGGTTTCATATGCCTGAATTAGGTAGGTAGGGTGAGTTATGAATTATCAGACGAAAATAAATGAATTATTTTCGACCATGCTACTTTTAGGTATAAGAAAAACAAAACCTATACCTACCTACCAACCTAGATAAATATACCATTTTAATTAGTACCTATCCGTGATAATAGCATCAAGGATACTAATTAAACTGTTGAATTATATAATTTATCTTGTAGCTGTAATCGAAAATGTGGAACTGTCCGATAACTCTGAACTTAGCCTACGGTCCCTACCTAGCTAACGCTAACCCAAGCTACTAACATTTATTGCATTTGCGAAGTACTCAGTGTGTATAAACTGATTTAAAAGCATCAAAATTAATAATATAATCATTTCAAAGTTTAGAATATATTGTTAGTATAATTACCAAGTGAAAATGCCAATAATTAGAAGTTCCAACTTCGCTTGTGTTCTCCCTCCTATTGAATGGCGAATAATAAATACCGAACATTTGAGTGTTGCCATCACAAACTAATTCCCCCTAGGAAGTTAAATCCGTTAGAAATGTCTATGTTTTCGTGATTTATTATTATTTTCAATAAAATGATTTATTATAAACCCTTCCTCTTTTTCGTTGAAAACATTTCATTTTATAATTATTTTTGTTGTCTTAGGACATTTTGGACAAATATTCACGTCGTCATATAAAGATGCCATATGCTCTAAGTGTTAATAGTCAAACTCTGTTTCCAATTATTACTAATTACAATAATACTGTAACAATATGCTTTTAAAATCATAGATCCCGAAAATATTATAGACGGAGAGAATTAAACAGTATTGAATAGTTATAAACCAGTGGATTATATTATATATAGAGTTTAATACCATTTAATTTCGTGATCGTCTATGCAATTCTTAGGATCCATTAAAATACAAGCATATTATCACAACCCAACTGATTACAATCATGATTCAATGTGCCCTGTGTCTATTTATTCAACCTACCCCAGAAGGAGCGGCCATCTTAAAAAATCTCATCACTGCGTGGGTTTTAGTCAAATAAGTTAAACTTGCATAGTAAACTGGTCACAATCCATAGAGGATTTCGATTGCAATAAGAAATTTATGAATTCATTACATATTTAACCTATGTGATATCAAAATTTTAAATGAGAAAACAAATATAACTTGCAGAGATGCAATTTTTAAAAATCCGTGAAATTGTGAATCAACTGAAGCCACGTAGGCACTCTTATTTTATAACATTTTATTGACTAGCGTCCAACAAATAGAGAAGGTGTCATGGGAACATATAGAGAAGGTATCACGGATACCAAGTAAAATAACCAGAAAAAAAATTAATATAACTTCTTTATATGACCGGAAAATGTGAAATTTACCGAGGAAAAAAAGTTCGCTATTAGGTACTTCAGTACCTAGCTATATAGTAGATCGATATAATTCAGCTTATACAATATACATAATATATATTGATATAAAAATTTTACCTCTGAAATATATTTTAAATCAAAAATAAATATATGTATATATCTAAAATTCAATTTCTTCTTCTCAGTCGAAAAATAATATTTGTTGATTGTATCGGTGACAAGGTCTAATTATTGATGATAAAACGATCATGTATCTACAATGATAAATGATTTGCTTTAAAAGCGGAAAATTCAATCATAATTCATCATTAATTTAAATAATATATTAAGGGGTTTAACGCCTGCTTCGGAATAAAAGGCAATATCGCTGACGTCAAAAAGAAATTATATACATACAAGGGACTGGAAGAAGCAGTCAGAAAGAAAAGTGGCTTCATGAACATAGTCACCTACCATCAGTCGGCGACTGAATAGTAAAATGATATTTCACGTTTTAATAATATCAATATAACATTATACATTTTTTTGGACTGGGCTTAGGAGATTTCGTACCACAGCCAAAATGAACTGAATTTAAAATAGAATATCGATTTATATATTATCATACTCTTAAAGCATGACTTCACCTGCGGACTATATAATCTCGCAGGAATAAAGGGTATCATTAAAATAAGAACAAAAGCAATAGAGGCGCTATAGACCTTGCTAGCCCAAATCATTATATATACTTCAGTTTTACTGAATTGAAAATATATTATTGGACTGCGATTTTTTTTATTTCAGTTAATTAAGCCCCCCAAACCCCGTTAAACTAACCTTAGGTGGACAATATCTCTTTATATTTATAACGTAAGGTGTTTTTAAATTTTCGGCGAAATTGTGTCGTGCAGCTAATGTGGTTTCAGCGAAAGGACCGGTCAACGTAGAGCGCATACTTTCGCAGTCGCTTATAAATGACATTGACAATCCAATAATCGTTGGATTATACAATAATCCTTGGATTATACAATAATCCTTGGATTATACAATAATCCTTGGATTATACAATAATCCTTGGATTATACAATAATCCTTGGATTATACAATAATTCTTGGATTATACAATAATCCTTGGATTATACAATAATCCTTGGATTATACAATAATCCTTGGATTATACAATAATCCTTGGATTATACAATAATCCTTGGATTACACAATAATCCTTGGATTATACAATAATCCTTGGATTATAGGTACAATAATCTTTGGATTAAACAATAATCTTTGGATTATACAATAATCTTTGGGTTATACAATAATCCTTGGATTATACAATAATCTTTGGATTATACGTACAATAATCCTTGAATTATACAATAATCCTTGGATTATACAATAATCTTTGGATTATACGTACAATAATCTTTGGAGTATACAATAATCTTTGGATTATACAATAATCCTTGGATTATACAATAATCTTTGGATTATACAATAATCTTTGGATTATACAATAATCTTTGGATTATAGGTACAATAATCTTTGGATTATACAATAATCTTTGGATTATACAATAATCTTTGGATTATACAATAATCCTTGGATTATACAATAATCTTTGGATTATACGTACAATAATCCTTGGATTATACAATAATCTTTGGATTATACAATAATCTTTGGATTATACAATAATCCTTGGATTATACAATAATCTTTGGATTATACAATAATCTTTGGATTATAGGTACAATAATCCTTGGATTATACAATAATCTTTGGATTATACAATAATCTTTGGATTATACGTACAATAATCCTTGGATTATACAATAATCCTTGGATTATACAATAATCCTTGGATTATACAATAATCCTTGGATTACACAATAATCCTTGGATTATACAATAATCCTTGGATTATAGGTACAATAATCTTTGGATTAAACAATAATCTTTGGATTATACAATAATCTTTGGGTTATACAATAATCCTTGGATTATACAATAATCTTTGGATTATACGTACAATAATCCTTGGATTATACAATAATCCTTGGATTATACGTACAATAATCTTTGGAGTATACAATAATCTTTGGATTACACAATAATCCTTGGATTATACAATAATCTTTGGATTATACAATAATCTTTGGATTATACAATAATCTTTGGATTATAGGTACAATAATCTTTGGATTATACAATAATCTTTGGATTATACAATAATCTTTGGATTATACAATAATCTTTGGATTATACAATAATCCTTGGATTATACAATAATCCTTGGATTATACAATAATCTTTGGATTATACGTACAATAATCCTTGGATTATACAATAATCTTTGGATTATACAATAATCCTTGGATTATACAATAATCTTTGGATTATACAATAATCTTTGGATTATACAATAATCTTTGGATTATAGGTACAATAATCCTTGGATTATACAATAATCTTTGGATTATACGTACAATAATCCTTGGATTATACAATAATCTTTGGATTATACAATAATCTTTGGATTATACAATAATCTTTGGATTATACAATAATCTTTGGATTATACAATAATCTTTGGATTATACAATAATCTTTGGATTATACAATAATCTTTGGATTATACAATAATCTTTGGATTATACAATAATCCTTGGATTATACAATAATCCTTGGATTATACAATAATCTTTGGATTATACAATAATCTTTGGATTATACAATAATCCTTGGATTATACAATAATCCTTGGATTATACAATAATCCTTGGATTATGTATATAACCTTTGGTTGAATACTCTTGAGTTACTGAGTTATAAATGACCTTGACCTTTGACCCGATCACTCCCAAAATATTGCCAAAACGATTCCTGGTTATTTACCAATTGTCCCACCAAACTTCAGGATTACAAATGAATGAATGCCACCTAAAGCATAATCTTCTGCAATCTGCGAAGGTAATAAGTTAGTGAGTTATATG
This sequence comes from Caprella mutica, assembly GCA_947561585.1. Lineage (NCBI taxonomy): Eukaryota > Metazoa > Arthropoda > Malacostraca > Amphipoda > Caprellidae > Caprella > Caprella mutica. The sequence goes on from CANNZV010000894.1 coordinate 326,935, forward strand.
AGGTTACTATTTTGGTCACATAGGCAGTTGACGGTTAAATGACTATGCTATTCATTACTGTTTACATACATGTATGTATAATGTATGTCTTATGAATGTATGTATAATTTATTAATGAAAACAGCAAAAACATGAATAATAATTTTCTTGTTATGTGAGATTACTTGAACATCAGTATAGTAAGATACCATTTTATATTTATTTTATCAGAAACAAATCAGGAATAGTTCAAAGAAATATAAATATTAAAGTGGTTATATACATACTAATCTTTTTAACTTATCTTCCAAATAAGTATATGATCATTATTTGCAAATCATCTTCTAGGATCTATATATTTGATTATTATTTGTTAAGTAAGTTAATATTCAAATCAACAGCCCAACTTTTCAGTTTTCAAGTATAGCAAAAACGTACAATATCCAAACATATTATATTTAATAATAAACAAGGTGATAGAAATAGGACTGTCATTTCCATGCAGTCTTCAATCAATGTAGGTACCTACCTACAAGAGCAGTAAGGTTAGAAGTGGCTTGACACGATAGACCGGTTAGTGTTGTTCAAGAAGTTGCAGTCTAAGGTTATGCAAGGGGTTCCTATGGTCCTATACCTATCCTACTCACTGTTATTTAATCACGGGCATGGTAACAGAAAATGCCATCTGCTTTGAACACGGGGAATAACGCTACAGCTTCATCATTCCGTCTCATATATGCATTCATGGTGAATGCTTTTTTATAAACTATATAAGTTTTGGTAAAACGAGTGTCACGAAAATACGTATATCATTTCACGGAAATGTAAATGAATTTTGAAAAAGAAATATCAACTATTCTGTATATCTCAAATATTTCTATTAATGTGATACACTGTTTTTTGATACAATATAACCCATCCCGGATGTTGAAGAACATAAATATATAATATTTGAAAATATTGAGTTAAAACCCTCTAATAAAGTATAAAGTGATACTGGCAGTGTTCAAGACAGACAATTTTCTGTGAAAATCAAACATAACATGGAAGTGATAAAAGAAAAGCAGCCTCGTGACAAAAAGGAAAGCAAGAGTGATGGTCCTACAGATTCCCTTATAAGAAGTATCCCATGTCCCAAATGTGACGGAGTGAAGCCACCAGATGGGGGATGGGGGTGGGTGGTGGTTGCAGCCGCTAGCTATGTCGGAGTGAGATTCAGCTTATAATATTGCAGTTAAAGGAAACACAGAAGTAGTCTCACTCTTTTGGTCACATATTTTCTTGAGCCAAGCAGACAGGTCAATTAAAAAGCCAGGTTCATCACCACGCATGATGTGTCAATTCTGTAGTCCAATTAAAAAGTAGTACTGTTGAACACTAATGGTGTGCAATCTTCTAATTCATTCATAAAGCAGTATATATTGTACAATAAGCATGCAGAGAGCCAATTTTCTGGTGCATCAGAAGACAGAATTGCACAGCAAGCATGCTGTGCAATTTTCTAATCCAATCAGAAAGCGATATGTTGATACTTGATCAATGTAGAGTCTGGAATAATAAAATGATTTGGTGAGACTACTCCTGCTGTTTAATTATACACATCTGCAAACATAATACTTCTGAATTTCTGATATACAAATTATTGTTTGTTAAGGGAACGCCTGCCTTTAGAAAATTTTATTTATTTTGGTATAAATTTAAAACAGGACAAAAACAATTGTTTTTGTTCATGCTAAAGATAGTTTGGCTACAGCCAATAGAAAACGAATTGTAATTAGAAAACGAATATTTGAGGGGTAACTTCAACGCTTTATATTTCTTTCACACTTTTCAATTTCTTTTAGCTGTAACTTTTTTTAAATACAGATAACTAAAAAAAACTCGATGCTACAATATAAAACGCCTCTTTCTCTTTTAAACGAGCCAAGTCAATCTGTACAACAAAAACGAACAAAGATAAAGAGCGTCAATCATTCCGAAAGAGAAGTTTTCAGGAGAAACTGAAACATCTCTACCTTCAGGTGTCACTTAGAAGACATCCTACTCGTACAAAAGTCAGTGTGACACTGATTTCTTATTAGAGCCAAGAGTACAGGGGGCTACTCCCCTTTAATTTTTTTTCTGAAGGCAGGCGATCCTCTTAAATTTGCCTCCGATATGAAATTCTCCCTTAAATAATTACAATACCATCAGAAGTGATAGATACTACAACTTTAGCTCGTACATACCTTATTTTAAGAGGAATAGTAACTAAAATCTCTTTCAGATAACGCTTGTGGGCCTAGTAATGAGTTTCGGAGTGATATTCAGAGACCCTCTCATCGAAATGGGCGTTTCGTCAACCGTCATCGCCTGGATATTGAATTCACACAGTGGGCTCTGGCACCTCACTTCTATATTTGCCGGTCCTGCGTGTGAAAATTTCGGCTGGAGACCTGTTGCATTCATAGGCTATGCGATAACAGCGATAGCCTTCATGTTACTAACATTCGCTAAAACACCACTTATGATCTTCATTCTCTTCAGTGTGGTCATTGGTAAGTTAAAATTAATGTTATCATAAACATTAAATAATATAATATAATGTGTTTTTTAAGCTTGGTTAAACCAAGGCCATCTATAGTTGATCATGCCGGACCATTCTGGCGTTTATAGTTTGAACAGCTGATCGCCGAAATCAAAACAAAGCTATATACTCTCCCATTAATTTAGATAGGAATAAATAGGAAAAAATGGTTGAGTTCTCCTTTAATTGACTTATTTTTATAGTTAGGAGGAGAATTTTGATTTAATTTTTTTACAGTGTTTTCTCTAAAATCTCTGTTATCGACTGGAGTATTTCTTTTCGATAAATAATAATTTTTAAAGGTAAAAATCTTAATCTAAACTTAGAATTAGTGAATACTGGTGACACTTTGTTTTAAAGGCACATCCATTAGCTATTGATTTTGTGAACAATTATGATACCTGTTTATTAGTAAGAATTTAATTGAAAAAGACAATTGCATGTATTTTCCTTTATTTCCAAGTATTTTGGTGGGAGCAGAAGGCAAAATAGAGGATTTCTGGAAGAACACTTCACTAGTTCCAGCAGTCTGGCCTCCCTAAATATGGTACCACAACTTAACAGTTTAACAAGTCACAAATAGAGTAGACCCTATGTCAAATTCTTAGAATCATGTGCTAAGTTAGGTATAGCTCAGCTGCAGTAAGAATAATCAATGATAATCCATTGACATATTATTCTTGTGTAAAACACTGCTGACAATTTGTTCATTAATGATACGTAGTGAAATAAAACTTAGGTAATTAAAGATTTTCACTGCTAAAAAATTTTACTATAAAAATATTATTCCAGTCGTTAGCAGAGATTCTAGAGAAGATACTGTAAAAAATTTAAATCAAAATTCCACTCGTAACTATAAAAATAAGTCAATTAAAGGAGAACGGAACAAGTTTTTTCTATTTATTTCTATCTATATGCAACTGATGGGGGAATTCCCCCGTATCTGAAGGAAACGAAAACTGCCTGGGGAAATGGGGGAGAAATTGAATATTTGACAGAAAATGGGAGAAAATCTAGTTGATGCATCAAATTGGCACATTTCATCAAAATATGATACTTGAAGCAATACTTAATAATTTTCTACAGTTGCCGAAAGTGAAGAAAATATAAATAATAAAATGAATATTCATATATAGTTTGGTTTGAGTTAGCTGAGGAGAACTTGGAACAAGTATTTTGTCAGTCTTAACATGTTCTGTTTGTGTTCGGTTGCTTTCTTCAGTTTGCTTGCTTCAGGCGCTTGACAGGCGACTGCTATGGAAGAGCCGTGATTGTAATATTATGATTATAATTATGACATCAAATTAAGATTCGTAGTTCTTTTTAAATTCTATTGAATACAATGGTATGCTTCCAAGTTATTCTTCTCTCGAAAGAAAAATATAAATATAGTGCATTCATTAATATTTATATAATGTCTTCTTAATTGGAAAGTGCTGCTTTCAAAACGCACGTATGATTCATAAAATGCACTGTTTTTATACTTTTTTATATTTTATCTGGATTTATGGGAAAATGTTCTAAAATGGGGGATTTTTGCAGCTATTATAGTGGAAAACGAAAATTCTCAGTGGCAGCCCTGATCTAAAATAATGGGCGCGTCGCGCTTTGTTATGACTTATGATTTCGGCGACCAGATGTTAAGAGCAAGGGTACGGCTGGTTACACTAGAGATGGCTTTGGTTAATCCCTATCTATATTGAATTTTGACCACGTGAATTGATTTTCATCCTCTTCTAAAGCTAAATTTACTTCCAGGTATTGCAGGTGGGATATCCAACATGGTAGTGTTCGTGGTTGTCCCTGCCTATTTTGACAAATATCGAGGTACAGCGACAGCTTCAATGATGTCAGGTGTTGGAGTTGGTCTTGCCATAACCCCACCCCTAGTTAGATATCTCAGTGACGAATTTGGATTCCAAGGTTGTGCTTTAATCTTTGGTGCCATATTGGCCAACTGTTGTGTGTCAGCCATGTTCTTCCATCCTCTAGAATGGCACCAATCGAGTAAAACATCTTTTTATCAGAGGGTTAGCTGCAGTAGTAATTGTCCAAAGGAACTTCTCAAACAGAGAACACCATCAGCTGTAAAGAGAATCTTCAAAAGTACTTTTAGACATCTGAAACAGATGAGACAGTATAGAATGCTATTGATCTGTTTAAGTTTTGCTACTTTCTTGATATCATATGGTAATTTTTTGGCGCAAGTCCCATTTGCAATCGAAGCGAGTGGACATGGTCAAAATATTCCGGCATACGCACTCTCGTCTTCAGCAATAACCACCACATTCTTCAGGATAATTGTATCTATTATTTCCGATAGAAAATGGTTCAATAGGAAGCTGTGTTACATATCTGGCATGGTTATTACTGGATCTTGTTGTTTAGGTAAGTTTCTCAATATTTATTCATATGCCAATATTTAGAAACTAATAGAAGTATGGGATTTCCTGAACTTGGAATGTGTTGATCAAATTTTAATAGGATTTTCACTGTACTAATTGTTTCCTAGCTTAATATTTAGATCAAGAATGATCAAGGTGGACTTTTTGAATCCCAAAAACTATAATAGTTTATTGATAATGAATTCTAATCGAAATCAAACATTTCCGTTAATTTTATTCATAATTACTTTAAATACATGATATATTTTTTATTCATTTTAGAGAAGAAATATATGGAGATGTTTATAGAGGAATTAGGCTTTTCTGGGTGATAAAATATTCTTAACAGCGAAAATTTTTGACAAAAAAAAATCTAGATAAAAAACAAAATACAAAGAATTATTTGTCCCGATTTTACTTCTTTGAATAAATGTTAATTGTAATTTTCTCCACACAGTTTTAACTTCTGTTCTCGATAACGTTTGGCTGATATTTCCCTGTATGATGATGTCAGGGGCTGGAACAGCACTCATCTTCTGCACTTTCCACATTCTTTTGATGGACACAGTTGGTCGAGAACTCTACATCTCTGGACTCAGCATCTACGAACTATTCGTTGCCGTTCTCAGTCTAACTACTGGTCATATTTTTGGTAATTCAAATGAATAACACAGGGAAGATCAAAAAGGTATCATAAATTTACCTAATAGTTTGAATCTACTTTAACCCTAGGTAATGTGAAGTATTTTCGTTCTCAGGTTTAATTCGCGACTACAGCAGCTACACCTACAGCCTCAACAGTTGCGGCTGTGTCATCATAGTCTGTGCCTTTAGTTGGGTGTTCATGCCTTACGCCATTCAGAAGGATAGAACAAGAGAAAAATCTAACGGAATCTTATAACGAAAAATGTATTTAAAACTTCAGAGATTCTAGTAAATGTCTATATGGAAATACATAAAATTTCTTGAAATTATATTTCATTTGGTCACAATTAAAGACAACAATCGATCAATAACTTACATTTTCAAGTTATAGTACGGAAAGGACTATCCGAGAAAAATTTCTTTAAAACTCAATTTGTCATTTGATTGCTCAATTGCATTTTTTTTCTTTTTGCATCCATTTCATTATTATTCTAGTTTATCATGTCTGACCGAGTAAAGTCTGAGTTTTAAGTTCAATAAACAGTATATAGAAGACAAGGAAGTATAACGACTAGATGTGGCAGTTTTTCAACTCTAAACTAGCTGAAGAGAATTACTGATTATTAAGTAACTTAAAAAGGCGGTTCTTCAACGGATCTTTGATGTGGTGAACGTTATATTGCACCTGATATTAGATTATATGACACTTAAATGAGTCTATAAATGATTTACTATGCCATGATTAAAGATTCCCTCCATGCTAAATTTAAAGTTCTCTAGAAAAACTTCAAATTTGAAGAACTAATAAGTTTATATAACGTATTACTTTTATTACTCTATTCATTAGAACAAAGGCTACTGGTTAGAAAATTGCCAACCATTTCAAATTTGGTTCTATATATTTATTTTATTATGTAATTTAAATATATTTCGGGTGGGTTTTGCGCCACCCTCTGACTTTCTAAGTGATGAAAAACTAAAAATAATTCAAAACCATATTAAAGTTGATAGACATATCATTAATGGTTACATATACCATTATCTAAATGCATACCATCACTCTAAAAACATTAGGTACATTAAATTGTACCTAAATACCAAATCATCATTATAGATACAATAATACGATATAGAGTTAGTATCACTTCTTTGTTCTTCTATTTAATGTAAAAGAAAGTCGGACAGTGTAGGTTGAGTGTTACTATATCTTATATAATTAATTACGATACGAATACTCGATCAATTTCTTTTCTGTTAATTAACTTGATCAGTTATTTAACCTTAGTTCTACAAATGTAAAGCATTTCTAGAAATTTTCTTCAATTCTTCCTTAACCCGTACTCAAATCAGAAAATAAAACAATAATCCACTTAAAACAAATGAATCTACATAATACTATAAGTAGTAAACAATTTCATAAGATTAGATTAGTTATTCCTAGGTTTGCTTATTCATAATTGTCACGCAGCTTATGGTTCAGAGGTTTTCTTTTTCTCTGCACAAGGCATGAATATCCACAAGAAGATTGAGAGAAGCATCAACGTAGATGCTGAGTACATGCTAACTGCATAGGAGCCACTTTGGTCTCTGATGTAACCTGTGAAGAAGTTAAAATTAGACTACTTAAGAATAGATAAATTGAAAATTCCAATTCGTATATTGTGCATTAAGACGATTCTAAATTGATTATTTATATGATAATTTGTTGAACTACATTAAAATATGAAGTTTTGCAGAGTGAACTTCACGTCAATTTAATTGCTAATGTTCTTGATTCACTTCATATGAATATGACTTATACACAGTCTTGATAACTATTAAAGCTAAATTCTCAAATATGGATAATGTAATTTTGGATAATCTAGATTGCTCAGTTGATCCATTTTCAATCTGTTATTAACAATAAGTACTGTTTTAATACCTATAAGAGGACCAATAGTGACTGCAGCAAAGGAAATGATGACGCAAGTGTTGGCCAATCCAGATTCGTAAAGTTCCATCCCTACAGTATCTATCATGAGGACCACGAAGAGTGAATTTGCGATGGCGACACCCATACCCAACCCGACCACCATGCAGAATACGAGGCTCTTAGTTTTCAGAGATAGAGGGATTACTGAAAAAAATGTATGCCTCAATAGTTTAGAACAAAGGTTTATTTGAATAGAGGATGTCAACTGAGAATAGAGGTAACTAACTGAATAGAGGTCAATTGGCTGATCATTTAATGGATATATCTACATCAAATGTGATGACTTTCCATTTCTATTCTCAATAAGAAATATATATTTAGGCTGTGCTCACACCAAAAGAGAGAGAGAGCAAGAAAGATGGTAAGATTGAAGTGGGTAACATGGTAATACTATCTAGTGCGCACACTGAAAGAGAGTCCAAAGAGAGAAAGAAAGATTGCAAGATAGTCAAAGATAAAACACGCCTCTCAAATAACTTCTCACCAATCTTTCTGCAATTTGAGTAGTTCATCGTGCTGTCAAATTTCGCACAGGTAGGTGTTACACCAGGCGCGCTCCGATATGGATGTGGAACTCCTTATTTGCAGTGTTACAAGCTGTTACTCTCGTTTGGTGAACGCGGGTACTATCTTTCTTTCTATCTTGTAATCTTACTAGCTATCTTTTTTTTTAGGACGCGTGCAAACCAAAAGAGAGTAGTCAGCTTGCAACACTGTATATTAGGAGTTCTACTTCATAGCAGAGCGTGCCTGATGTAACACCTACCCCTGTGAAATCTCGTGGACCGACAATTGGGCCCAGGACAATTGAGCCCTACGAAAATTGGGCCCCGGACAAATGAGCCCCAAGTAATTTGGCCTCAAGACAATTAAATTATTTGCGCATTTTTATCAGTCTTCTCTATTAACTTATTGAAAAAACCATTGATACTGAAATAACTAGCTTGTGACAATGTGTTTTTTGCATACAAATATAATCTTGAGCATGTTTAATAAGGAATATTCGGATATTCTTAGTATGAAAAAATATATTCTCCTTATGAAAAATATATTCTCCTTATGAAAAATATATTCTCCTTATGAAAAATATATTCTCCTTATGAAAAATATTTTCTGTTTGATCGAACATATTCTTTATTCTTTTCATGAATAAATACTAATTTTTTAAGAAAAATCATATTTTTCTGTTCAGAGATAGGCCATAAGTTATGGCAAAAAAAAAATAGATACAGTAGAACCCCCCTGTACTGAACTCCTTTGTATTGAATGAGTTATGATTTAGTCAGTATAGAAAATAATAATGTAGGTATTTTAGAAGGCTGTTGCCCACCAAGACATTACTTAATTATTGGAACATACAAGCCGAATTAAAGTTAATGTGAATTGGTCGAAACCTTGATATTGAAATTTTTCATAAACTAATATTACAAAATGTATTCTCATAATCTCATTTTATCCCAACAACTGTTCAATTTTTCTTAGTTTACTGTAATTGATAATTTATCCATTTTTAAACTATATATTACTGTGAATGAGCTTTGTCGGACGATGTACTCTTTGTATCCATATGCCAGGAATCAATTTAATACGGTTTATATCCTTTATCAGGTTTATCAATCGAGCATAATTTTAGAGAATATAAAGCATATTTTTAGAGAATACAAAGCATATATCAAGGTATAAAGAATATATTTGAAAAATAAGGATATTATTTTTCAAAAGAATATAGAGCATATTTAAAAGATAATTTTTTCACAACCCGAGTAATAACATGGTAACACTTCTTTATTGTGTCAGATGCCCAATTTTTTTCTGGGCTCAATGTCTTGGGACCCAAATTTCATGGACTCAATTGTCGGCGGGCCCAGTTGTCTTGACTCCAATTGTCGGAGCTCCGTGAAATCTGACATCAGACTGATCACTCAACTTGAAGAAAGATAGGCAAGAAGTCATCTGAGAGGAGAGTTCTTTCTTTAACTATCTTGCAATCTTTCTTTCGCTCTTTGGACTCTCTTTTGGTGTGCGCGCAGCTTTAGACTGTTACTTACTGTTAAAACTTCTTCAAGTGTATTCAAATTGAACGATTTCTATATAATTATTATAAGTTTTCACTTACCACATTGGGAGACAAGAATTAAGAGTAGTCCACCAAGGAAGAGCTTTCGTTTGTTCAACCAATTTTTGTCCGAAATCACCACCATCACAAATCTGGTCATGATGTTCCCAATTCCTATTGCAGCCAGAGAGTACGAAGCGACTTGATTAGAAAATCCAACATTTATTAACGCAAATGGAATAAGCGAAATGTAATTCACGAAAGAGACAACCATCAGAGCCATACTACCACAAACAATCAGCAGTTTTGGATATCTTAGACTTTTTAAATTCTTCCAAGTATGTATAGAAATATCAAAAATGATTGATTTTAGTGTTTTCAATTCTTTGTCGACAGTGCCATTTCGGACAGGTTTCAATAAAGCGAAGCAGACACAAACGTTGAGAAGAAGACCCGAGAGAATTAATGTCGCTCCAGCAAATCCATATTCATTCTGCAGATATCGGGATAGTATTGGCATGATGACTTGACCACAAGCTACTCCACCCAGATATAATGAAGAGGCCATTCCAGTCTTGTCAGGAAAGTAATGTGGCAGAGAATTCAAGCAAATTATAGAAGCTGTACCACAAAATGGACCTATATAAAAGAAAAAGGTTAAAATGTAGTAGAGTCCAAATCTTTATATCTATAACAAGTATTTGAGGTATTCGGTCAAAACTATAAAGAGGCACGATTAAACCATTCGTCAACCCATATAAGTAAAACTCATAAAACTGAGAATCCTAAAACGTAAAAATTCCTAAAACGGAGAATCATAAAACTGAAAAATTAATATTAATACATGTTGCTACAACAACTGCAAGGAAACTTTTTCAGAAATAATTAGGTATAAAATATTTGTAATTTTAGTTATTTATAAATAACCGAGCAATTAATAAATCGGTATTAAAATTTAATACGTATATACACTTACCTGCGATTAAACTGAACATGAGAAAAACCATTACCGGAGAAGGGAAAATAGCAATCACCAAGAAAGAGAGTGCCACTATGAACGAGAGGGTGAATCCTGTCGTTCTCCAAGAAAAATGGCGGCATATCGGGCTTCCAAACATTGAACAGAAATACCAAAGAAAAAGATGGACATTCAGAATCCAAGCTATTTTGGTTGAAGATAAATTCTTTGATGCAAGGAAGTCCCCAAAGAGAACACCAAAACATGTTGCTAAGCTCACCAAGACAATCTGAAATTTTTATAATATTAGTCAATATATTTATAAAAGTTTTCATTAAATTCATTCATATGAAAAAATTAGACTTTCAAAATAACAATAATAATCAGTAACATTTTACCGCAATATAGATGCAACCGATGAGAATTAGCCATCTCCAGGGACCAATGACAGCAACTGCAATTTGTTGTTTAGTATCTACATCACTAGGATCACCTGGGACATCGCATTTATGACTTGATTTAACTAGAAGTTGTTCAACCTTTTCAATATCTTCTCCTTCCATGATTTAAACTATGTATATTATCTTAGCAGTATCTTATAGGAAAGTAATTCAGTATCTACGAGGAACGACCAATGGGCAACACAATATCGAATGGTACTAAGATATAAAGATGCTATGGACTAATTCTTATCATAGACTGATAGCAGATAATTCCCACGACACAATGTTAGTACAATTGTGCTTGCTTTTGGAGATAAGCCTACCATAAGAACAACTGCCATTATCTTCAGCTTATTATAGAACTAATACTTGAAACAGTGAACAGGTTACAATTCATATGCTATCAGTATACTGCTGGTCACCTTTTTTAGAAGATCATTCAGTAAACGTATTTACTTAAATTTACGGTTGTTAAATATGAATATATTTAATTAAATCATGAAAAAAAAAATTACAATTTCAACTTAAACAATAATATTTGATAATAACTTAAATTTCATTGATCAGAGTGAACGATAAGTCAAACGGATTGTTGATGTAGTACTTGTGTAATGTACAATTGTGCTTGCTTTTGGAGATAAGCCTACCATAAGAACAACTGCCATTATCTTCAGCTTATTATAGAACTAATACTTGAAACAGTGAACAGGTTACAATTCATATGCTATCAGTATACTGCTGGTCACCTTTTTTAGAAGATCATTCAGTAAACGTATTTACTTAAATTTACGGTTGTTAAATATGAATATATTTAATTAAATCATGAAAAAAAAAATTACAATTTCAACTTAAACAATAATATTTGATAATAACTTAAATTTCATTGATCAGAGTGAACGATAAGTCAAACGGATTGTTGATGTAGTACTTGTGTAATGTGACTTAAACAATAATATTGTTGATGTAGTACTTGTGTAATGTGAAGGTGTAGTACCACAGGGCAGTGTCTTATGTGTGTTCTTATTCATGTTGTATACATAGCTAATCTGTTTTTATAGATCATACATCTTTATAACTATTAATATTATAAACTAATACAATGAATTAATTTGAAGTAGAACCTGATAAATAAAATATCAAGTCAATAAGACTAGCATTTTTCTGCATTAAATTTTGATTCTAAAAATGTGTTTGTGCGTAATTATAGCCCTGTATCCGCGGTAGTTATACAGTATAATACTGATTTTCAATTTTTGCTTTCAAAATAAATCAAAACTCTCTTTGTTAGGCTTATTGACTATTTTATTTCAGGATTTACGCTTAACCTTCCTAATTAATTCAGAGCAAGCCATTCAGAAAAAACAATTCTGTTAATGCATACGAGTTATAGGTATACTAATTCTTTATCAGAAAACAACAGACAAAATGTTACTACATAGTTACTACAGTTGCTAAGCTCAATATTTAAGCTATGCATTCATAACAGTAATTATATAAAGTAATCTTATAAAACTTGGAAAAATATAAATGTTACATAACTCGTTCTAAATTCTAGAAAACTATTTTATAGAAAATATAAATCCAATGCTGAAACTTTGAATTATGCAAAGAGAATTCAACAAAACTTGAATTAGATTTGATTGCAACTGATAATTACAAATTAATTAATAATTACTTATAGTATTCATTGAAATAAATGACCATGATGTCTCACAAAATATTCCTATAGAACAAGATAGTCTTATCAATTAATCTCTACCATCAGCAGATAGCGATATCAGGTAAAATGTATGCAGTATCAGTGCAGTGCTTCTTAAGAGCTAAAGTGAAGGAGTGGGATATTATTTCTTAACTATTAGCCAATGCAATTACTTCAATAACTTCTATTTCAATTTAATCTTTTCAATTCATTTTCGCTGGATCCGTATAGTGCATAGAAGCGGAAATTTACTGTACAATTAAATCTATTTTTCTAGTTGTCCAAATTTAATTTCAAGACAGTTATCAATTAATTGAGTGGAGATTTATTTAAATTATTTCTAATGGTGGAAAATTACTTGGTGATATTCTTTATAACTTTAAGTAAAACTAGGATATTCTTTATTAATAGGAATAGTCTAAACATTAAATAATTGACTTAAGTGAACACGCTGTACTTTAATGTCTCTGCATAGGAACATCAGCCAACTAGGGAGCGTGAAACAAAATCGTGATGTACCAAAGATCGATCTCACTGACTAGATAGGAACCTAAAGTCCCGTTTACACGCTACGATAAATTGGCGCGATTTATTGAACACAGAGATCGTAACAATTTATCGAATGATTGGGACTGTGTTTACATGCAACGATTTTTACTCCAATATTTTAAGTCTTTACTAGTCGTCATGGAAGAAACATTATGGTGATCTGCATTTGGAATGTGTTTAGCATTATATATTGAACTAGATTGTAATTGTTTCTTGGAACCTTGATTACACGTTCAAACTTGTCGTTACGATTCGCATAAATTTAAGCCTGCTAGCACCAATCACATAATCCAATTACAACACCAATAAATCGCTACGATCTCCTGTTTACACGTAATGATAAATTGTAACAACCTCTTCATTACGATAAATTGCTCCAATTTATCGTAGCGTGTAAACGAGCCTTTAGATGGATGGAGAATTGGGAAAAGAACTCAATCAACCTCCAATCGGATCATAAAAATTCTGGCTTGATAGGGTAGGATAAGGATAAAGAGGACTAATAGAGCTGCATTCTTCTCATGTCCACACGGTTCTTTATAGGAAACACTAAAGATTTATGGTGAAGATGAACTGTGAGTGTTGATAGTATACGCATCTTGTGACGAAGCGTATTGTAGCGTTCTGAGTTCGTTGCAATAGCTCAGCTTGGGGTTGAGTCAGTTCTAAAGTTACGGCCAAGCACTGACGAAAAAGTATTGGCCGTATGATCTGTGTATAAAAAGCAGTTTGAGACTCTTTGGAGTGACCAAACGTTATCAACCCTTTCGATCTGACATACGTAATTTGAAAAGTGTTATTATGAATTTTTTTAGTATATGTACAATGATCTGTTGATCCCAATAGTAAAAAATGGCTTCTAGAGAAGCCGTCACGACCATATGACGGTTACGGGCCAATCCACTAAATGATTGTCAGTCTGCATCTGATCCTGACTGTGACTTCCGTGGCATGACTCCAAAATGTCATATCCTGCTGTGAACAATGACGTCAAAAATTTTGAAAGTGAGTTTGATGGAAATTGGGGTGCCAGAATTATGATTATGGACTGGAGATTGTGTTGACGGAGAATTGTAATGAAAAAGAAGTTTCCATGGTGAGATATAGAGGATGGAAGGAGTTGTTGGAAGGGGTTGTAGTGAATTTTAAATCCATTGGTGGTGTTGAATTTCTAATGACAATCATGAACGAAACTGAAAAGAAAAAACATTTACCTATAAAAATCAAAATGATGTATTAATTGATAAATTTGATATTATAGATGGTTAGTTGATCCAATTCTGTATTTAATGTATTTAAAAAAGGCAATCATTCTAGTGCGGAACGAAGATGGAGAATTCCCTCGCCAACAGAAAAAATAAGGATATAGATGGTGGATGGGCCTGGATGGTATTATTGGGATGCACTTACTTGGGGGTGAGTACACGAAACTGTCAGCAATTACATGATTTGATCATTTTGCGAAATGATACTTTTTTTTTCTTAAAAGTTTTCAGAAGAACAAGAGAACGAAAAACTAACCTAAAAGTTCCAATCGCTTAATTTCCCCTTCAAAACATGGTAAAAATATAATAAAAGACAATTCACAGTGCTAATCAAAACAGTTCAAGGCCCAAGGAAAGCAACCCTCTTCTCTTCTATTCACCACAGACAGATTCAGGATAGAGCTCCTGGATACTGTTAAGGAATAGCTAATAGATTAGAAATTAGTAGGATAATTAAAAAATATGGATATTTAGAATATCTAAAGGTAAAAAATTAGCTTAAGATATAATTGATCAATAATCGAAAGCTTTTTAGAGCACCTGACTTGGTTATAGTATGTACGTAAGTAGTAATTACAACTTACATATAAAATAATTATGTTTCATTGATATAGGCGAGAATAATTGGAAAGAATATTGTTCTCCTTAAACGATTTTCCAAATTCTTTATTCAGATATTCAACGCCTCAATCGTCCTCATTTTTGGATTGCAAATTGGACCAAAAACCAAAGAGTTGAATCTCACAGACACAGCCATAGCGACAGTGTTTAACATCTACAGCTTTTTCTTCAGTCTGACTCTCTTCTTAGCTGTTCCATTGACTGATCAGTTCGGTTTTAGAAGAGTAACCATCCTGGCTTCTTTGATTTCATCAGTGGCTTACATGTCATTGACATTTGCATCATCTACAATGTACTTGATCTTGATGTTCAGCATCGTTTTAGGTGAGTAAACAATGTAAGATGAATTTTGTGCTAGTTCTTTTATTAGTCAATATGTACACATATGAACTTAATTTACATAGATTTTTTTTCGCACAACTCATGCAAAACTATAAATTTGATACCTAAATAGAATTCAAAAGTACAATAAACTTAAAATGAGGACATGTTTACATTCACATACTTGACAAATATTTCACAACAGGTTGCTCAGCTGGAATAGTTCACTATAGTGTCTACACTATACTACCACGCTACTTCGATCGAAAAAGAGGACTTGCTTTAGGTATTTTCTTTTCAACGGCTGCGGTAGGATCAATCATTCTTCCTCTACTGGTCAGATTCCTCATAGATGAATATGGTTACATAGGCAGCGTTCTTCTCTACAGTGGATTTTTATTGAATAACTGTGTTTCATCAAGTCTATTTCGAGAACCACCTAAAATTTACCCAACTTCAAAAACGAACCCAACTTCAAACTCGAAGACCAATTCAAACTCGGACACATCGTTTCTGAAGAAGAGTCAAAGCTCCAATCATTTAGGAAATCCCAATGTGGAACGAGTGAAAGAATTAGTGATGAGTTCTTCAGGAATGGATTTAGCAGCAAGTGCCACAATGCTTTCTACTTCAGTGGAAGAACATAAAAAAGGCTTTTGGAAATCTATTTCGAATAGGTTCCTCAATAGCATGAGATCACTAACATCTACTGTCGTTTTGGTTAATGGTATCGGTCATACTATTTTCATAGTTGGGTACATCAATTTCTACATGCTAGTACCATATTACATGATTGACCAAGGATTTAGTTATCAAAATGCAGCTAAGACACTGACCATATTTGCTCTCTCAAACACTGGGGCAAGAATTGCTAACACACTTATATCAGACAGAGAGTGGTTCAACGTCAGGGTTGCATACATGATCTATGCGACAATATCTGGAGTGTTTTGTATCTGTAAGTTACCTTTCATTGAATTAAGTGTTTTTAGTTAGCCCTTATGAAAACTGGAATACATATAGAATCGTCACCCTAGCAGTGTTTGGAGGTAAAGAATTCTATATGTATGTTTCCGGGGGTGACAATAATAATTGTATAATGTATATGTGGTAGTGCTTGGGTATGTATATATTGGTTTAGATTGTTAAATTCAAGATAGTATTTCAATGTGGTATTATAATAGGGTGATGATTCAAAATGTGGAAATTATATGGTTCACGATTCAACGTGTTGTAGAGCTTGGGTGACGATTCAACATGTGATCCGAAAACCTTAACTTATTAATTTCAGTGCCCCTGAAATATCGGCGATATACAATCACACATTTGAAAGATTTTGATATACTCTTTTCAGAGTATTTTATTAAAGATAACGACACGATTTATTTTTATGGTATTCCATTCATATAAATCAAAGAAGGGATTGATAATAATATCCAAAACTTAAATAGTACCACTAATTTTTTAACGTGGTTTAATTTTGAAATAGAATTTGGCTTAATATAACTCTATGAAATGAATCTACTTCCAATATTATGGTACTATAGTGGATCATAATATTTAAATTAAAAATTGGGAAAAATTAGCCGTTTCTAATTCTTTCACAATGTAAATAGGAACCATTTTATTGTTTTAAAGCCAATTTCACTCCACAGTGTTTCCCATGGTGACGGATCTAAGGTGGTTCTACGGTACGGTATTTTGTTACGGTTTTGGACTAGGAGGTTCAATAAGCGTATGGCTGTTGCTTCTCATCGAAACAGTTGGCATAGAGGCCTATGGTTCAGCTGTATCGGCTTGTGGACTCATTGTAGCATTTGGGTACCTAATTGCTGGACCTGCATTTGGTGAGTAGATCCTATCATGAATTTAGACTATAGAAAATATTTATCTGAGTCAATTTTATGGATATTGTCCGGTAGGTATAGGTACCTATCTTTAAGTTTCATCATGAAACCTTCGTATTGAATAAACATTAGAAGCTATCAGATGTACTATTTTTAAAGTTTCAATACTCGAACACTTAATTAGGTTCATAGTAATCAGGAAAACCATGATGTTAAAATAAGTGATGTCGGAAACCAGTTCAGACTGGTTCATGAATTAGGATAACGACATTTACCGAGTACTGTGAGTGTCAGAGTTCAGTGAAATACCCTACTTACTAAAATATGTTATCTTACCGTCCACCAACTAAACCATTTCTCTGATGCAGGTGCTTTGAAGACATTCAGCGGGTCCTACGCTGTCAGTATAGTGGCCTGTGGTGTGATGAACCTATTGAGTGTTGCTATTTGGTTCCTCTACCCTTTGGCTAGGAACAGAGAAGACAACAAGAACAACAACAATTTACACATTCAAGACTCTCTATCTAGTAAACCTTGATTTCAGAAGAATTGGACAAAAAGTGTTAATACTGAATATTGCCGGATTAACTGTATTATCAGATACTACCATTTGAAAAAGAACAAATCAAACAGATTAAATGAAATTTCATTACCTATATCAATTTATAAATCTAGGTACGTGGTAAGTTGATTTAGAACAGCTAGGAATAGGAACTTTAGTAATAACTTACGATGAGTTAACATACATATGAGGTTCAAAAATTGCATATCTATGGAGAAAGGATTTACAGAAGATTAGTTTTGCAATAATTCAGACCTTCTAACACCAGTGAGCTGATGGAATATCTACAGATACCTATATGGCTTACTTAATTATAATTAAGGAAGCCATGCTACAGACAAAAGAACTAAAGATTAAATGCCTAACGGACAAAATGTCAACGGACAAAATAACTAGCTTTCTGAAATGCATTGTAAACTTATTTCCAGTACCTTTGGGAATATTAGACGAAATTTTCTGGAAATAAGTAGAAAAAGTAAACCTATCAAATGGAATCTGAACATTTAAACACTTTTTTTGTGATCTATTACAAAAAGTGTTGAATTTGTATGTTATAATTACTTAATTAGATAGCTATTATCACTTTCCTCCATTCTTACTTTTTAAGTATTGATTATTTTATTAGGTAGCTATAATCACCTTCTTCTATTTTGATTTTGTTTGCTTTATTAGATAGGTATAATCAGATCTGTCTAGAGATGATTATAGTTGCATTCGAAAATTCCAAAGCAAGTAAGGTTTATATCGTTCAAAATGGTCTTGTTAGTAGCTGAAATTTAGATGTTACTGTAAGTTTGTAGCTGATTTGCAGTTAACAAGACATGGTTCTAAAAACGATCGTCGATATATTTGTATTGTTTAACTACCTTATTATTAGAAGTTCCGTTGGAAAAAATACTATAGAATCCTTTATGAATGGTAACTGATACGAAGTATATTTTATTTACATAGTTTTTCATAAATCGAAAAAAATATTTGATTTTCAATGAGAAGGGTTCTATAATGTCGTGGCCGGTAAATTCCACCGCGGAAAGTTCCACCGCGGAATATTCCACCGGCGTTAAATGCAAGATGTGGAAAATTCCACCGCGCAAGATTCCACCATTTTGAAAAAAATATACAAATAAACTGTTTATGTATTTCTAAGTCTAGGTGATTGATAATTATAAATGAACAAATCTTCCTTTTAAGTATAAAACAATTAATAATCCATCATATGAGCATTAAATATTTAATAAAAAATGGTTAATAGTGATAGACAATGACGCTGGTATTGGAACACCAACCTGTGGCAACACTGATAAATTCAGCCTTTTCAATCTGTCAACAGAAACACTAAATCTCAGATTTTAATATTTGATACATAAATAAATTTTGTTAGGTAACTGTTAGGTTTCATTATTGAAAATGTTGATATTAAGCAGTAATATGACAAGCATGTTTTTTAGTGTCTATTTCTTTAGAGTCAATTTATATTAAGATGCTGCATATCAAAAGAAACTCTGTATGTGTTATGATTTATATATCTTATGCGAGTTTAGAAATTATGATTTTTATTCGTGTGTCTGTGGTTTCATATCGAAGCTAGTTAATGCACCGCAATTTACTTACTTAACTCTATGTTCAAAATTTAGTTGAAACGCATTATATTCAAACTTTATTTTGTAATAGTTTGAAAAGAGATTATTAAACAGTTTGAGAAATTTTCATCTTGGTAGTTTTTCTTTTTATATTAAAATATATCGATATTAATTAAATATTTTATTTCAGTACGTGTCAAATTCATTATTTAATTCCACTTTTTATCGTCGCTGATTCAAATTGAAATATATGTTGGTACATTTAAAAACTTGGATGATAATAGATAATATATATAAAATAAAATTTATGTTACAAACAAAACATTATCCTTAATTTCAGTTTCATCACATTTATGTTTAAAGGAGAATCAAACGGAATCTAAATTGTTGGTCACTGGGGCAGTGGAACTTTATTAATTGTTGAATTTCCACGATTTAAAATTTATTAAAAATTTAATTGATTCATATTTAAAAGATCGTTTGATCTGTCTATTATTTCGTATGTTCGCCTTAGCTTATCTCGTAGTTCTTGACTTAACATAACATATTCTTATAATTTCTTAAATTTCTAACTAATGAAATGTTGTTCGGTTACCACAAAAAAAACGTTTTTCTTTAAATTAGTTAATATTAAATGTTATACCTTCTGTAAATGAAATCCAATATTATGCGGTGGAATATTCCGTGGTGGAACTTACCAGCGGTGGAACTTACCTGGTAGAACTTTCCGTGGTGCAATTTTGCGCGGGGGAATTTACCTAGAACCCTATAATGTATAATGTTTTTTATTCACAAATAATCTTTTCATTTCAGAATATTTCATTTAGAGTTTCATCATTCTTCTTTATAGATCATTTTCAATTCGGCCCTTATAATTTAAATATGGAGTTTATTCTTTATTTCCCTTTCCAACATTCTTTTACGTCATTATCCTATTTTTTATTATCTATATTCGAACATTTTGTCCGTTAGGCATGTTGTCTGTATGCATTTTTGCAATAATTTCGAGGGTCCTTCACCATCTTCGATAAAAGGAAACTGATAAAAAGAGAAAGCAGACTATTTATATAGGAGTAGTGCCTTTAGTTTGATTTTCCTTTTATTTTTATTTAATTTTAGTAGGGGTTTAACGTCTGCTTCGGAACGAAAAGCCATATCGTTGACGTCAAAAGGAAATTATATGCTATTTATGAGATTATTTGCTATTGACGTGATTTAATATTTTTTGAGATATTTAGGTTAACTACTCAATTACCGAATGCTCACAAAGTTACCAGAAAAGGGGCGTATACATAAGTCATTTAAACAATCTGAATGTTGAAAATTTTGTTTAATCTATCATGAAGTAGCTACCTAGGTCAACTTACACTTTCTGGTAACTGTAAGCAATTGTTAAATGAGTCGTCACTCTATATAATTTTCAATTATTTTCTTATAAATATGATCTAAATTCTAAATTACCACATATATGAAATATAAGTAAAAATTACTAAATTAAAATTTCATGATGTTTAGATATGTTCCCGGTCTAAACAACTAGCAAAAACAGATTACTAATACTGCCTTTCTCCGTTTATGTACGGGCCATTCTTTTGGTAATTCAAATAACGGTAATTCAAAGTTCAGAAAGGATTAAGTATTTAAATTTACCTAATAGAATAAGTCTACATTTTAATCCTCGCTAATGTGATTAAATTCCGTTCATAGGTTCGATTCTTGATTAAAGCAGCTACCTGCACCTACAGCCTCAACAGTTGCAGTAATGTCTTCTTTTTCTGTAACAGTAGTTGGTAGGTCATTCACGGCCATTTACTCTGCTCCCAGGCCAAACCATTATAATTTTTGAAAGCGGTACAGTTTATATGGCCTAAATTTACGCCATGAAGAAGAATAGAACAAGAAAAACTTATAAGAAAATATTTATTTGAAACTTCAAGGATTTTTGTTCTTGAATATGAACATTCACTTACAATGAAGAATTGAATGTGTTTGGTGCACACAAAGTCTTACAAGTACTAGCTTTTAACGAAGTACTATGCTACTGTGGAACTAATTGAAGCTTTGACTTGAGAAACCAATTCACTCTAATTGAATTATGAACAGTAAGCCACTGCCTGCAACTGGTTACAGGCAGAAGGCCCATCTCGCAATGAGATTACCTGTGGTTGGTAACTAATTTATATATATATTAATTTAGTAAGTTAGCTGCAGATCGTACGATAAAAAGTGGACTTTAATCGCTGCTGACATATATAAATGTAATGAGCTGTTAGCTACTTTACTAGCTCATTCCACGTAGGTACTCTTTTTCTCTGCACAAGGCATGAATAGCCACATGAGGATGGAGAGAAGCATCAACGTGGCTGCTGAGTACATGCTAACTTCATAGGAACCACTTTTGTCCCTCATGAAACCTGCGAAATAGTTAAAGTTAGAGCACTTCAGAATAAAAGCATATGAGTATTCTATTTTGTATAATGTGCTGTAGGGCAATTACCCTAAAATATAATTCAACTGATCAGTTTGTGGGCACACATGAGGATTTTGTTCCGTGGACGGTAAATTCCACCGCGGAAAGTTCACCGCGGAAAATTCCACCAGGAAAATTCCACCGCCGAAGATTGCACCGGAAAAATCATTTTTATTTGATGGACAATGAAAAATAACACAAGTTGATCGTGTAATTGCATTTGGTAACAGGTTTGCCAACTGATATCATGTAATCTTTCAGGACATCGTCAAAATTAGTTTTAACAAAAAAGTAAAGAACAAATAATTAAGTTTGATTGTCCTTCCAATTTTGTTTTTTCTTTGTATAAAATTGTTCTTGTTTGTTATCAAGTGTCTTGTTAAACTATTGTAACTCTCTCAGTTCTATATTCTAGCAATTAATGTGGTTTTCATTTAATTTATCTGGGGCTCTCAAGTCAAGAGTTAAAAAAAATTCCTTATGACGCAAATTCCTTACCGCGAATTTTCTTGCGGCGAAATTTCCTACGGCGAATTTTCTTCGTGCGAAATTTCCGGTCACACTAGAACAGTCTCATATGAGCGATTTCTTCATGGCAGGGGGAACACTGACGAACTTTGTTTGCAACGGGGAAAATGTGATCATGCTTTGTGGTAATTTTCCGCTGTGAACAAAAATTGTTCGTGTGCTAAAATGTGATCGTCAACGTGAGGCAAAAGTTCGCTTTACCTTGCGTTCAAATTAGGGCTGTTTTTCCGTGCTAACAAAATGTGTGTCCACATAATATACACTGCGAACCGAAAGAGTTTGCAAGTGCACAAAATTGAATTATTTCAGACAGGAAAATAATAAAACTTAAGTAGATCTCCTTCTTTAATAAGGAAATGCATTAAGAAAACAAAATTTTCATATTTAAGTTATACAAAAATATATATCACAAGTTATTACTTAAATTCATTATTTCAGTGAACCGATACAGTATGCAAAACTCAAAAATCTAACTAAGAATAACAAATAGTCTTCTTTTTTCTAATATTTCCACATTTTATCATGCACATTGATGTTATAATAAATATGAAATATTTTCCCATTTATAATTCATGATACAAATGGATTACCAAATTATTGAATTATTAATCAACTCAGATATTCATTTCACATGTTCAATTCTTCCACGTTTGGCTTTTATCAGCTTAACTAGCCTCTTATCAACACCTTTAACAAGATTATTCAAGTGTACTTCAGAAACTTCTCTGCATGCCTTGCAAACAGCTTCCCACAAGGTATCTACGCTTGAATACTGCCTGTTATTCTCATAAACCATTCTTTTAATCAGCGACCACAGCATCTCAATTGGGTTTAAGTCAGGGCTATTAGATGGCCAAATCATTAGCTTTGAACCATCAATGCCCTGATCGTCAAGCCATGCTCTGGAGTACCTGGAAGCATGTGAAGTTGCGTTACCTTGCATAAAAATGAAGGTTTCCTTTTCTTCATCTAATAGCCTTTGATACCACGGAAGGAAATTTTTTGTTAGGAAGCTACAGTAGTTCTGAGAGTCAAGTTTGATACCTTGTTCAACTCTGAATGGACCAACAATAACATTTCCAAGCAATCCAGCCCAAAACATTACGCCTACCCCACCTTGCTGTCCTCTCATCCGATTGCGGGATTGTCTTCCATTCAAAACCCATCCTCTTGCCCAACCATCTGGTCCATCCAAGGTGGCCCTGCACTCATCTGTCCAGAGCACCTTGCTGAAATCTTGCTTCAGATATCTATCAGCCCATTCAAGTCTTTTTTGACGGTGTAATTTGGATAGAGGAGGTGAAGCGACCACTTTCTTGACTGTTCCAAACTTTCGAAGGTACACATTGCGGGTTGTTTTGGCTATATCAGGTATCCCAGCTTCATCAAAAATGGTCTTACTGGTTGCATTGGGGTTCTTTATCAGTGCAAATTTCAATTTACGAATTTGGACAGAAGAAAGCACTTTTGGTTTTGACTTTCAGGTTGTTTTTAGGATGACGCCACCATGCTCGACAAATTTCTTAATTGTGCGATGATCACGCTTCAATTGTTTGGCAATGAGGCATGTGGATTTACCGGCAGATAATAGCTTTGTAATTTGTTAGGTTTCATCTACCGATAATTGAACTCCTTTTGCCATTTTTAGGAGGCTTGCAAACTTTAATGGTTCACCTAAATTTCAGTTTAAATGATATTATAGTGTAAATTCCTGCAAGAGAATTAATTCTATCGAAGTTTTAACAAAAATTATAATCATTGGACATAAATAATAAGTTAGATTCTACGATTTTAAAATTTACCACTCGTATATTAGAAAACGAACTAAATGTAGATTTGCAAACTCTTTCGGTTCGCAGTGTAGAGTTGAATGCTCTTTTAGGGGCATGCGATAATTGGCACACGGCAAATACAGTTCGTTTGCGGGTGGCCTAAAATGTGAAGTGTAAATGACTGAACTTACGTCAATTAAATTGGAAATGTCTGTGATTCTAAAACAGGAAATTGACTTATATCCAGTCTTGTTTATCTTTATAACTAAATTCCCAAATATTGAACCTGTAATTTTGAAAAGTCTATTTAATGCCGTATTCAGTCATTTTTACCTGTTATTACCGATATTATAATATACTGCATCAATACCTATCAGAGGACCAATAGTAACTGCAGCAAAGGAAACAATGACACAAGTGTTGGCCAATCCAGATTCGTAAAGCTCCATCCCTACAGTATCTATCATGAGGACCACGAACAGTGAGTTTACGATGGCGAGACCCACACCCAACCCGACCAACATCCAGAACACGAGACTCTTCGTTTTCAGTGATAAAGGGATCACTGAAAAAATATTTGACCTATTAAACTAAATAGAATTCAATTGGTAATATGTTCATTATTTGTGAGAGTTAATATTTCTTCTAAAGCTAACTACATTAAAGTTTCTCTTACCACATTGGGAGAAAAGAATTACGAGTAGTCCACCAAGGAAGACCTTTCGTTTGTTCAACCAACTCTTGTCCGAAATCACCACCATGACAAATCTGGTCATAATGTTTCCAATTCCTATTGCAGCCAGAGAGTACGAAGCGACTTGATTAGAAAAACCAGCATTTATCAAGGCTAAAGGAACTAGAGAAATAAAATTTACAAAAGATACCATTTGCAGAGCCTTACTACCACAAACAATCAGTAGTTTTGGATATCTTAGACTTTTAAAATTCTTCCAAGTTTGTTTTGATATATCAATAATTAATGATTTTAAAGTTCTCAATTCCTTGTCGACTGTGCAATTTTGAACAGTTCTAAATAGAGCGAAGCAGACACAAGCGTTGAGAAGGAGACCTGAGAAAACCAAAGTGGCTCCAGCAAATCCATATTTATTCTGCAGATAGTGGGATAGTATTGGCATGATGACTTGACCACAAGCTGTCCCACTCATATATAATGATGAAGCCCTTCCAGTTTGGTCAGGAAAGTAATGTGGCAGAGAATTCAAACAAATTATAGTAGCTGTACCACCAAATGGACCTATGTAAAAGAAAAAGGTAGGTTGAAGCACTAAAAATGTTTTTCATATGTATTAAAACTGGATAAAATTTGATTCCTATGTATAGTATACGGTTTTGAAGTTTTTAATTTCAAACTTGAATTTTATCAAGAAAAGTTGCTGTTCGGCCATAGTTTATGCTGGCAATGAACACAAGAAGTATATAAGAATACACATAATAAATGTCCAACTGTTTCTTACCTTTACTTGAATAATTTATATACAGGGTGTCGGACACTTTTGTTGCCAAACTTTAACATAAGGTTGCGTTCGTCGAAATAAACACTTCCTATTCCATAAAGGTACCTATGGTCTAAAATGCTTAGTTAAAGAGTTACAAGGATAGGAAAGTATATGCTCCATGTATTATTATTAATTAAGATTATTTTTTTAATGTTGCGATATGAAACAAAACATTTTTGATAGTAATTATTTGGAGCACAAGAAACATAATCTTAAATTAGGTTACATGTTTACAAAATGTGTTCAAAATGCCTCCCGTTTGTTACGATGCAAGCGTTCGAACGTTTCGTGAAACTCCTGGTGTCTTTGCTCGCGTCTGCCAATCATTGGACAAACGTTTCTGTTGTTAAAGGCCGCAGTTAGTAAGTGTGCCGCAATTTACCTGCTTGACCCTCTAATTTGGTTGAATAGGTGAAACTACTGGTTTCCTAATCTGTTAAATTATCACTATGTTAAGTTAATGTGTACAGTAATTATTTATTAATCTTATAGAATATGAGGCAGAATATACTAAATAGATTTTTATAGAGCAGGTACTTCGTAATCCTGTGTAAACTAGGAATTCCAGTTATATTAAATTGAAGTAGAACTTCTGCATTCTACTCAATTATTAAACAGGTACCTCGTAACTTCGTGTAAACTAGTGTACTAGATTTTCTAGTAGCTAATATCAAGATTGAGGTGAAACTTCGACACTCTACTCAATTATTAAACAGGTACTTCGTAACCCAGTAAAAATTAGAGCTACTAGTAATATAAAATTGTAATTAAAATTGTTAAGTAATTTTCGAACAGGTACTTAGTAATCCTGGGTAAACTTATATGTTTTTCTAATAATATATTGATATTAAGTAGAACTTCAGCACTCTACTATAATATCGAACAGGTACTTCATAATTCTGTGAAACAAATTTTTCCTAATAAAATTGATAGGGTCACACAGCTTACTGGCGGCCCTACTAAAAACTTTAAACAACTTTTCTTAAAGAATCTCTCAATCCTTCAGAACTGAATTTATACTAAAATGTTCTATATAAAACGATGTGCAATACATGTTATGTTTTGAGTATTTTGGATTTATATGAATTTTATTAGTGTTTCTGTGGATTGAGGGCGAAATTAGTTGGCGTAACGCAATTTACCTGCATGACACCAAGATGTAGAACTTCAGCAGTACTCAACTCGGTTATTGAACAGGTGCTTCGTAATCAATCCTGTGTAACTAATTTGACTAATAAAACTTTAAAGGATGTAGAACTGCGGTACTCTACTCAATTATCGAACATATACTTTTTAATTATGTTTGCATCATTGCATCATTACTTATTTTTACACTGATCAAGATCTTTCATTGATAATCAACTTATAAATTTGTAATGTTCTTGGCTTTGGCTGCTGAACAACGTGCTCAAATCTATTCTGCCTTTGGCCCATTCCTGTGAATGTAATAGAAATTTCTGGTAAATTGATCATATTTTCTGTACGAAAGTTGATGAAACACTCAACTTAACAAAATCTTATGTAAATTCATCCATTGGTGTGGTAACAACATCAAATGAATATCATGCCAAAACAAAACCGATTAGTTGTCAATACAAACAGCTATTCATAAATTTTCCAAAACAAATAAAGCTGTATCTAAAGATATCATTAGTCGGTGGATTAAAAGATTTATGTTAGAATAAGGTATCGATACTAATGAATACAAGAGCTACGGCTTTTTGGGCTGCTAAAAGAAATAATATACCAATTGATAGTATCCTCCAATCTAACGGTTGGTCAAATAGCAAAACTTATAAGTTTTATGGTGAAATTATAGTAAATGATAGGTTTGTTGTGTTTCTTTAATACAAGATTGTTCTGTTTCTACCATTACTTTTACTGATGCTTTAAAATCTCTAGTACACTAATAAGACTTCAGAAAGAAGAATATACCGTATATAATCCAACAGTTAACAGAGACCTACTTGTTAAGTTGAAGGTTGACTAAGATTATATATGGTAATTATTCTTTCTGTGTGTTCTTTCCCGTCCGATTAGTCTCG
The DNA here is from genome assembly GCA_947561585.1 of Caprella mutica. Classification (NCBI taxonomy): domain Eukaryota; kingdom Metazoa; phylum Arthropoda; class Malacostraca; order Amphipoda; family Caprellidae; genus Caprella; species Caprella mutica. The sequence goes on from CANNZV010000894.1 coordinate 354,714, forward strand.
TCCCGAAGACTCGCGTCAACTTGATCAGTAAAAGCAATGATAGGTTGCTTTAAATACTGATGCGTGAATTGTACACTACTGGCGAGATCGTCTCTCTATTACACTCCCTAAGACTACAGAAAGAAGAATTACCATATATAATCTTAGTCAACCTTCACCTTAACAAGTAAGTCTCGGTTAACTGTTGGATTTTACTATCTATTAATAACAGAAAAAATTATAATTTCATCTTATGTATTCACTCACCTACGATCAAACTGAACATGAGAAAAATCATCACGGGAGAAGGGAAAAGAGCAATCACCAAGAAAGCGAGTGCCACTATGAACGAGAGGGTGAATCCTGTCGTTCTCCAAGAAAAATGTCGGCATATCGGGCTTCCAAACATTGAACAGAAGTTCCAAAGAAAAAGGTGACTATTCAGAATCCAAGCTATTTTGGTGGAAGATATGTTCTTAGATGCAAGGAAGTCCCCAAAGAGAACACCAAAGCATGGTGCTAAACTTGCAAGCACAATCTGAAATTTCTGCATTTTAGCCAATTTATTTACAGATGTACAAATTTTAGTTTGATTCATTCATATCAAAATTTCAAAATTTAGAATTACTAAATAAGTAACATTTTACCGCAATATAGATGCAACCGAGGAGAATTAGCCATCTCCAGGGACCGATGGTAGCAACTGCAATTTGTTGTTTAGTATCTACATCACTAGGATCATCGGAGACATCGTATTTCTGACTTGATTTACCCAGAAGTTGTTCCTTTTCAATATCTTCACTTTCCATGATTTAAACTATGTAATATGTAAATGGTCTTGAATTTTATGCAATTCATCTGAATATCATAACTTATTAGGCTATTTATTTAGTATCTGCGAGAAACGAGCAACTGACAACACAATATCGAATCCAGATAAAATATATTATTGATATATTCTATTCTTAGATTGATCGCAGATAATTCTGAATCTGAAAGTGAGTTTGGACATGACGCTATATTCTTCATGTAAGAACAGCACTGTCGTTGTAGAGATAAGAGTCTACAGGAAACAGACTAAATTCGGAGTTTATCTCCACTGAATCTTTGGCCGCTTCGAATACTGCACACAGTTCCATTCTTGGTTTGAGAATCACTCCATTAGGGGCTACTATTGAAGATACACAAAAGGAAATGAAATTCGCCTGATCCTATCTTTATTACTAGACTCCGAGTAGTAGACCTTTCAAATCGCCTCTTCAAAGGCATTTGAATTACATAAATCAATCCGAACTTTTGATAATAATTCGATGGAGCTTTATCTTGGATATACCCTCGAATGTATTATAGCGGTGGTAGTGCATCGTCTAATCCGTTTTGTTGTTAAAGCTCATAAGTGAAGAAACTTTTAGAGGAGAGAACTGGTCGCTAAATAATTTCCCTCCCAACGTAAAGACAAACACTAACCTCAATTGGTCGAAGATCGACTACTGCCACTACACCTCTTATTGTAAATACTAACTCATCAGATTACGCTTTCCCGGTTTTCTAAATTTTTCTGTAATGAAAAGTCTGACTTATGAAATTCGATTAATGCGAATTTGTCAGATATCTTTAATTTATTAAATACATCCAAACCTTGGTTGCTATTATATTTGATCTTGTGGATTATAAAATTAAATTGTTTCTATAACTTTGAAGTAGTAGATGAATGGCTTCTTCAGTTCATTTCTCTGTTCCTTGTATCATGTGCGTCGTTAACATAAGTCCGGTTTGCACGATCATGCATGATTAATGTGCAAGCTTGATCAGACCTGCCAAACCTGGTACTTACTATTGTACCAGATTTGGTAATTTTGGTCTCTCATTTTTTCCAAAATATCGTATAAGCAGTATTAAGCACTTTTTAACACATACTTCTAAAGCAGCCGAAGATATATTTTTTACGGTTTAAGTTTGGTTTTATAACAAATTCAACTTTTCATGATTTTTAGAATATGTAACTCAAATCAGGTACATTTCTAGTATCTGACCTGGTACCTACATCCAGGAAAATACTTTTGGAATCCTTGGGCATGATCATGCATCATATCATAAAAAATGATCATGAGAACCCTTTTTTCATCATGACATGTTGCATGATCATACAGGAGAATGAAGGAAAATCCAGTTAACAAGAGGTGGAGTTAAAATGTGAGTTGCATGGCATGACCGAGCGAACGCTACACACGCCTTGGGTGAAAATGCATGACGGAAGGCTGAATTCTTATCATGCATCTGTTTCATGCCGAATTACAATTTGCATGATCGTGCAAACTGACCTATAGAAGGTGTTTTATGTGAGCTGCCTTTCCGGACTTTCACCAACACAATCAAGTGTGCAGCACAGATACATACCTTTGTCCGTATATGTCACAATATGTGGCTACAGCTACCTAAGACGTGCACACATGATCTGTAGCTTATTAGTGGGAGAGTTGCGTCATTATCTTTAAAACAGAAGAAGCGTACAAAATATTTAGGCTCAAAGAGTGAAACACTATTTGGTAATCAGCCTTGAATCAGACAGAAATAAAAAAACAGCGTCCTTCAATCATTTTATTGAATCAGGCTTTTGCAATAATTCAGTGTTCAGGTTTTCTCCTTGGAACGAGACAGTGTTGACAAAATTATTCTTGTGTTTCCCTTTTTGTGTGTGTGACAGGAAATATTGGTATGAACCATTCTTCGCCTGTTCTGAAAGTTTTATTTGCAGAACTCGTTCTACTTGCCTTTTGCTTAGATGACGCTCCACAACATATAAGCGTTCCTTGAGTCTATGTGAATCTCTTTATAGTCCTGTCAGAGAATTCCTGGTTCTCATATAGAAGCAGAAAATTGTCAGGGAACTGCAAGTTTGGATTTTTGGAAGGGAGTGGCAAAATGAAGTTTCTCTTTGCTTTAGTTGTGATATAGTCTTCCATTAAACATAGATTTTCTGTCTCCAGAAAAGCGCACTGGAAGCTCTAAGGTATCGAAAAGAGAGTCCCTAGAGCGCATTGGGATTGGAGAAGAATAATGGTCGCGCAGGTAATACTTTTCATAACCATACTGATCCTACTACACTTCAGGAGAGTACGTGAAGAGCTTGACAATCTTGTCCAGGTAGAAGAAGGATTTGAACACCGTGGTCCATATCAGGAAACTTGAGTGCAAATGAGGACATGCGAGGGAGAACCTTCACCACGAGAGTAGAAACATCGTCTTTTGTGAGTGGAATGGAATCACTTTATCTTAAGGTAATAATAACTGAGTCTTTAACAAAACTCTTGTAGTACGAGTTGTTGTATGTGAGAAGTAATTTGGGATCGGAAAAAAGAAAGGCTACGTTGTTCATCAATGATTGCGTAGCATTTGACAGTTTTTGCACTTCTATCTGGTATACACAATTTGACAAAGAGGAGCTACTATGAACTTTCTTGAAAAGATTCCGATCATCTGAGCTTCTAATGGATCGAGGTATACTAAGTCTTTTGAATTTTGGTTTGTACTTAAACATTATGTTTTCGTTGTGCATAATAGTCAGATGACTGTAACCACATTTATCGCACTTCTTATCAGCCTTACAGTTATTTCTGAATTTGATCTCCCCACACATGCATAACACAGTTTTTGTTCGTTGAGAAAATTCAAATTCTATTGATGGTTGCAACTATTCCTTCATTCACTTTTAGCTCGTAATTTAAAGATGGATAGATTAGATATTGAACTGATGTCTCAAGGGATTTAGTTTGGAAATTCCTTGTGGATTTTCTTGTAATGTGACGAAATTATGTAATTAGGATTAGACATTAAACAACTTGATCTATTAATAACTAGGAAACACATTTTAAGATGGGTGAGCTTCAGAACAAGTTTTTTCATAATTATTGTTGTTCTGAAGAGTTTCTGGCAGCTTGATACAAGCCCTGCTGCAGCATACCGTATAGATAAATACAGAAAGATCGGGGCAATATTGCATGTTACTCAATAGATTTTCACATAAGTTTCTAATTTTGAAACCTTGATCAGTCCTCAACGTGGAAAATTTATCAAACCTTTACATTGATTCAGAAGAAACTCTCAAACTGGAACAAAATTCTCTTTATAAAGCAGACAATGTGTTCGGAAAAGCGGCTGGAGGACTTCAAAATCCCGTTGTGGCGTTGTAGTTTATTATAATATGATAGCGAAATGCATTATCAAAGTAATCTACGACTTTCTAGAATAGGTTTTGCTCTTGCTTCATCAAATGAGATGCCATTGAATCGATGGGGAGCTGCGAAAACTTACATGACATAGATTATATGAATTAATAGATTGAGCACTATCCCACTGTAGCAGGATTTTACATTGGAGGAGGCATACCCTATTGGACCAATTGAAGTACAAATAGAGGGTCTCTTGCAAGTATGTACTTGTACAAAGTAAGTACTTTTCTAAAATGCACTTACTACTTAATAGTTTTTCAGTCATGTACTTAGTACTTAAGTACATTTAAATTACTTAATGCCCAACTTTGGCTGGAGTAGTGGTTACATGAATCAGAGATGGGTGTTCTGTAGGCACAATCTGATGGGTTGATGATTGAGTTATTTATGAGCTTACAGGTGTTGGCATCAAATGAAGGCGATGGCGCAAAATATTGGACTTTAAGCAAAGACAGTGGATAAGGCAAAGACACGTGGATGAGGTTCCGGAGAGGATGAGGAGCAGGAATGGGTTACTGAGCAGAGTGGCGGGAGCAAGCTGGGGATGGAGGAAGGAGGATGCCAGGAAGATCTATACGGCGACTCAGCGGAGCTTGGGAGAGTGCGCTGGTGCAGCATGGGCCCTATGGTTCTACAAAACTAACTTGGATAAAGTAGAAAGGGCCCAATTGCATGCAGCAAGAATTATAACCGGCAACACTAGAAGCACCCCACGGGAAGCTGTGTTGCTGGAGGCTGGGCTAGAAAAGATGAGGGACAGATTTGAGGAGATAGATGTGAAGACGTACAAGAAGTGGAAGGATGAGGGGATAGAGGATATAAGAAGGAAGCTGGTGGAGAGGGAGGTGCCGAGGAAGACAGACTAGAGGAAAATGTGTAGGAGAGCGCTCGAGACGATCACGGAAGGAGTGGATGGATGGAACAGCAGGAGGGAAGATGAGGGAGGGGGCTTGCCATGGAGGTGCACGTTATTTTTTATTGATTGGATACAAAAAAAAATTGTTCAAGATTGGTCCGTATTCAAATTTACTTTCCTGAAGATTTAATGTGGATAATCTCTTCTGGATTTCCAAATCTTCGCCTGCATGAAAGTTTAGTCTTCAATTTTCTCCTATTCACTTTCCATTTTGAGTAATTTTCTTTTAGACACTTTTTCTCTGTAGGACTAATTCAACCACAGTTCTTTAACAATTTCCTATATGACTCTTGAAGAATTTAAAACAAAAGAAGAAACTTGTCAGAATCCTGGTATCGAGATCAATCGTCTCCCGTAAACTATTTAAGATACTCAGGGATCGTGTCTTCTTTAGTCTATAGCTCTCATTTCTATTTTCTTGAGCGCATTTTCTAAATTTTGTTGACCATTGTATGCAATTAATTTTCACTCTGAATTTTGGCTGAGATTCACTTTCCAATGAATACAGCGTGACATTTTTTTTTCTTATCGTATGTTTTTTTTTCTAAATCTTAAGATATTTTACTTGTTCTCAGTTACCCAATCCTGACGTTTTGCGTAAAGTATAATGAACCAATTCACAACTTAAAATAGAGCATATTTACCAGAATTGGCAATATCATGTGGCTTGTTTGGCACCCTTGGTCGTTCAATCCAATTCTCTCCTTCGAGTGCTTCTAGGCCGGAATAGATAGTTTCTTTGGTTGAAGCATTTTTATTGTACCAGTCCTAGTGTAGACGTAAAACTGAAAACGGCACTAAATTAGTAGAATTATGACAATATGATAACAAGAGCGAGGGAGCTAGGCAACAAAACGTGCCACAGTAACGAATTAGAGAGACTATTTGGAAAAGAGTAAACAGGGGGTTTAATATTATCTACATAGAATAAGATAAGGAATTATGGAATGAAATAAATATGGTTGGCATTCTGGTATAACACGATAAATGGAAAAATGAATTGAAGATATATAAGATTGATTTAAAGAGTATCATCACCATACATGGTCAGTGTGCATATTAGATTCGAATGAGGTTTCTACTTGAAGAATAGCTTGAACATTGAATTCAATAATAAAAAGACTTATATATATCATTAGCATACTGAGGGCGTGTTATCATGACAGTGGTGAGTAAAGATACGCTGGCAGTGGCTTAGATAACATTCAGGAGGTGGTTCCTATCTGAAGAGATGTCCAGGAGATAATATACTTGTACCTAAGCGTAATCTTAGAAAGGCTACTTGCCAACATTGGAGTACATCAGAGAAATGTGCTGGTCCGAGAATTGATTTTACTCTCTTGTTAATATCAGCTATAGTAAATCTATTTACATTCATGAAAATAATGATTGTGTTTTTTTGTCACATCATTTTTCAAGGAAAAAATCTTTCTAATTTCAGTTAGTAGATAAGCTTTATCAAGTCAATCAGCTCGAGTTGTCACTCCCCTCTCTGTAAGAGTGACCAGGAACCCATTCGATGATAAGTTTGTTAGGAGGAATCATCAGAAGTATATCTGCAATCCGGTGTACAAGGTATAACAATAAATATTCAAGGACTGGAGTGCTTTCATTGAACTAAGGTAATCTGTGAACAGCACATATAGGTTGTTCCGATTCTTCACAATGACAGTGATAAGTAGATTCCATACAATTTTGCTATAAGCACAAAGCTTTTAGATCAAAGATGAGCTGTCAGAGAGAAATTTTCACACTGAACTCCACTTCCACTCTTCCCATCATTCACTGACCCAGAAAAAAATAACAATTCTGTAACAGCTGTGTCTGTGATGTAAGCGATCCAGGGTGAAGTTTAAACCAATGCAGATACAATACAGTTTCATACGAAGTATTTGTGGCTGGTCCATGATATTGAAAAAATTAGGATTTGCTAAATTGAAAAATAAATAATGTTGGTAGTTTTTGGCCAGCACAATTATGAAAAGAAAACATGTATTAATTGAAATATGTGATACTCCCCGAATTTTACCACAAGGGAATTGAACAGCTGTAGACACGTTGGCAGAAGGTGTTGGATGCCGATGGCGTTTACTTCAAAGACAAAGTAAAAGTTACACATATGGAGTGTATCCTCGAGCAAACCATTTTGGTTACCTTGAATATAGATTTTTTGTGTACAAAACTATAAAATAAAGTATTATTTGATACTTTAATAAAATTAAAAGGACATAAAATAAGTACACGATTACATATAGCATGGCAGGTTGTTCAGCTAGAATGGCAGGTTCACTATAGTGAACTATACTTTTCCACTAGGGTGGAAATTCGTAGCTGCCAAGGGGAAATAGTTACACTCTTTCATAATGGATTTAATTCTGGAATAGAATAAAAAACACAAATGTCCTTTTATTTGTTACTAACCACTCACAATCCACTTTACTCTGTAACTATAAGTTTATCAGTAAAGCTGTACATTTGAATAATAAGATAATGTATAATCTCAGTGTGTTTTAACGGCCTTCTCTCATACAGAGGAATAGAGAATTTGGGATTCTTGAACAGGGTACAAGATGAAAGGAGAGAAAAAGTTTGGAAACCACTGGTCTACAGTATACTACCACGGTATTTCGACCGAAAGAGAGGACTCGGTTTCCGCGTTTTCTTCACTATGGCTGCAAAAGGATTCATCATTCTTCAACTACTGTTCAGATTCCTCATAGATGGATATGGTAGCATATTTATTGAATAACTGTGGATCATCTAGTCTATTTCGAGAACCACCTAAAATCTACCCAACTTCAAACTCAAAAACCAGTTCAAACTCGAAGACATCGTTTCTGAAGAAGAGTCAAAGCTCCAATCATTTAGGAAATCCCAATGTGGATCGAGTCAAAGAATTAGTGATGAGCTCTTCAGGAATGGATTTAGCAGCATGTGCCACAATGCTTTCTACTTCAATGGAAAAACAGAAAGAAGGCTTCTGGAAATCTATTTCGAACAGGTTTCTCACTAGCATGAGATCACTAACATCTACTGTCGTTAAGGTTAATGGTATCGGTCATACTATATTCATAGTTGGGTACATCAATTTTTACATGCTAGTACCGTCCTAAATGATTGAACAAGAGTTTTGCTATCAAAATGCAGCTATAGGATACTGACCATATTTGCTCTCTCGAGCACTGTGTCAAGAATTGCTAACACTGCTGACTTCTATCAGATAGGATTGCATATACATGATAGGATTGCATATGTATGATCTATCTATGCGACCATATATTGAACTTTCATTGAATAGAATATTTCTATTTTACTTTTAAGAAAAGTTTACTTAAAACAACATCAGAGTTCAACAAAATATTAGTGATATACAACCACAGTATAGAAAGATTTAGGATATAGAGTATTTTCACAGTACTTTATAGAGGCTAAGGTCATTTTTTATTTTGTGGATCAAATTGAAAGCAGGGATTAATAACAATATCCCGAACTCATTTATATTTTTGACGTTACCTGATAGGTAGGTTTTACGATTGTTGTTCTTTTAGGGATTAGGAAGTCTTAAATTTGAAAAAAAAATTCCCCTAGGTTTAATTCCCTGAACATTCGTATTCAATAGTCATTAGACACTATTGGATATACTAGTTTTTATACTTATCTATACCGAGATATTTTTTTGTTATATAGGGTAACCTTACAGTGCTCTGATACTTCATTAGGTTCATAGTAATCAGGAAGTGGATGTTAACAAAAGTGATGATAGCTCAATTTGAAATCTCTGAAGTTCAGAATGATTCATGAATTTACCGATTAAGTACCGTGAGTATCAGAGTTCAGTGAATAACCCTACCCACTAAAATATGTTATCCTTCCGTTCACCAACTAAATCATATCTCTGATGCAGGTGCTCTGAAGACATTCAGTGGGTACTACGCTGTCAGTATTGTGGCCTGTGGTGTCATGAACCTATTGAGTGTTGCTATTTGGTTCCTCTACAGTCTATTCCATGGGTAGGAATATACGGGGTACGGTCAAGAGCCCCCCCCCCCCGGTCACGAGCCCCCCTGGGTCATAAGCCCCCTTTCCTCCCTATTTTTTAATCCTTATTTACCTAGTTAAACAAATGAAGAACTACTTAGATAGAAATAACTGAGAGTTGCTAATGTAGTTTGTTGTATCCGCTAGTTTGTTGAACTGCACACTTCATGATTGTTTAATGACCTGGCAGGGGGGTTCGGGGGGCGGCACGCCCAAAGATATACATATATTTTATGTTTAATCAGTAATGAACTACAAAAGTGTCAATAAGGATTAATTAATATAGGTGAATAAGTTTTAAAAACAGGGGGGGGGGGGGGGGCTCGTGACCGGAGGGGCTCTTGACCGGGGGCCCCCGGCTTATGACCTACACCCGGAATATACATAGGGGGACAGCGCTCATTTGAAAAGCAATGGCGCTGCCGCTACATGTTTAATATAGTAGCGGTGCTGCTGCTACATTTTCGCGGAAACATTCTCGCTGCCGCTACAGGAATGATCAAAAAGCTCCACTTTTCAATAAATTGAATTTGCTGTAAAATTGAATTTATTTATATATACTAATATACTTTGAATCAAATTAGTACAAAATTTTATGATATTAAACTTTATTATCCAATATTTATTAGTTATTACAAAGTATAAAAATTCATTTCCACTTTAGAATTACCTTCTCTCCACCACAGCTCACTCTGCTTAAGTGTTTCATTGAAACTGATTATTTTCCTTTCTGAAAATCTTAATATTCTAAAGTTATCATCGGTCAAACTAGCTCGTTTAGGTTTTGAAATGTCTTTTAATTATTAATCATCTACCAAGCGAGAACAGATCCTCTCTACAGCAGCACTTGAGGGATAGGCGTGTTGTATTTGATGAATAGCTCCATGAATGGTTTACACGGGAATACTAAAGGACAAGAGACCGTTGTTGAGAGAGGGCTTTCCAAATATTTTTGACGAGTCGATCACCTTCATTAATTTTTGAGAAATATCTCTTTAAATTGGTTGAAGACTGTTTCTGAGTAATCTTTGCCTTCACTGCTTGAGTTACTGTTAGTATTTTCGAAATCTAGTTTTTCGTTCACTAACCTTGCCATAGTACTTTCAATCTCCTTGCTATACTTAAACTGCGGATGGAATACTGCGGCAAGAATATTTTCTGTGTCGTTCAATTGAAGTCTAAACCTAGAAAATATTCCCTCTAATATAGCGTCAACAAGTTACACGCAGTTGATGAAATTCTTTTACTTTGTCACCTTTAGTGTTTTAATACAAACAGTTAACACAGGTAACAAGAGTCTCAAAAAGGGCTTTCTCCTCATTGGAATGATGTTCCGAACTCCTACAACGTATAAGCTATCGCATCGCGCACTTTTTTCGAATTATATTTGGATTCCTCAGATAACGTTAAAAATTTAAATTTTTAAAGAAGCGGCATTGCTGTAGCGCAAAAAACCTATAGTGCTTCAGAAAAATAAGCGGTGCAGCCGCTACATTTGCAGAGAAGTGGCAGCGGTGTCGCTACACACAAAAAAAAGCCCACTACTGGGAACAAGGAAGACAGCAAAAAGTACAATTAAAATCTTCAAAACTCTCTCAAGTAAACCTTGAATTTGAGAAAAATTGGAAGAAAAGTGTTAATACTGAATATTGCCGGATTAACTGAGGTATCGAATTCACCTATTTGAAAAAGGACAAATTAGAGTGATAAAAGGAAATTAAAAAGTATGAATTTTCATAACTTTATCTATTTATAAATCTAAGTATGTATGTAGATTTAGTAGATAGGAATATGAACTTTAGTAATAACTTATGATAAGTAAACAAACTTATGAGGTACAACAAATTACATACATATAGAGATAGAATTTACAGAAGATGGTAGTGCAAAAAATACAAACCTCCTAATACAATATTTATCTGCTATTTTAAGATTATTTGCTATCAATAATCTATGAGATTTTCATATATTCAGGTACACATATTAACCCATTGTTACCTTCGCAAATTGTGGAAGATAATGTTTTGGTCGTCATTTATTTATTTCTAATCTTGCGATTCTTTTAACTCAAAAATAATTGATCCAAATTGCCTGAAATTTAGTGGAACGTTTGGTCAAATGTCCAGGAACCAGTTTTGCATATTTATCCGTATGGTAACCATTTAATATTTCTTGAAATATTTAGGTTAACTACTCAATTACCAACTGCTCACACAGTTACCAGAAAAGAGAACCTATCAAGTCGTAACAGCAATTTTCTGGAAACTGTAAGCAATCATCAATTGAGTCATTACCTAATATAGTTTATAACGTTTTTATGTTTAAACATATAAATATGATCTAAATTAACACACATATGAAATATTAAGTATGAAACAGTATTTAGAAAGGAAGTAGAGCAACTTGATATGACAGTTTTCCGAGTGTAAACTAGCTAAAACAGATTACTGATTATTAAAGAGGCAAAACTTGGACTTCTTTTTGATTATGGCGATTAATATACTGCACCTTGGGTTTTAAATTAGTGTATATATATGATTTGCAATGTACAGATTAATGAAATTTATGTATAAAGAATATGCGAATCTAGTGGGAATATAGAAATTCTAAGCTAAAAATACTTTAAATTTTCAATTGCATAGCCATTACTACCGAACTAGTGTTTGCAGTGAGTTAAACATATTTGATGATTTTGATCGATGAATAATTTTGTAAAGGTGTAAAATGGAAGTAATATTAATATATTACTTCTGATCAACCTTTGACCGATACAAAACCAGAGGCTGAGCTTTTATTGTCTGAGTAAAATTTTAGGGGATGACGTCATTTATACTAAACAGGATGGAGATAAAATATGGAGTTATTTTACTTGCAGTTAAATACCCTGTAAACTCCTCTTAACTTCATTCTAATATTATTATTTTATATCTAGAAAACATATATTCTAATCTACACGTTAATGTATTGCATAATACATAAATTGATCTTTATCGCAAAAAGAAATTGGGACTATAACAGCCAACTAACTACCTAATCTCTAACCTGTTCATATCATTAAGCCTTTATTATTATTATCTTAGGTATTTAAAGACTGATAATCCAAAAACAAATGAAGGGAAGAAGTCCTCGTAGAAAAGAGGATAGTGAAAGTACACTCCATACACTAGGTCGACTAATCGTCTACCCACCGCTTGAATGGCAAGAATAGGCATCCATGGATAAGAGACTTACACAGTCAGTCTGCTTATCCATGAATATATCAAGGCAAAAGGAAGAGGAAGAAGTAGAGGAATGATACAAAAGAAACTTGAAAAAAGGGCGCTAGCTAAACAAAAACCTAAAGCCTACAGTAAAAGAAAAAGGCGGCCTATCTAGAGGTAGCCTCGGGACAATAGAGGTAGTAGCCAATGCCCCGTGCCTCTCATTCTTCTTTACTTAACCTTCATTTTCTTTCGTGACTTTCAAAAAAATTCGACAAGAGATATATTAAAAAACTTACCATGACCCATCCTTTAATGTATACTTCAATTGTTTCTCATCAGGTACCAAAATCAGAGAATAAAACAGTAATCCACTAACAACAACTGAACGTGCATAATACAAGAAGTGGTGAACGATATCATTAGATTGAATTAAATATTCTATGTAAGGTATTCTTATTCATAAATGTCACACAATTGATGGTTCAGAGGTTTTCTTTTTCTGATCACGAGGCATGAACTGCCACAAGAAGATGGAGAGAAGCAACAACGTGGCTACTGAGTACATGCTAACTTCATAGGAGCCACTTTGGTCTCTGATGAAACCTGTGAAATAGTTAAAAGTTAAAGCTAGACTACTTTCAATTTGAATTATGTGTATTCACCTAATCGTGAAATTATTATATACTAGGCCAATTTGATTGCTAATATCTGTGAATCACATCAAAGGATTTTGAATTATTATTCTTTATGATCATTAATTATTATACCTAATTTACAAAATTTTGACCATGTAATTTTGAATCTAGACTCTAAACTGTTTATGCCTAGTTATTCCATTTTCAATCTGTTACTTACAATAAGTCCTGCTTCAATACCTATAAGAGGACCAATAGTGACTGCAGCAAAGGAAATGATGACGCAAGTGTTGGCCAATCCAGATTCGTAAAGTTCCATCCCTACAGTATCTATCATGAGGACCACGAAGAGTGAATTTGCGATGGAGACTCCCACACCAATCCCCACCAACATGCAGAACACGAGGCCTTTCGTTTTCAATGATAAAGGGATCACTAAAAAAATGTATGCCTGAATAGTTTAAATAATTGGTTATACATACAAATATATATAGAATATCAAGGTTGATTAGACTGATACATTATTAAATAACATTAAAAAGGGAAATAATGTTTAAAACCCATTAAAATTTATTCCGATTATGAGAATTATGTTTAAGCCTTGGATTTAGGTTTCCAATGTAATATGGTCTTACAGAAGACAAATGTTCAAATCAATTTCACCTGCAATACGAAAAAGGCAGGTTAATTGTTAGCGACAATTAATGTGTTCGTAAAATTTTTTTGATTCACGTTCTGTATAAACATTTTTGATGGACATTAAGAGTTATTTTCTTATAAAGCAATGTTTTCTATTACCCCTAAAAAAAATAACTGTGGAGTTTGAGCTCGACAAGATAGCTATTAAATATTTGTATATACATGATTTGGATCAACTAAGATTTCATGACTTTTTCATTCGATATATTTGTTAATGGTCATACTCTATTTTTTTCTCATGAGCCAACAAGAATATCATGCCAAGCATGAAATTGAATAGCATTCTATAATTAACTGAGTATATGTGCCTTGTGTCTACTCCACAGTACTCCGCAAGACACTAAACGCACATACGTATACATAGTTGCCAGATGAGATGAAGGAATGATTAGTATTTTAGTGTTTTTTATTTATCACAATAATTATTAGCAGAACTAATTATAATTATCAATTTATAGTTATTATTTGCAATTAATTGTCCTCGGAATAACAGTCACTTGGCTGTCACAGCACAAGTACACGCTACCTCTAGATGTGTTTACTCTCAATTTTACCCCCACTGACAGTGTAAGATTCACAGTTCATACAGAATACATTCAATGTAATAACTTTATTTCTATCAATCGTGGATATATAAAAATTTGCACAGTGCTATTATATGATTAAAGCTATGAACTGACAAAAAAAAATCATACCGTTCAAGCCTCTGGTTTCCTAAATATAAATCATGTAGCGAATACTACGCACTCAGTGTTTTAGGGACCTAAATTTTATCAGCCATTAAGAGTTACAACAAGAAATAAAATTTATTGGATATATTATTTCTTTAACACTTACCACATTGGGAGACAAGAACTATGAATAGTCCACCTATGAAGAACTTTCGTTTGCTCAACCAACTTTTGTCCGAAATCATCACCATCACAAATCTGGTCATTATGTTCCCAATTCCTACTGCAGATAGAGAGTACGAAGCAACTTGTTTGGAAAATCCAACATTCATCAGTGCTAATGGAACAAGCGAAGTGAAGTTCACGAATGATACCACCAACAGAGCCTTACTTCCACAGACAATCAGCTGTTTTGGATATCTTAGACATTTTAAATTCTTCCAAGTGTGCTTAGATATATCAATAATTACTGATTTTAGAGTTTTAAATTCTTTGTCGACATTGTGATTTTTAAGAGGTTTGAATAGAGCGAAGCAGACACAAACGTTGAGAAGGAGAACTGAGAAAACCAAAGTCGCTCCAGCAAATCCATATTTATTCTGCAGGTATCGGGATAGTAATGGCATGATTATTTGACCACAAGCTGTCCCACCCAGATATAATGATGAAGCCATTCCAGTCTTGTCAGGAAAGTAATGTGGTAGAGAATTCAGGCATATTATAGCAGCTGTACCACCAAACGGACCTATGTAAAAGAAGTAAGTTAAAGTGGTCGAGCAGTCAAAATTCTACTTTCGCTAATCTGATCTTTAATCAATTAAGAAAATTTAATTTTATTATATTAGTAAATTCGTTTCTCTAAGAAATGCTTTTATAAAATTATAGAATGACAAAAAACACTATTTAGCAAATACGGTCTGGAGAATGATCGAAAAGAGGGAAGGGGAAAATATGATGAGATGTTACAAAGACAAGTTACAAGAGATATTAGGCATAATCCAAAAGTAGAATCATCCCATTAAATAGCTAGGCCTATACATTGATTATACAAACAATTTTTTTTATTCCTGTAAAATTCCTGTGAATGTCAGTTATGTCGGAATTTTTTATTTTTTATATAGGTTGTCCTAAAAGCTAGTCTTAATATACTAGAACTGAGTAAAGTTCCGGTTCCTTAGTTCCATTGAAAAGTTCCTTATACTGTTTCAAATAAATAAATACAAGAAATACATTTGCCTAGGCCCAAGACGGTAAATCTGAGAGTTTGGTATTTTGTTAAAAGAAACTGATGCAAGCAATTATCGAAATTAAAATTTTCATTTTAGAGATAGTGAATAAATATATTGATGAACTCGTCGTCGATGATTTACATCTTCTAAATGACACAATATCAATGAGCATTTAAATGAGTATAAAAAATAATAAGTACATACTAATACACCCCACAATAAGTTCAACACTGAATGGAAGGGTATAACACGCTTATAAGCAGTACCTATTAACTCTAAATTTAATCTATTCTGCTATAGAAATAACCATGCAAAGTATATCATAGGTATGTATGTTCCGCGCGATTCACCAATTTGCATCTTAAAATTGTGCTGCGAATTTTTAGGATCCTGAAATTACGCGGCAATTCCGAGATAGTGCAATACTCGTAAGGGTATGAAGCATGGCTGCTACTGATGGGAAAATGGAGATATGCTTGAGTGAATGGATGAAAATTACCTAACTAGAGTTGTGAAGTTACTTGTTAGGTACCTAGATACTCTATTTGGATTGTTACAAGTTAGGTACTTAGGGTACGGTCAACTTTTCTTTGACTGTACATATATACACTGGAGTAGTTACAACAATTAGGTATACCTAGATACTCTATTTGGGTAGTTACATGTCAGGTACCTAGATAAACTAGTTAGGTAGTTACAACTTAGGTACATATATAGACTTGTTATAAGGAAAAAGTTAGGTACCTATATACACTAGCCCAGTAATTATTATTACAGATTTAATATTTAGATACACTGGTTAAGTAATTAGAAGTTAGATATCAAGATATACTAGTAAGGTAGTTACAAATTAGGTACCTAACTACACTAGTGAAGTGGTACAAGCTGGGTACCTAGATGAACTAGTTAGGTAGATAGAATTTAGGTACCAACCTAACTAGTGTATCTAGTTCTAGGAAATAGTTAGATAGATGCAAGAGAGAGAGAGATCGTGCCCGCGGTGCTTATTTTGTTATCGTGTCTAAAATGCTCATATAGCGCCATCTCGAGAATGCCACACAATTTCAGAAATAATTATTAGTAGCCGGTAAATTGCTCGAAAACAATTGCTCGAAAGACAAATTCTCGAAAACAATTTCTCGAAAAACAATTGCTCGAATGAACAATTGCTCGAAAGAACAATTGCTCGAAAGACAATTGCTCGAAAAACAATTGCTCGAACGAACAATTGCTCGAATGAACAATTTCTCGAATTATCAAATTGCTCGATTGAACAAAATTGCTCGAATTATAAAATAGCACAGTTTTTGATTTTATAAAAGTCAGTTATTCATGAAGTGGAGCTGCACTTAACAATGTTTGTTTCTTTTTAGTAATTGATCATTAATCATTCTATAAATTATTTTAATTATTACTCATTCTGCATAATCTTTTTTTTAGACCGTTTGTGTCATCTCGTATGTAACATGTTAATTGGAATCATGTGGTGAAATAACTCAAAGTTATGGCAGAGTTTTGATAAATCAACAAATTTTTTCAGGTTTTATGATAAAAAACATCAATAGTAGTGATTCACCACATGATTCCAATTCACATGTTACATACGAGATGACAAAAAAAGGTATAAAAAAAAAAGATTATGCAGAATGAATAATAATTAAAATCATTTATAGTATGATTAATGATCAATTACTAAAAAGAAACAAGGAGTGTTCCATGAATAACTGACTTTTATAAAATCCAAAACTATGCAATTTTATAATTCGAGCAATTTGTTCATTCGAGCAATTTGATAATTCGAGTAATTGTTCGTTCGAGTAATTGTTTTTCGAGCAATTTTCTTTCGAGCAATTGTTCTTTCGAGCAATTGTTCATTCGAGTAATTGTTTTTCGAGCAATTGTCTTTCGAGCAATTGTTTTCGAGCAATTGTCTTTCGAGCAATTGTTTTCGAACAATTTACCTAGAACCATAATTATTACCTCATTAAAGTTAAATAAACGCAAAATATATAGATAGGTCACAGTCGTGGCTTGATATGGTGATATCTGTCAGTGTTAATTATTTCCTGCCTCAATGCACAACACTAATAGTTTATAGATGTTCTTACTTCTAAGCAATGCAATAGGACAAAAAATGATCTAAAATTCTAAATCCTGGATGGGACCTGTAAGGTAACGAATTCAGAATTAACTAAGCTTAAAATATTTTCAATTTACAAACTAACTTTACTAACAGAAAAAATTAAGATTTGCTGAAAATAAGTATATTTATATAAACTCACCTACAACCAAACTGAACATGAGAAAAACCATCACCGGAGAAGGGAAAAGAGCAATCACCAAGAAAGAGAGTGCCACTATGAACGAGAGGGTGAATCCTGTCGTTCTCCAAGAAAAATGGCGGCATATCGGGCTTCCAAACATTGAACAGAAATACCAAAGAAAAAGATGGATATTCAGAATCCAAGCTATTTTGGTTGAAGATAAATTCTTAGATGCAAGGAAGTCCCCAAAGAGAACACCAAAGCATGCTGCTAAGCTCACCAACACAATATGCAATTTTCATGATTTTAGCTAATATACTAAGTTATTTACAAATTTTAATTTATTCATATAAAACATTTAAAATTTTAATTGCAAAATCACAATAATTAATCAAAAACATTTTACCGCAATATAGATGCAACCGACGAGAATTAGCCATCTCCAGGGACCAATGGTAGCAACTGCAATTTGTTGTTCAGTATCTACATCCCTAGGATTATCGGAGACATCGCATTTCTGACTTGATTTACCCAGAAGTTGTTCCTTTTCAATATCTTCACTTTCCATGATTCAGCGGAAATTATCAGAATATAATAATTTATCACGATGTATATTTAGTATCTACGAGTAACAACCAACGAGTTAAAAAAAACATAGAGATAAAAATCCTATTGACTAATTGTTATCAAAGTCTGATAGCAGATAATTGCCGTGACACATTGGGTGTGATTTTTGCTTGCTTTTGGAGGTGAGCGAACATAGAAACAGCTGCCATTATCTTCAGCTAATTAAATACCTAATACTTGTAACAGTGACTAGGCAATTTATATACTAAATAATATATATTCCATATGTATACTGCTGTTTTTCTATTTTTAGAAGTTTATCCAATATGTTTACTAAAAGATTACGATTTATAACTGTAGTTATAAGTACATATTTCATCAAAACATTAAAAATATACAATTAAAAACTTCGAATACGAATTTACCGAAATCCAAATTTGTCGAAAACGGATTAGCCGAAGTTAGGATTCGCCGAAAGACAAATTTTCCGAAAGACAAATTTACCGAAAGACTTATTTAAAACAGATTGTAAAATTATACAAAAGTTACAAAAAAGAAACAAAACTACGAAATCATAACCCTTAGTTACACTAAATGATCCTTTGATTATTTTATCTCTTCGTTAATAATTGTAACTGTGAATCTTTGTACCACAAAATGATTCTCTGTGTTTTCTTATTTTAAAGACTTCAGTCAGAATCAGTCAGTCAGCAATGGGAGCATGTTGCATTTATTTCATTTGAGTGTTTGGTTGTTTTTCGATTGTTTGTTAATAACGTTTTTATTCATTTTTGAGTGCATAATTCATGTTTACTGCAATATATCTTATTTAGTTTTCTCCTCATGATAAGCATTTATAAATTTGTTTCAGGCAAAATCTTTGATTTTTATCAACCCGTTATTACCTGCGGGAAGGTCATATTTTCATCGGACTTTTTACCTTCGCAGAATGCGGGAAGGTCATATTTTCATCGGAATTCATTTATTTATTTATCATCTTGTTATTCGCTTAATTGAAAAAGTGTTCAACCAAATTAAGTGAAATTAGGTAAAACGATTGGTCCATGTCCAGTGACCTGCTGCTAGCATTTTGGGAGCGAGCCGGTCAAAGGTCAAGGTCATGGTCGTTTATAACTCAAAAAGTTTTGAACCATATTGCATGAAACTTGGTGGGACGATTGGTCAATATACAGGAACCATTTTGTTAGATTTTGGGAGCGATCGGGTCAAAGATCAAGGTCAAAGATCAAGGTCAAAGATCAAGGTCAAGGCCATTTGTAACTCAATAACTCCAAAAGTGTTCTACCAAATTGTCTGAAATTTGATGGGATGATTGGTCAATGTCCAGGAACGATCTATGAGAATTTTGGAAGCGATCCAGTTGAAGGTCAAGGTCAAGGTCTTTTATAACTCGATAACTCAAATGATATTGTACCATATTGCATGAAACTTGGTGGGACGATTGCTTATTATCCAGTTAACAGTTTCTTAAATTTTGGGAGAGAACGGGTCAAAGCGGAGGCGAAGGTATGCGCTCTACCGAGTGGACATAATCTAGTTAGTAATGCCATACATACATATTAATATTCAATATATACAGTTAGATAAGTGAATTTATCAAAAAATACGGAATTAGCGGAATACAAATTTATATAGCGGCAATAGTAATGTCAAATTCATATAAGAAATGTTTTTTTTTATGAATAAGATATAATGATGAGAACTACAAATTCCAACAGACTTCTTAATAACATTAAATTTGATTTTTTTACAGATTCGTCTTCCGGAAAATTTGTCCTTCGGCAAATTTGTATTTCGGCAAATCCGTTTTCGGCCAAATTGGGATTCGGCGAAAACATATTTGGCGAATTAGTTTACGGCAAATTTGATTCTGGCCAATTCGTTTTCGGAAAATAAGCCTAGACCTCATCGAATTAGGCATATTAAGAACATAACAAATAATTAAATTTGAATGATTTCTAAAATTTAAGACCGTGATCTCACCAAAAATTTATACAAAACAAGGGTAGATAGTCTTATCAATTAATCTCTACCCTCAGTAGATAGATAGCGATATCAGGTCAAATGTATGCATTATCAGTGCAGTGCTTCTTAAGAACTAAAGTGAAGGAGTAATCCATTATTTCTTAATCATTAAACATTATTCAATTACTTATTTAACTTGGATTTAACTTGTTAATGCTAGATCCGACAAACAAAATCCTAACGTAACCAAAAGATAGATCTCGCTGATTAGATAGAGAGAAAAACGGGAATAAAGACATTCAACTATCAACATTATTAAGATTCATGGGAAGCTCCAAAGAGACAGCTCTCAGGCCAACAAGTGGACCCGTATATTAATCTATAACCAGTTAGGTTAATTATCCCAATTATTCACATATATTAGTTCGATAGGGTAATTTTTTGCGAATATAACTTCTTCAACCAAAGTGTGAAAGTGCTGCCGGTAGAGAGTGGAACAGGCATGAAGAGGATTCAAAGAGCTGAGTACCACCCATGTCTCACACCAAGGACTCACGGTGGATATGGACTGTGAGTCTTGACAATATACACGTGTAGTGACGAAGCGTAATGTAGCGTCCAAAGTCAGTTGCAATAGCTCAGTTTGGGGTTTAGAAAGTTTCGAAGTTCCGTCCGAGGTCCCACGAGAAAACATCGGTCGTACAAATCTATGTATACAAAGCAGTTCGGGACTATTTGTATCTGACAAATAATATTGATGAATTTATTTAGCGTATGACTATATACATGGATGTGTTTGATTCTAATAGCAAAAAATAGCATTTTGATTAGACGTCAGTACCGAAAGAGTTAAAACCAAGCCACAATGATTTTCAGTCTGCATCTGATCCTAGATGCGACTTTCGTGGCATGAACCCAAACTGTCATAGACTGCTGTGAACAACAACACCAACATTTTATGGATGATTTTATGGAAGATAGGGGTTACAAGAAATAAGATTAATTAAGGGCTGGAGATTGTGCTAACGGAGATTCGTTATGAGGATAAGGAAGAGAAGAGTTGGCTAGAGTTGAATTTCATTACAAAAGGGGTTAACTTTACAGTGACAAAGGAATAAATATTATTATCTGAAGTAATTTTGTTGCACCAATCCTAGTGATATCGCAAAACTGAACACTAATTAATAAAGAAAACCCTGAATAAGTAGAATTATTAGAACAGTGTTACCAATAGGTTGGCAACGAAATGTACCACATTGTATGATTGGAGAGATGTGAAGTGACGTAAACACCCATACACATTTCACTAATATTATTTCAGTGACGAGAATGTTATTTCAATGAATTTAAAATAAATATTTTAATAAAGTATTTGGTTTATGAATATTGGATATAATTATTATCTTGAATACAGGTAGGGAATTATGAAGTGAAATAAATAAGGTTAGTATTTTCGTATAACGTAAATAAGAGAAAATAACATCGTAACAGTTCACGCACAGCTGTTTCGGCGATCTAGGGTGAAATTTAAACAGATGTGTTTAAACAAACAACGGAGTTGTTTATTTAAAAAATAATTTGCTGAATTATGATAAAAATTATATTGGTTTTACAGTCATACAAAAAAGAGAGCAGAAATCAACTACATTAAATTTTAAAGGACACCATAATATACTCAATAACATGATATAGCTACATGATTAGAATAAATAATAAAACCAAAATAGTTTCAATCATCATAAATAACACATTATTTACGAGATGCAACCAGTATAAATTTATAACTAAATCAAACTTCTAATGTTCAATTTAAATCAATAGAACATGTTCGTGAATACGTATGTCATAATCACGACTTGGGGATACCAGATTCCGTCATGGAACAAAGATCTTCACAATTCTGACAAGTCGTCATCACTGCTATATAATGCACTTCCACGTGGGCTCCTACAAACACTGACCTCGACATGTTTGGATCTTACATGGAAACTTATTCCTCTTCACTTGCTTATCTTTGGGAAAAACAAGTGAACATTTCGAGAACAGCTAGTTGTAAATGGCAGTAGACCCTTGTACATTTGTAGACTCTTGAAGGGTCTACAAATGTACAAGTCGTAACCTCTTCCTGAATATTTCAATAAGATATTGTATCCCTTTCCACCTCTTTTTACCATAATGTAAAATATCTGACTCGTCGAATGATTGGGGATTCGGTTATTTTAAAGTCAAAAGCTTAACATGACTAATTGGGATTTGCTGAGATGGCACCTAGTGGAGTATTGTTTATTATGGCAGCAAATTCTGTAAGGAGGGTAGAGAATTCATCATGTGAAAAGAAATGTTTTTTAAGTTTCATGTAAGTTGTTTCTAAAATTCTCCGCACCTATCCAATTTTTCATTCACAAGACTCGTATGAGGATTAATCATTAGCCATTTGCTATCTCAAATTAAGTCAGACAAGCGTGGGAAATGAGGTAGGGATGTTTCTCGTCGTAAAAAAACATCCTCCTGCTCTAATGACACCCTCGTATGAGTTGAAAATGCTAGGATTGAGAAAATAATTATTATATTCTTTATCTGTGTTGAGAAAACTTGGATCTACCCAACATGAATCCAGGTCATAAGAGGAGAATAGAGGTAATTGAAGTCGTGACGCTATATCTGTAGGGATTGCGTTGGTAGATACGTATCACCAACATGTGGATAGCAACAAGGCAAATTTCATGTTAATCCAATGTGATTCCAACGTGATTCATTCTCGCAAATCTATTCTCGCTGTTCTTCAGTTTGCCATGGACTACTACTATAATGTCGATGTAGATGCAAGTGTCTTCTGGTGACAGACTATAGGTATGAAGTTATCCCCACTGAAGCTTTGGTATCCTCAACTGCTGTGCACAGTTCCAATTTGGGTTTGGAACAGTTTCTCAGGGTTCATCAGAAGCTAGCTTTGAGGATGCGCAGACAAATGAAATACTCCTGATCCCGTCTTTATTGCACATACTCCTGAGTCCTGAGAAGTGGATGCAGTTTTTTTTTCATAGACATCAAATATACATGAATCAACCGTTTATCAATAACTGCTCCAGGAAGGGGCTACAACAAAAGCCCACACAACAAAATCCCTAGCGTCAAAAGCCCACACCGACAATAGCCCACACCGACAAAAGCCCACACCGACAAAAGCCCACACCGACAAAAGCCCACACCGACGAAAACAAAATTAGTATTCCTGCAATATAAATAATGCATACATGTAAAGTTGGAACGAAGGAAGATAATAATTTAACAGTTTTCTTTCTACGGAATCATTGCAAATTTGTATTATGCCCCAAATTAGGGCGTTGCTATCGCAGAACTTAATTTTAAAACACTTTAATTTGTGTACTAAAATTTTAGTATATATTGTAACATTGCTATATATTGTTTTAGATTCTATAGCCAAGTATTTCGTAAATACTATATTTGACTACAATTATGTATGCCCTTATACATGTGTAATTAGTCAATTAGAATGGTTGTTGATGTCCTGAATACAGATTTTATTCTAATTTTTCATCAAACCGTGGAGCAACAGTTAGCATATAACTGTAAAATAACCGAAATGTTTTGTAGTTCCTTATTTGTATATTGTATTTAACTTGTTCCAGGAAACCAACGACAACCTACAATTTATTTATATTTACTCGCAGTTTCCATGGTCTAGTGTTTTAAAATTAAGTTCTGCGATAGCAACGCCCTAATTTGGGAAATAGTACAAATTTGCAATGATTCCGTAGAAAGAAAACTGTTAAATTATTATCTTCCTTCGTTCCAACTTTACATATATAGATTATTTATATTGCAGGAATATTAATTTTGTTTTCGTTGGTGTGGGCTTTTGTCGGTGTGGGCTTTTGTCGATGTGGGCTTTTGTCGGTGTGGGCTTTTGTCGGTGTGGGCTTTTGTCTGTGTGGGCTTTTGTCGGTGTGGGCTTTTGTCGGTGTGGGCTTTTGTCGGTGTGGGCTATTGTCGGTGTGGGCTATTGTCGGTGTGGGCTTTTGACGCTAGGAATTTTGTCGGTATGGGCTTTTGACGCTAGGGATTTTGTCGGTGTGGGCTTTTGACGCTAGGGATTTTGTCGGTGTGGGCTTTTGTCACCCTTTCTTCCAGGAACTAACTACAAGAAGGCAGACATTGCGGTGGTAATTCATCGTCCCATTCGTACTATTGAAGCTCACCAGCGGTTAGAATTTTAAAGGGGAGAACGTGATACTGAATAAGATTGTCTCCTAATGTTATGGGAGACACTAACCCCAGTAGGTCGAACTAAGAATTGACTACTGCCACTACCCCTCTTTCATGCAAATTAGTTTCTTTGAGAGATTGGCAGTCATTACGAACTCATCCGAGTGAGTGTCCTAGGTTATTCTTAGATTTTTCGATAATGGAAAGTTTGACATCTGTATAACGATTAAAGCGGATCGGTCATATTTTTACAATATCATTAAATGCTTGTAAGACTTGGTAGCTATTAGTGTTGATCTTATGGATTACAATATTTATACTGTTTAAATAATTTTAAGAAGACGAATGGCTTCTTCAGTAAATTCATTTGCTCCATGAGCGTCGTCAACATAGAACATGTTCTTGGTGAACTGCCTTGCTTGGCTTTCACGAACAATAGTTCAATAAGCGTATGGCTGATGCTTCTCATCGAGACAGTTGAATGAATTCAAATTTTAGACTTTAGAAAATATTGATCTGAATCATTTTTATTTTTGATGTAGCCTAAAAGAAATTAAATTTAAAAAATATTTCTCAATAATGAATTGAATTTATTTGCAGTTTACAAATATATGGGTTTCATATATATTTTCTAATAATTTCAGATTTTTTTTTTATTTTTTGAAAAATACATCGTAGTTTTGTTCTCGTTCCATACTTCTAATATGACCGGTTTTACATTTACGGTAAAAGGAGGAATAGAAGGTGAACATGGGTAAAGACTCGAAAAAGCACAAACAAGCACCTAACTTCACAATAGACGCATCACACCTATACTACCTATCAGCACAACGGCTAAAATAGTTATGAACTTATAATGAAAATGCAACAGGTAGCAAAACACAGGAATAATGAATGAGAGAAAGATAAGTAGCGATGAACTTCAATAATTGGGTATCGCTCGTCTGCGACAAAACTGTCATGACTTCACAATAGCTATTTTGCAGTTAAGGCATTTTAGTGCTTGTACTTTACGTACAGTTAATGGTATATCGTTAGAACATTTAGCCTCTCTAGCGGTCAATTTTTGAGCTACGATGATGAAACATGCACCAAAACAATTAGCATTTTAAGATTTACATGTCTATATGGATAACTCGAAAATACTTTTTTTTAAACAAGCAATATGTTGTCATACACAATGTATTTTTCTATTACATTTCATATTTAGTACGTGACCTATTTAAATTATGCTGAATGCTGCCACGTGTAAATCATAATTTTATCATTGTATGAGATTACGTACCAACATTAAATACACGAGTCAAATAATTGCGCGATGTAAATTATCTCGAGTAATTAGTTCACTAATTGGGATAGAAATGATTAGGTGTACCTAAATATAACTACTATTCCGTCAATAAAATAATCGTTAAATGTACAGCAAACTCCGTTATTGTATGATTAAATGTCCATTCATCATTCACTTTAAATACCCATTATTCTTTACAAAGTTATTAATCAGTGAATAAAAAACAAAAAAATATCACGCTTTAACATTTTATTTATAATAAATATGAGTATTTTTTATATATTATTATTTATTTTCAAATATATATTTTTATAAATATTTTTTATTTAGATTATCTTATATATATTTTTAAAAATATCTTTTATATATTTCTTATGTATATTTTTTTACATTTACATTTTTTTTAATATATATTTTATATACTACTGAATTTTCTTTTTCATTTTCTACTTTTGGCCATATCTTGAAAAGTACCTCGAATATCGACAGAGGTTAACGCAGTTATTTTGTTGGCCATTTTAAAGTAATATAGATATTTTGTCGAGTCCATTAATTCGATTTTTATTTTTAAATTCATTCCATATGCTACCATGTATATTTACCGATTCGAATCAAATACCTATCTATTCCATTATAACTAAAAAAAATCGAATAATTCAAAAACTCGTTTGAATTTCGTAAAACAAATCAATAATGTTCTTCGGGACTATAGGCCGGAGATTTCCAGAAAATTTTAGCACATTCTGTTGGATAGTCTCTGAAAATATCCATGTAAGTATGTCGAATTAATTTCTATCTATCGAACCATTATAAATCAAATGCTGATAATTCGAAAACCCGCTTGAATTTTGGAAAATTCCTTCAAAACGGTAAATTCAACACCACTTTCTGGTAAATGTAATAATCAATTGAAACGTTATCCCTAAACAGAGAGAAAAAAATACAACCCA